>SJYT01029203.1:25200-66281 GCA_006410635.1 Cephalophus harveyi | reverse complement strand
TGCTGCGATTCATGGGGTCGCAAAGAGTCGGACACGACTGAGCGACTGAACTGAACTGAACTGATATATATATATACACACAACTATAGGACGTTCTGGAAAAGGCAAAACTGGAGTCAGTAAAAGACTAGTGGTTGCCAGGGGTTGGGAGGAAAGGACAGGGGTGAATAGACAGAGCATTAATAGGGCAGTGAAGTACACTGTATGATCCTATAATGATGGATACATGTCATAATGTATTTATTTAAACCTGTAGGATCTACAACACCAAGAGTGAATTTTAAACTATGGACTTTGGGTAATTAGGTCAATTCATCAATTGCAGCAAATGTCCCACTCTGGTGGGGGATGTTGATAACGAGGGATGTTATTCATACGTGGGGGAGAGGATATATAGAAAACCTCTAAAACCTCCATTTTGCTGTGAACCTAAAACTGCTCCTTAAAAATATCATCTTAAAAAAGGCACGGGCAGGAGGTGAGAGGTGGGATGGGGAACCCGACCAGCTCTCGGGAGCTTTTCCTTTTTCTTAGTTTGCTTATTTACTTGCTTGCACTGGGCCTTTGTTGTTGCACACGGGCTTTCTCTAGTTACAGCAGTCAGGGATTACTCTTTCTTGGCGTGCTCAGGCTTCTCATCGCTGTGGTTTCTCTTGCTCTGGATGGAGCATAGGCTCTAAGGGTGCAGGTTTCAGTGGTTGTGTCTCATGGGTTTAGCTGCTGCTCGGCATGTCGGACCTTCCTGGACCAGGAATCAAACCCAAGTCGCCTGCGCTGTCAGGTGGATTCCCATCCACTGCGTCCCCAGGGAAGTCCCTGGGGGGCTTTAAGGAGGAAGAAGGGAAACATAGGCCGAGGAATAAGGGTGGCCTTCAGGGCTTCCCGGGTGGCTCTGGTGGTAAAGAATCAGTCTGCAATGCAGAAGCCCTGGGTTCGATCCCTGGATCGGGAAGATTCCCTGGAGAAGGGAATGGCAACCCACTCCAGTATTCTTTCCTGGAGAATCTCATGGACAGAGGAGCCTGGTGGACTTACAGTCCATGCGGCCTCATCTTGCCTGGAGAATCCCATGGACAGAGGAGTCTGGTGGACTACAAAGAATCAGACACAGCTAAGTGACTAAGCAAGAGCACACAAACTCTGGAAGTTGAAGACAGTCTTCAGTTGGCAGCCAGCAAAGAAATGGTGACCTCCATCCTTCAACCACATGGAAGTGAATGCTGCCAACCACCTGAATGAGGAAAGAAATGGCCCCTCCTCTAGAACCTTCAAAAAGAGATGAAGCCTGCAGACACTTTGATCTAAGCCCAAAATGTAAAATAATAAATTCGTGTTGTTCCAGAATGAGGAAGGACTAACTGACAAAGCTCCTATGATGATGGTAACACACATAAAAGTATTTAAAAGAGGATCTGACACATAGTAAGCATTCATTAAACGCTAGCTCTCAGCACCACCTACATTCTAAATGGACCTAGGCAAGTAATTACTCATAGCCTGTTTCTTTATAAAATAAGGACAATAATACCTCCCTCCCAGAGCATTTGTGAATGTTAAATGATAACACTGTGTAAAGTGCTTAAAGCAGGGCTTGGCATATGGCAGACACAAGATAAATAATGACAATACTCTAAAAATATCAGCATTACCGTTTGAAAAATGGAGCCAATTTTAAAATCCAGGGTTAGATGGATATATTGCATATGAGAGCATCTAACACAGTGCTTGCATGTAACTGGTGCTCAATAAATGCTAATTAATATAAACTTAATTTTCCATATTGCATCTCTATTTTTAAAATGTAAAGAGAATCTTTCAGACTGCTTAAAGTTCTAAATCTTGAAATCTGATACACCAGGAGCTATCTTCTGGCTTATCTACAAGTTTTTTTTTTTCCATAACAAGATTTTTCAGTGGGATTTTATGCTGGAATTAAGGTTGAAGTCCAAAACTGGAGACACAAATGCTAAGTAACCCATATTTTGAGTTAAGAGTGACGCTGGACATGTGGTCAGTTCCCCAGGAGGGCTTGAGGCACATTCATTAGCAATCAAGGGCCCACTACTACCACACCACAGCCATCATCAAAAAAAAAAAAAAAAAGGAAAGAAAAAACTGGGAAGGGGAAGGGACCAATTAGAAGTTTGGGGTTAACATACACACATTCAGTTCAGTGCAGTTCAGTCACTCAGTTGTGTCTGACTCTTTGCGACCCCATGAATCGCAGCACACCAGGTCTCCCTGTCCATCACCAACTCCCGGAGTTCACTCAGACTCACGTCCATAGAGTCGGTGATGCCATCCAGCCATCTCATCCTCTGTCATCCCCTTCTCCTCCTGCCCCCAATCCCTCCCAGCATCAGAGTCTTTTCCAATGAGTCAACTTATACACAAAACAGATAACCAACAAGGACCTACTGTATAGCACAGGAAACTATATGCTGTATTTTCTAATGATATTTTAAGGGAAATGAATCTGAAAAATATGTGTATATATGTGTGTGTGTCTATATATATGTTAAGTTGCTTCAGTCATGTCTGACCCTGTGTGACCCCATGAACTGTAATTTGCCAGGCTCCTCTGTCCATGGATTCTCCAAGCAAGAATACTGGGGTGGGTTGCCATTCCCTTCTCCAGGGGATCTTCCTGACCCAGGGATTGAACCCGTATCTCACGTCTCCTGCACTGAAAGGTGGATTCTTTACCACTAGCACCACCTGGGAGTAGATAAATATAGAGAGATAAATATATAGATATATAGTAGATATATATTATATATATACGTATATAAATCACTTTGCTGCACATCTGTAACAACACTGTAAATCAACTATATGTCTATGAAAAAGAGAGAAAGGAGAAAACTTGGAGTCAGAGAACCCTGCTGAGGCACTAGTGGGGATTCTCCCCTACCCTGATGAAGAGGGAGCACCCAAGATAATTAAGACTGGGGGTACCTAGCCAGAGAGGTATCCTTCCATAGGATTGGCTTAAGCCAACACACTTGTTGGTCTCTACTAAAAACTCTCTATTAAAAACTAAAAACTATGGTCACAACTTGAATGTACAGTTATTTTATTTGGTGGGAATGTCTAGGACTTCCAGCCAGGGAGACAGCATGTCAGTAGCTCTCATAAAACTGCTCCAAGGAGGCAGGAGAGGAATTCAAGCTATATTCCAGTTTGCAACAAAGGGAGCGGGGCAGTCTGAACCTAGAAGATCAGGTATCAAGTTAAGGAATTTAGCATTCTATGTATGGGAAGATTCAAGTCTCTGGGCTCACTGAATTCATTCCTTTCATATGCACCTCAGTTATCTGGGGCCAATCCTGTTTCCTTGTTCATCTTGCTTCTTGCATTCCTTCAGCTCCTCAGCAAACACCCTGGTGGGTGGCAGCATCCACTGGATCGTAGTTTAGGGAGCCCTCATTCACATTTGGAGGCCAGAATTTGATGGCTGTGACATTTCTTATTTATTGATATGGCAGGAGATATTTTCATTTCACACTCCCCAAGCTTTTATTTCATGACTGCAGCTGTGAAATCAAAAGACGCTTGCTCCTTGGAAGAAAAGCTATGACAAATCTAGACAGCTTATTAAAAAGCAGAGACATTACTTTGCCAACAAAGGTCCGTCTAGTCAAAGCTATGGTTTTTCCAGTAATCATGTATGAATGTGAGATTTGGACCATAAAGAAGGCTGAGTGCTGAAGAATTGAAGCTTTTGAACTGTGTTGTTGGAGAAGACTACTGAAAGCCCCTTGGACTCTAAGGAGATCAAACCAGTCAATCCTAAAGGAAATAAACCTTGAATATTCATTGGAAGGATTGATGCTGAAGCTGAAGTCCCAATACTTTGGCCACCTGATGCAAAGAGCTGACTCATTAGAAAAGACCCTGATTGTAGGAAAGATTGAAAGCAGGAGGAGAAGGGAATAACAGAATATGAAATGGTTGGATGGCATCACCGACTCAATGGACATGAGTTTGAACAAGTTCCAGGAGATGGTAAAGGACAGAGAAACCTGGTGTGCTGCAGTCGATGGGGTCTCAAAGAATTGGACACGATTGAGTGACTGAACAACAGAGCTTTTAAACGACAACAACAAAGCTTATAAGGTGAAAGGAAAAGGAAATGAGAACCAACTGGCAGCAGAAGAGTGACCCGAAACTATGAGGCAACAGTTGGAAACACTCGTGGTAAACCCCCAAAATGAAAGGGAGGGGAGCATGGATGCCTTTTGTGATGTGAGACCTTGATCACCCACTCAGAATGAAAGTGAATCAACTAGGTTGAACATTTCACTGTTCCTGGGGCCATGAGGATCCTTTAAGAAACAATATACCATAACTGAGTTTTAGAAGGATGCACAAACTCATCCAGGGCACAAGGAGAACAAAACATGAAGGTTTTTCTTCTATCTGGGAATTATGATCATTGCCCAAAACTGAGACCAAAATGGGCAGTAAGTTCCCCATCTTTCAAGTTCAGGAAGCTGCCAGAAGTCAGAGCAGCCACCTCTCTACAAGTCTTGTAAGTGATGGTACCTGACAGAGGAGCAGCACTGGCACCAGGCCACTGAGCCACACTCGGAAGGCGTAAGGGGGAGGAGCAGTCCCACTTCTGCCATGATGCCACTGCTTCCCCACTCTACAGAGAGGCTCGACATCCCTCTCCTTCCCTGCCAACTAGGGAAGAAGAGGGGTGGGGGAACAAAAGAACCACTTATCAAGGGCCTGAGGGTCTGCATTAAAAAAGAAACTGTCACTTCATCCCAGATGCTTTGATGTGCTGGTCCTGAGCTGTCTGGGAAAAAGAAACAGATATGGAAAGATATGGTGAGGCTGAGGCTGAAAGGTGGTGAAATTCCCCTTGGTATGGCAAGGACAGCATCTTTCTTCCACCTTAGAAGACTTCCCAGCAAGCAAAGGAACAGGGACAATTTGCTCTTAAAAGATACCGGCAAGGACTTCCCTGGCGGTGCAGGGATTGAGAATCACACTTCCACTGCAAGAAGCACGAGTTCGATCCCTAGTCAGGCATCTGAGCCTGCGTATGTGCTCCTTGCAAGAAAAGCTATGACCAACCTAGACAGCATATTCAAAAGCAGAGACATTACTTTGCCAATAAAGGTTCGTCTAGTCAAAGCTATGGTTTTTCCAGTAGTTGTGTATGGATGTGAGAGTTGGACTATAAAGAAAGCTGAGCACCGAAGAATTGATGCTTTTGAACTGTGGTGCTGGAGAAGACTCTTGAGTCCCTTGGACTGCAAGGAGATCCAACCAGTCAATCCTAAAGGAAATCGGTCCTGAATATTCATTGGAAGGACTGATTGTTGATAAAGCTGAAACTTCAATACTTTGGCCACCTGATGCGAACAGCTGAGTCACTGGAAAAGAACCTGATGCTGGGAAAGGTTGAAGGTGGGAGGAGAAGGGGACAACAGAGGATGAGATGGTTGGATGGCATCACTGACGCGACAAACATGAGTTTGAACAGGCTCCGGGAATTGATGATGGACAGGGAAGCCTGTCGTGTTGCAGTCCATGGGGTCACAAAGAGTTAGACACGACTGAGCAACTGAACTGAATGGTGGTGTGTAGCCAAAAAAAAAAAAAAAGATGTGGGCAGCCCATCAGGGTTCACATGAAAAGCAGCAGTCATCAAGAGAAGGACTGTGAAATAGTCTCATCCTCCCTGCACAGTGGGAACGGAGTAGCTCTCAGGCAGGGGAAGGATTGGGGCTCTGCAGCAGAGGGTGCCCTGCACACTCCCACTCCAGATGCGTGCATGCGTGCTCACTCACTCAGTCATGTCCAACTCTTTGCGACCCTATGGATTGTAGCCTTCCAGGCTCCTCTGTCCATGGGATTCTCCAGGCAAGAATACTGGACTGGGTTGCCATGCCCTCCTCCCGGGGATCTTCTGGACCCAGGAGTCAAGTCTCTTCCATCTCCCACATGGGCAGGTGGATTCTTTACCACAAGTGCCACCTGGGAAGCCCTCAAATCTAGCAGAGGTGGTAGACACACAAGAGTTTTCATTGTGCTTTAAAAGCAACATAGCTAAATACCAGAATAAGACTATTCCAATAATCAAGGTGGATGTAAATTGATAAAATCTGGCCAGGTTGGTCACAGATCCATTGGCATCCTAAAGGGGATTAAGGGTGAGGGTCAAGCGATAGATTTGACAAGGCATAGCTGGAGCAGGAAAAGAATAAAATGACCATGTTTTTACCCCTAAATTGAGGCTCCCCGATCCCAGTGGACACTGCTTGCTTCCTGCCTCTCCGAGTCCTGTTGAGCTCCCTCTCACTGTGGTAGCCTGGCTGGAGGAGGGCAGATCAGCTGCTCATCCAACCCAGCTGGCTACTCCATCTCTTTTATTCCATAGTAATTGTTGTGCTTTCCCCTCATGTATCTTTTAGCAATGCTTTAAAGAGCTTTTCCTCTCTGACATCTCGTATGTTGCATAGTTTACCCAGAGTCAAAAGATATTATACCATTGAACTGTGTGGAGACCTCTGGGTGCATCTCTCCATGCAGGTCAAAACCTCAGTGGGCCAGAGGAGGAACTTGGGCCCTCTCTGGACTCCACCGAATACAGACATACACAGCTCAGTTCTGAAAGTGAAGGTCAACCTGCATTTGGCTTTCCTCCACAAAAGGAATTGAGAGGGTTTTTGGAGACCATAGCTGTTCCTATAAATACTGTGTGCTTCTATGTTCTCTGCAGGAAGGCCCATGTCCTTCTGACCAACTTCTTTATTTCCAGGGCCTAGCAATAGTGCCCAGCACATAGAAACCACTAAAGAAATATTTGCTGAAGGAAGGAATGAGTGGAGGAGTGAATGAATGAATTGGGAGTGAATATATATGACAGGGAATCTTAGGCAACAAAAGAAACTACCCTTGAAAGGTATTCAGACAGCTGTGGACAATCTAGTATATTTATTCCGACAACAAATACTTCTTAAATTTGTAATGACTGTGATGAGGGATCTAAAACAAATTAAAACAAGATTCAATCTCTGACCCTAAAACACCAAAGCAACAATATGCAAGTTGCTTCAAAAAGTGCAAGGGGACAAGGACATGGACAGGAATGACAGGCAATGTCAACTCAGTCATCATCACTCAACCTCCAAAAGCCCAACCCAACCAAATATCATCATGAGGGTTTTGTGCCTTTTTACTGCACCTTCACCCTCCACTCATGCGGTTATAATCTGCTCCATCAAGCACAAGAGCAAGAAAAAAACTCTTAACAGAGTCAGAAAATACAATTGCTTTATTTAACACAGTTGCACTTTTCCTCGAAATCTCTATTATGAAGCAAAAGTTCATTTTCCTTTTCTTTCCATTTATTATTTACTTAGCCACATCATGCAGCATGTGGAATCTTATTTCCCTGACCAGGGACTGAACCTGAGCCCTGGCAGTGAAAGTGCAGAGTTCTAACCACTGGACAGCCAGGGAATTTCATTTTTCTTTTTAAATCAAAGCTTTATTTAACTGCTTAAGTCCTGGGAAAATGATACAAATGATCTCATAAAGGCACTGTTTAAAAAAAAAAACACAACTATACTTGATTTACAATATTGTGTTAGTTTCAGATATACAGCAAAGTGTTTCAGTTGTATACACACACACACACACACACACACACACATATATATATTCTTGTCAGCCTCTTTTCTATTTAGGTTATTACCAGATATTGAATATGGTTCCCTATACTATATAGTAGGCCCTTGCTGGTTATCTATTTTATAAATAGTAGCATGTATCTTAATATTAATCCCATCCACCTAATTTATCCCTCCACTCCTTTCCCTTTCATAATCATAAGTTTGTTTTCTGTGTCTGTGTGTCTGCTTGCCAGAAAGTATGAAAACTCAAATTCAAAAAGATGCATGAAATGTATCACATCCAATGTTCACACCAGCACTGTTTACAATAGCCAAGATGTAGAACCTAAGAGTCCATCAATAGATGAATGGGTAAAGAAGATATGATATAGATACATATATAATATATATGTATATATACACACACACATATTTCTATGATGAAATATTACTCAGCCATAAAAAAGAGTGAACTATTGCTATTTTCAGCAACATGTATGGACTTAGAGATGACCATACTAAGGAAAGACAAATAGTATATGATATCACTTATATGGGGAATCTGAAAAAATAACACAAATGAACTTATTTACAAAATAAGGCACTGCTTTTTAAAAGTACATGACAGACCATGCTAATGGGAAGGATAACCATGACAGATAAAGGTAGATGCTCCACTGCACTAAATAAATTCCTCATAGCTATTAATAGGCCTGCAATGCTCAGTAAGGGAAGACTGCCTTTGTAAGTATCCTGTTCTGTGGGAATCTTTCTTAGCTGCTTTGGCTTCTTGAAAATTCCCTAAGGGGAATTTCATCATTTAATGTTAACAATCATTGTATGCCTGGCTATTTACACAATTGCTATCCACACTGAAATGGAGGAAAACTCAAATCTGCCCTTAGCTGAAGTCAAATTTGCTATGCACAACCAAACAAACCAGTTATAAAAAACTGATGGTAGTGGTGAATAACTATGAAGAAACCACTTTTAGAAATTTATACTTAGAAAATAAATACTTAAAATTATACAAGGATGTTCATAAAAGCATTATTTACATAGATGAGAAATTGCAACATGAATATCCAATAACAGTGGTTACTTAAATAAATTAACTCTCCCAAAAAAGGAAAATCTTACAGGCATTAAAAAGGGATGATGAAGATCTACATATACTGTTACTACAAAAATATTCACAATGCACTGTCCAAATTCATTGTATACACACACAGGCATAGAATGAATAGTCTAGAAGAACATATACCAAATATTAGAAATGTTTCTCTTTGGGTGAATATATGTCAGTCATTTTCATAAATAAAAACAGTATTGCTCTGATCATTGTCAACTTTGAAAAAGAAGAACTCTTTAAAGAGGCTTTTTTATTTTCCATATTCAGTATTTCCCTTGTGGCTCAGACGGTAAAGAATCTGCTTGCAATGCAGAAGACCCCAGTTCATTTCCTGGGTTGGGAAGATTCCCTGGAAAAGGGAATGGCAACCCACTCCAGTATTCTTGCTTGGAGAATTCCATGGACAGGAGGAGTCTGGCGGGCTATAGCTCAAAGAGTCAGACACGAGTAAGCAACTAACACATTCAGTATTCACCATATATATGAAGAAATTTTAAAAGAATCTAACATATCCTGTCAATATCCTTTTTAAGGATCTTTTTGAAGAAAGTAATCTGTTCCAATAACATTTTTTTTAAAACAGGTAAATAATCTTTTTCCAAAATGAAAATCACAGAACTATCACAGGTTGTAAGATAAAAATTAATTCTATGAGAAAATGTTACAGACATAACACTGAATGATTTTAAAAGGATAGAAAACCAAATATACAAAATACATACAATTTAGTTATACATTCACATGCAAACACAAAAAAACTGTTCACAATGAGTTACTTCTTTTTCCTACATTTAAAATTTCCCTATAGTCGGTATCTCTGACTTCCAAAATCAGGCCAATAATAAACATTATAAATTTTTTAAATAAGCATGAGGGATATAAAAATCATGTATACATTTGTCTTATCAATAATTGAAACAAGCACTTTGTTCAAAACAAGCCCTTTCTCATTACATTCACTTGGAAATAAATCTCTGGCTTGCAGTCTGTTACTTAAGCCTTGAATAATGGAGAACTGTAGCTCTGAATTCATTTCGGCTTCCTCCTGGCACCTAATTAAAGGAGTGACACAGCTCTTACGGTCTTGGATGATTCCCTCTCACGCAGTGCCATAGCCAGAAGACGGTCCAACAGAAAGGGGAGAAAATTGGTTGCTTCGAAACTCAGCATGATTACTTACAACAAACTCTCACCCTTGAAACACATGACTCAATTTCTTCCTGACTTAACTAATGACACTTGATGCAACTGTAAATTCTATAAAATCATAAGCCATGTCTAACTTTCATCATGTATCCCAGCACCTAAGTGGCACGCAGGAGGCATTAACTAAATGTAGATAAAGGACTAACTGAATGAATGAGCCGGTGATTTATGCCAGGGGCCTGCTCTCTTCCTTAAAATCCTCCTGGCCATTTTACAGCAGCTTTCATTCTAACACTATGGAAGAACGATATCATAAGGTCACATTTTATTGTCATCTATTCTATTACTAAAAGTGTAATAACAGGCATAGGATGTGTCTCAGGAAGCAGCATTTCTCATCATTATGGCTTAATAATTAGCAATTATTCAGCACCTAATACTCTCACGGTAAAAACTGCTACCCACAGCTAAGGCTCAGAAAAGCCAGATAAATTTTTCAAGGTCACAAAGTTAATAAATGACAGAATTGGGATTAAAACCTGATTTTCTAGGGGCTCTGAAGTCCAGATTCTTTCCAGGTGGGAACAATCATTTTGTCACCTCGCCAAACCAGGTTGAGGATGGCTACAGATCGTACACTCATTATCTCCCTTAATTAACATCATAAACCTAGGAAGTGGGTTAGCAAAGTACACCATTTTTCAGATGACAGAACAAAGGAACTGAGAGGTTAAGCAGCTTGCCCAGGGTCACACAGCTCCCAGAAGAGCCAAAACAGAATGAAAAAGTTAAAAAGGATTTTCCTGTAAATAGATCAACTTCATTGTTAAGGACTGCATTGATGATACATACACAGTCAGCATCACTTCCAAAATGATTCACAGCTGTGATGAGAAAAATGACCCTTGAGGGGAAAAAAAAACAAAGCTGTTTTACTGAGTTGCTGCCTAGGCATTTTACAGTATGAAACCCTGCTCACACTCAAGAGTCTGGACATTCTGATGAGGACTCAAGTTTAGGATGCCTGCCATAAGTTCCCTCTTTGCTTTTTCCCAGGCACCTTTTAAAATAACCACTTAAGAGTTTAAGCCCATGAAAAGTTCTAGACACTCCCCACTCGCAACCACCTTATAAGTAATAGATGCTTGTTACCCTGCTCTAATACTTTGGCCACCTGACGCGAAGAGCCCACATTGGAAAAGACCCTGATGCTGCGAAAGACGGAAAGCAAAAGGAGGCGGCAGACGATGAGATGATTGGATGGCATCACCAACTCAATACACATGAGTTTGAGCAAACTCAGGGAGACAGTGGAGAAGAAGGGAGCCTGGAGTGCTGCAGTCCATGGGGTCGGAAAGAATCGGACACGGCTGAGCCACTGAACAATAGCAACAACCCTGCTCTCTTACCTCCTGCTCCTAGCCTGGGATGGAGGGCAGCCCCTCCCCCAGCCCACAGCGCCCCCTGGCTTCTTAGATCTGTAAGTAACATATCTTGGACTCTCCTTAGAGTGTATTAAAGCCTTGTCCTAAATCAATTCGACCATGGGTTTCACCTCCCCCAAATGGGAACTGGATGCTGACGGAGGTACCTGCCCTCCCAGTGGGAAGCTTATGTTGCCTCCTTTAGCAGGTTCCAACCTGCATGTTCTTAGTTTGATAAAACAGCTCTGGCTTCCAAACAGAACTCTGTCAGAAGACAAACTGGGCATGCTCTAGACTAACATATACAATTATCCAGTTGATCCAACTAGCTTCCTAAACACGCCTCTGCAAAATGAAGACGAATAAGCTCTCACACTGCCAAAAACAAACAAACAAAAAAAAAAGACCCTACCTGCAAGGTAGAAGACAAAGGTATTATAAATGTGTCTAATATTTAATTAAAAGTTATAATCACATTAATAAACAAGTAAAATATATATGCTCTCCTAATCTTTTCCCTGGACAAACATACCTATATGACAACCTGGAATGCCAGATTCAAATTTAGGCCTCTCAAATCCCAGGGCATTTCATACTGAAACATGGCAACACAGGAGACCTTCTCCCCACGTGTGTACACATGAATCCCCCTAGCCCCATAGGCAAGTTGTTATCACAGCCTCCCATTCTTGCAAAGAGCTGTTCCTTGTCTGGGGGTCTAGGAGTGTGCACAGCACACATCCTAAGGGGCAAGCCACCCTTAGGATGGAGAGGGGGGAAACGCTCCCTGACGGTAGGCAGGCTACAGTGACCCCATTGAGCCTTGCCTGACTGAGAAGGGGTGAGACTAGAAAAGAGCCAAGTGAGCTTCCCCAAAACATAGGACATGAAGCATGGACTCCTCTCGCCAAGGTCTAAGGGGGCGACTGACAAGCTCATATACAAGCTTTCAAAAGACACAGATGCTTATCATGCTGCTGCTGCTGCTGCTAAGTCGCTTCAGTCGTGTCCGACTCTGTGCGACCCCATAGACGGCAGCCCACCAGCCTCTGCCATCCCTGGGATTCTCCAGACAAGAACACTGGAGTGGGTTGCCATTTCCTTCTCCAGTGCATGAAAGTGTAAAGTGAAAGTGAAGTCACTGAGTTGTGTCCAACTCTCAGCGACCCCATGGACTGCAGCCTACCAGGCTCCTCCGTCCATGGGATTTTCCAGGCAGGAGTACTGGAGTGGGGTGCCATTGCCTTCTCCGATGCTTATCATAAATCTCCCCAAATGTGTCCCGGAGTTCCCTACCCTTCCCTAACCAAGACCTGGCCATCTATCAAAGTACCATTCATTCACTCCTCTTTTGGTAGTCAGAGCATTCAGAGTTTGCAGTTTTCATTTCACTGCTAATTGTATGATGTTTTCTGGATTTCTTAAATCCTGTCAACTGGATTGGTTTTGTTTCTCTAAAGTAGTGATTCCCAACCAGGGGCCATTCTGCCCCCCACAGGAGACATTTTACTAAGTCTGCAGACATATCTGGTTGTTTCATTCAGTGGACAAAAGACATGGGTGTTGCTGAACATTCTACAGTGTACAGGACAACCCGCCAAAACAGTGAATTATCCAGCCCAGGATGTTAGTGGCTTCCCAGAGGGCACACTTGGTAAAGAATCGCCTGCCATTGCAGGAAAGACAGGAGACACAGGTTCGATCCCTGGGTGGGGAAGATCCCCTGCAGTAGGACATGGCAACCCACTCCAGTATTCTTGCCTGGAGAATCTCAAGGGCAGAAGGGCCTGGTGGGCTACAGTCCATGGGGTCGCCAAGAGTCAGACACTACTGAGCACGCACACACACACACAAACACACACATACAGGTGTTAGTAGTGCTAAGACTAGGAAACTGTTCTAGAGGAAGAATTCTTAGAAATTACAGAGGATGCTGTTTACTCCTTTGACCCCACACAGCCAAGCAGAGTGTCGAACCTCAATAAATCCTTGCTGGTTAACTGACTGGCTAACTGGGCCCACTCCTTTATAAAATGTTCATTCACTCAGTAACTCAAGAAAAACGAGTGTGACAGTAACCATGCTCAGCTCCAGGTACGCAAATATGAAGGAGTTGGCAGAAAAGGCAGACAAATAAACTGGTACTTTTAATACAGCTTGAGAAATCCCCAGATTATCTGTTTATTATGTCTCCCCTCATCAGCCTATAAATCTTCAGGAAAGTAAGGATTCTGTTAAGTTCACTTTTGTGGTTCCAGCACCTTCTATGGTAATAGTGGTAGAAAAAGTAGTAGATATTTTGGGTCAGCTGGAAAAAATGCAATAATAGGCATAATGTTTCCTTCTTGTTGGTTTTGTTTGGTTTGTTTTAAAGGAGAAGACTCTAACACAGCCTGGGGGAAAAGGAAGGAAAGCTGCCTTGAGGGAAGTTAATGTGAACTAAGCACTTATCACACTCGCTCTCATACCCTCTGCCCTCGAGGGATTGGTTTCAGGACTCCATCCCAACTCCCTCCCCTCCTACCCTCACCTGGCTCCCCAAATTCCCCAATGCTTAAGCCCCTTATGTGCAATGGCTAGTAGAGTCTGCCCTCCGTATTTGCGGGTTCTGCATCAGAGGATTCAGCCAACTCCAGGTCTCGAATTTCGATCCGAAGCTGGTTCAACCCATTGAGGTGGAACCCACAGACACGGAAACTGTGGACACAACGGGCCAACTTTATATGCCAGAAACAGTTCTCAGCATTTTCAACGCACTATCTATTTTAAAGCTCACAACACTTCTACAAAAAGCCAGCCTTTACGTGTGAGGAAATGGACCATGAAGGCTGATTAGCTCAAGAACAAAACAAACGGTGGAATCAGGATTTGAACACAGCTAAATTCGGAAACTTTGTTCTTGTTCTTAACCACTATTAGGCACTATGGAGATAGGAGTAAGGATAGGCCCCGTGAAGGCTGGACCTTGTGGTCTTGAAAGAAACGATTTCAGGTAGAAGGTATGGTACAAGCAAAACCAACACAGCCTGGCTTGTTTCAGGGACTATATCCTTTTTCAATCTGACTAAATCATAAAGGGGAGTACTGATGAAAGATGATGGCAGAAAAGTAATCATGGCCAGATCATAAGAGACATCAGCAATGCTTCATTTCCCCAAGATTATCAGGGAACAAGCGTATGCTTAGAGTCTAATAGCTCCAGGTGGAATCCCAACCCCATCACTTCGTTAATGGTTCTCTCTGAACCTCCATTTCCTCAACTGTAAAACAAAGAACATACAAATATAAAATGGGAACTTTATAAAATAGCTATGGAAAAACAAGATAACCCATACAAGCAAAAAGAACAGGAGCTGATATATATCATGAGTCCAAGCAATGTTAATGACTTATTTTTGCTATTTTGGAGAAGGAAATGGCTACCCACTTCATTATTGTTGCCTGGGAAATTCCATGCACAGAGGAGCCTGCAAGGCTACAGTCTATGGGGTCAAAAGAGTCAGACACAACTTACTGACTAAACTGACCCCACCACGGTCATTGCTGGTCAAGTTTTTTCACGTGTGAATCTGCAACGTAATGGCAGCTTATTTTTGTTAAGCACCAAATTTATTAAACCATTTTCTTCCTAAATGACCTTTGCAGTGAATTCCACAAATTCCATACTTAACAAACATGAACCTACATTCCATATGCACCGACCGTCTGCACCCCGCCTCTCATCCCCTCACTACCACCACCCAACGCCCTTCTGCACTCACCAGGGCAGCTGTGGAAACACCCAAAGCTTCTAGAAACCATACATTAAAACTAAGGACAGACAGGAAAGTGCAGAAAGCTATAACTGCTTAAAGACTTAAAGACTAGCAACTTAAAGACTTTCCAGGCAGGAAGCACACACCTGACCCTTCGCCACCTGCCCGCTCTCACTACTGGTGTCCTCTCTGCCCAGAACATCCTTTGCCCTCTCTCACTACTCCCCCATCCTAACAACCTTCAAGCCTGAGTACAAATACCACTCCCTTTCAGCTTCCCTCCTTCCCCAGAATTAAGCGCCAGGTTCTGTGAATTTCCCCAGCCCTTTGCTTTGTATTTTGACTGTTGTAAGGATCACTTATTAAACAGAGGTACGAAGCAAGCAACATCCTTTTAAGCGCTATCTGTATGCTATCAGGTAACTTTCACAATAAACCTGTAAGAAATGACTACAAGCCCCATTTTACAAACAGGGACGGTGAAGCTCTGAGAGTTGAACTGACCAGTGGTCATACAACCAGACAAGGAACTCCATGCATGTGCTGACAGCTCCACAATCTGAAAGTTTTTCACTCTGTTATGCTGTCTCTTTAACAGCTCTATTGCCAAGACACTGGTTGATTATATACATATATGCCTGTCCCACAGGATGATAGCAAGTCCCTTGATGGCAGGGACCAGGGCACATTCATCTTTGTAAACCATGGATAGTACTGTACCCATTTATATAACATTCTTAGGAGAATTAAATCAGACAGGATATTTAAAACACTTAACATACTGCCTTAGGAAGCATCACTATGAACAAAGCTAATGGAGGTGATGGAATTCCAGTTGAGCTGTTTCAAATCCTAAAAGATGATGCTGTGCAAGTGCTGCACTCAATCTGCCAGCAAATTTGGAAAACTTAGCAGTGGCCACAGGACTGGAAAAGGTCAGTTTTCATACCAATCCCTAAGAAAGGCAATGCCAAAGAATGCTCAAACTACTGCACAATTGCACTCATCTCACACGCTAGTAAAGTAATGCTCAAAATTCTCCAAGCCAGGCTTCAGCAATATGTGAACTGTGAACTTCCAGATGTTCAACTTGATTTTAGAAAAAGCAGAGGAACCAGAGATCAAATTGCCAACATCCGCTGGATCATCAAAAAAGCAAGAGAATTCCAGAAAAAAACAGCTACTTCTGCAAGACTATGCCAAAGCCTTTGACTGTGTGAATTACAATAAACTGTGGAAAATTCTGAAAGAGGTGGGAATACCAGACCACCTGACCTGCCTCTTGAGAAGGTCTGAGAAATCTGTATGCAGGTCAGGAAGCAACAGTTAGAACTGGACATGGAAAAACAGACTGGTTCCAAATCGTCAAATGTCACCCTGTTTATTTAACTTGTATGCAGAGTACATCATGAGAAATGCTGGACTGGATGAAGCACAAGCTGGAATCAAGATTGCCTGGAGAAATATCAATAACCTCAAATATGCAGGTGACGCCACCCTTATGGCAAAAAGTGAAGAAGAACTAAAGAGCCTCCTGATGAAAGTGAAAGAGGAGAGTGAAAAAGCTGGTTTAAAGCTCAACAGTCAGAAAACTAAGATCATGGCATCCAGTCCCATCACTTCATGGCAAATAGATGGAGAAACAGTGGAAACAGTGGCAGACTTTCTTTTTGGGGGCTCCAAAATCACTACAGATGGTTGATTGCAGCCATGAAATTAAAAGATGCTTACTCCTTGGAAGGAAAGTTATGACTAACCTAGACAGCATATTAAAAAGCAGAGATATTACTTTGCCAACTAAAGTCCATCTAGTCAAGGCTATGGTTTTTCCAGTAGTCATGTATGGATGTGAGAGTTGGACCATTCTTTGAGCACCAAAGAATTGATGCTTTTGAACTGTGGTGTTGGAGAACACTCTTCAGAGTCTCTTGGACTGCAAGGAGATCCAACCATCCCATCCTAAAGGAAATCAGTCCTGAATATTCATTGGAAGGACTGATGCTGAAGCTGAAACTCCAATACTATGGCCACCTGATGCGACAAGCTGACTCATTTGAAAAGACCCTGATACTGGGAAAGATTGGAGGCAGGAGGAGAAGGAGAGGACAGATGATGAGATGGTTGGATGGCATCACCGACTCAATGGACATAAGTCTGAGTAAACTTTGGGAGCTGGTGATGGACAAGGAGGCCTGGCATCCTGCAGTCCATGGGGTCGCAAAGAGTTGGACAGGACTGAGCAACTGAACTGAACTGAACATAGTGCCACACACATAACAAGGGCCTAATAATTCTTTGGCTTTGTTATCACTGTTACCAAGTCAGGTGGCAAGAATAAAGCCTTGCACATACACCCTGAACAGAAGCTTATTTCTGAGGAACAAACACAATGGGTAAGGACCTGACAGAAAGGACAAATGCCACTCTCCTCACGCTACTTAAGGACCTTCCAAGTGGCTCAGCAGTAAAGAATCCACTTGCCAATGCAAGAGATGCAGGAAACGCGTGTTCAATTCCTGGATCGGGGAAGATTCCCTGGAGAAGGGAATGGCAACCCACTCCGTATTCTGGTCTGGGAAATCCCCTGGACAAAGGAGCCTGGTGGGGTTCCAAAGAGTAGGACACGATTGAGCACACAACAGAGAATATACTACCTGACTGTTTAATCAGCAGCAGCAAGAGTTGCCTAGAAAGTTTAAGTTTCTATGATAGGGTGAACTGATTTATGTATCTTTCTACCGCTATGTGGATGAGAGGGAAACTTTCTGTTTAGCAACACTC
Organism: Cephalophus harveyi; assembly: GCA_006410635.1. Classification (NCBI taxonomy): domain Eukaryota; kingdom Metazoa; phylum Chordata; class Mammalia; order Artiodactyla; family Bovidae; genus Cephalophus; species Cephalophus harveyi. The sequence continues at coordinate 48,409 of SJYT01029203.1, read as the reverse complement.
CTAAAGCTTGGTTGCTTTCTTGCTGCTCCCCATCCTCCCGGGGGATTTGTCAAAGTTCCCCTCTGAGGGATGAGCACTTAACAAGCTCTAAGCTTAGAGAAGAAAATCACAAAAGTAAGTGGAAGCACAAAAGGCAAAATGGAATCTGAAATTCTGATGCTTATAAACCTAAGCAAACACTTTCTTTTGTCCTCACAGTATTTTACAAGACTTTAAACCATCACATTCTTTCCTCATATGTTTTTGTCAGTCACCACCCAGGAGGAGGTAAGCTATCTCAGAGAAAGCAGCTGTCCATCCTGTCCACTGCTATCCTAACTCACATCTGGTGCACTGTAGTCACTCATTAAATGTGGGTCGACTGACTGGCTGCAATTCTTTGCATGTGTGTGTATATGAATATGGGCTTCCCCAGTGGCTCAGTGGTAAAGAATCGCCTGCAATGCAGGAGCCACAAGAGCTGGAGATTCAATCCCTGGATCAGGAAGAGCCCCTGGAGGAGGGCATGGCAACCCACTCCAGTATTCTCACCCGGAGAAACCCATGGGCAGAGGAGCCTGGTGGGCTACAGTTCATAGCGTCACAAAGACTTAGTGTGCATGCATACATATATGAATATATGGATTTATGTCAATACATATACATACATCATTCCATGGTTTATGGATGCCTGCTGCTGCTGCTGTTGCTAAGCCGCTTCAGTCGTGTCCGACTCTGTGCGACCTCATAGACCGCAGCCCACCAGGCTCCCCTGTCCCTGGGATTCTCCAGGCAAGAACACCGAAGTGGGTTGCCATTTCCTTCTCCAGTGCATGACAGTGAAAAGTGAAAGTGAAGTCTCTCAGTCGTGTCCGACTCTTAGCGACCCCATGGACTGCAGCCTACAAGCTCCTCCATCCATGGGATTTTCCAGGCATAAATGTGTATATATCCCCACACATAAGTGTACATTGTACATTTATGTACATGTGTTTGTATTTGTGCAGAAGATTTGTCAGACTGGAAAACACAGATACCTGTTTGCCAAAGTTGTGTCTCCTTAACACAACAAAGGCTTCTGGCTGACTTGTTTCATATTTAACAAACATATGACAAATGTCATAGCTCACAGGGCTTCCCTCATAGCTCAGTTAGTAAAGAATCTGCCTGCAATGCTGGAGACCCCGGTTTGATTTCAGGGTCAGGAAAATCCCCTGGAGAAGGAAATGGCAATCCATTCCAGCATTCCTGCCTGGAGAATCCCATGAACAGAGGAGCCTGGCAGGCTACAGTCCATGGGGTCGCAAGAGTTGGACACGATTTAGCAACTAAACCACCACCACATTACAAACGTAGACAGTGTATTAAGAAGCAGAGATATCACTCTGCCAACAAAGGTTTAGCCAAAGCTATGGTTTTTCCAGTAGTCATGTATGGATGTGAAAGCCGGACACAAAGAAGGATGAGCGCCAAAGAATTTATGCTTTTGAACTGTGGTGTTGGAGAAGACTCTTGAGAGTCCCTGGATGGCAAGGAGATCAAACCAGTCAATCCTAAAGGATATAAATCCTGAATATTCATTGGAAGGACTGATGCTGAAGCTGAAACTCCAATACTTTGACCACCTGCTGCGAAGAGCTGACTCATTGGAAAAGACCCTGATGCTGGGAAAGATTGAGGGCAGGAGGAGAAGGGTATAACAGAAGACGAGATGGTTGGATGGCATCACCGACTCAATGGAAATGAGTTTGAGCAAACTCCGGGAGATGGTGATGGACAGAGAGGCCTGTCATGCTGCAGTCCGTGGGGTCACAAAGAGTCAGACACGACTGAGCGACTGAACAACACTACTATCTACATACTAACGATCCAGATGCTAAAAAATCAATTAATCATTCAGAGTTAAAAAAAAAAGAAAAGACTTAACAAACAATGATACTTTGACCATCTTTCAAAATCTTCCTCCCTGTTTATTAGCTTCAGTGTAAAGCGGGGGAGGGCAGTGGGGCCTATAAGGACTAATAATGATTCTTTGCAAATCTGCCAAGTGAAACATTCCAAGTTTTTTTGGCCTGGCCAAGTGTCCTTATTTAAGTTGTAACATATATAACTTACAATTTACAATTTATAACAACTGGAATGATACTATTGACTGGTTATATGTGCCAGAGACTGGGCAGTCAGTTTTGTTTTTTTCCTATTTAAACTTTACACCAACTCTGTAAGGTAGATGCTATTATCTCCATTTATTCATAATAAAACTAAAACTCAAAAAGATAGAGCAATTTGCTGAAGATACTCTGCTCTTTATCTAGTCATGGCAGTCTATAAACTCAGGATTCGACTCTGAAGCCCAAACTCTTTTTCAGCTCGCCAGGCTCTTCTATCCATGGGATTCTCCAGGCAAGAATACTGGAGTGAGTTGCCATTCCCTTCCAAGGGATCTTCCTGACCCAGGGATCGAACCCGGGTCTTCTGCACTGCAGGAAGATTCCTTACTCCCTGAGTCAAGCAGCATGCATTCAACAGTACCTCTTACACAGTTTTATAAACACTAACTTTGAGGGATATGTGTTCATGCAGTTTTTATTTGTTGTCCTTGTTCAGCCGCTAAGTTGTGTCCGACTCTTTGCGACCCCATGGACTGTAGCACGCCAGACTTCCCTATTCTCCACTATCTCCCTGAGTCTGCTTAAATTCATGTGGATTTTCATAAGTAATTCTCTGCACAGAGAGACTAGCCCACATGCCAGCCAACCACACTCAACATCACCCCAGGCTACAGACAGCAAAAGGCAAGTGTGTCTCAGGAACAACCCGCCTGGGCTTCTCAGAAAATGAAGCATTTTCCTCTTGATGATGTCCTCCGAAAGAAATCCAGTCTCTAACAGAGTTTCATTCTTGCTCCTCCTATACAAAAAAATGGGCTCATTCATTGCAAACGAAAGGGAAGTTCTGAACTCATTTCCTTATATTACTTGAAATGATTCTGTCTTTAGAGCAAAGAACTGCTGCATGCTATGCCCTTTGAGTAAAACAATCAATACCGTGAAGGTGAGAGAAAATGAGCTCTTATATATTTTTAAGGGGAGTGGAGTTATTTTTAAACTTAATGATAGCAGAATTCTAAAGAGAGCAAAGGAAATTCCCAGTTTAGAGAATTCCGCTGCCTTTCCCTGCAAGGATTGGCTGTTACCTCTTTGACCTTCTTTCCAGGAGCAGGCCTGAGAAAGGGAGGGAAACCATATGTTTTCAAAGTTTGTTTGTTTTCTTTTTAAATTTACAGATGTTTCTGAGCATTTGTAACAGCTGTGAAACTGTTTCAGTTGGTTCTCACCTGGCCCTATACTCCTTTGCTCCACATAGGAAAGCACTGTCTACCCCCTCCATATCCCTAGACCGCAACCATCCCTGGAAGAGCCAAGCGCAGCATCTTCAGCTGAAGGGACTGAAGGTGAAAGGGCCCCTGACAGTGAGAGAAGCACCAGGGTGTCCCTTCAACATGACCAGGAGGACGGAGAAGCAGAGGGAAGCAGGTCTGCCTCACCTCCAGTCTTCCCGCACAGTCCCTCCTGCCAATAACTCATTTTTAGACCCTTAACCTGATCGACCCAGAAAGGAAGGGAAACTTCGACCTCTGAGTGATCCTCAGAGTTCTGATTTCCAAGCTGGTTTTAGTTTTGTGTGTTTTCTGACTTCAACCCCCTGCCTAAAGAAGTCTCCGGGTCACCAGAAGATAGCTACCGAGTAAGCCGAGCAAAACTGCTTTGTGACAAAAACTCCAGCTCTGATCCCGCGAAGGTACATGACCTTGGGGGAAATTAACTTCTCCTTCTGAAGATTTAGTTTGGGGGGCGGGAGGTACAATGAGGATATAATATCCATTATTAGAAAGTTGATAAAGCCCCAATAAAAATCACCTAGTCCCTGACTCTTGAGCAGCTAGGGTTATCAACGAGTGTCCTGTGTTTATTATGGGCTCGCTGCACAAAGCAGCGGGCAGCGGAGCCAGGCTGGGTGTCCGTGTTTCCACTGTCCACGACTCCCTCGTTAGTGACTTCTCTTACCAAGCATTCACCAAACCCCAGGAAGATGCCTGGTACCTGCTTCTAGTTCTCCACTGCTCTGAACTTCTACAGAGCCTAAGATACATTCTCATTAAGTTCAAGGGACAAAGTTAGCCTAGCTTCTTCTTCCCCTCGGTCATCGGCAAATCGCTGACTACCACTCAGGCTCGGGAAGAAAGGCGAAAAGACTTTCCATGGCCAGGGCAGGTGTCCGCACATCTCTCGGGGTTAAGGGAGGGGGCAGGGCCCCCGACTACCGTCTCCAGGTTGGGGAACGACAAAGAAAGGGAGGAGGATAAGATCCGGATGAAAGGGCCGCTGCGAGGCAGTCCTCGCCGGTGACCCTGTCCCCGGCGCCCCGGGGAGGAAAGGACACGAGTGGGGTGGAGCCGCGAGGGCAGGAGTACCTGAAGATTCCGGCGGCCGTCCGGTTCCTCCTCCACGCAGTGCCCTGTTGCAGGACTCCCTGCACGATCTCCTTCTCGTCCGGCAGCCGATAGACAGGGAAGACGTAGAGCCAACAGAGGACCACAACGCAGAGGGCACTGGCTCCCACGGGCAGCCGGGTCCGCGGGAACTTCCACGCCAGGACGGCCATGGCCCCTCTGGATGTGTGTCGCCGGGCCCGCCCGCAGGGGCTCATCGCAGCCCCGGGGTCCCGGGGTGGGGGTTGGGGGCGAGGGCCGGAGCCTCAGCACCAGGCTAGGCGCAGCGGCAGCGGAGGGTTCCCCCACCGCCGGCCCCCCATGCACACACACCTTCCGCTTTCTTGCACGCACTGGGACGCCCGCTCCTTGGGCGCCCAGGACCCCAAAGGTCAGAGCAAAGATATTTTTTTTCCAGTGCAACTTTTCCAAGGATGTCTTGCTAGGGTAAGTGGCCGGGGAGCAAGTCACGAGCTACGGCCATGGTCGTTTCTCCCTGCAGAAGGCGGGCGCCGGGGTCTCCGAGAGCGCGGGGAGGGAGGGGGGGCGGCGGCGGGTTGTTGTTCCCGCCGGTTCTGCAGCATCACCGTCGCCCTCAGCGTGGGTCCGGGGAGAGGCTCGGCTCCCTCCCAGACATCTGGCCCGCGGCGTCCCCTTCCGAGCGATGCTCCTGCGCCCTTCGCCGCCTCTCCCCGCCTCCCGCGTTGCTGCGCCGCCAGGCACCCCGCCTCCCGCCCCACGCCGCCTCCTAGACGCGCCAAGTCCTTGGAAATTTCCACGGCGGCCGGGACCGCTAGCCCGCCCCGGGCTTCTCCTCCTGGCTTGCCAGGACCCCCGCTCCCCACCCCTCCCGGAGAAGAAAAGAACTCGCTCTCATCAGTGAATTCAGCGGCGCGCCGCAGCCTTCCGCGGCGCCCGGGACTTCGCAGACACACGCCCGGGGATTGGTGGAAATCAAGGTCTCCCCTCCTTCCCCCACCCGCAAAATTGCCTCCTTTGACCCATTCAGATCCGCAACGCTCGACCAGAGAGCGAACTCCCCTCTCCCGCTCTGGTCCCTCCAAACAATAAAATAAAAACAATAAATAATAACCCCCCTCCCCCAAAATGTATATATTCAAATCCCTGAGCGTGGCCGAGGCTGGCGGATAGCCTGACCCTCCGACACACAGCCGGCTCGCCGGGGCTGTCACCCCGCCGCCGTCACCCTCGGCTCTCTCTAACTGGTTGGTTATTAACCCGCAGTGAGGCGCGAGGAGGCCGGCGGAGATTGAGTCCTTGCTGGGCCCCCACCCCCATTCCCCGGTCCCAAAGCCGCGGCTCCAGCGGTCCCCGTTCGCGCGCACAGGCGGGCACACACGCTCGCGGGCCCGCGCGCGCACGGGCGCGCCCTCACGAGGAGGTGCTTGCACCCCGGGGTCCCCTGCCTCGCCTCCGCCCTGCGGGGAAAGGCGCTGCCGCATCCAGATGTGAGGTCGGCTGGTAGCCAAGCAAGCCGACCTCCGAACGTGACAATGCCTTGGAGGCGCGGTCGCCTTCTCTCCCTGTTAGACAACAGGGCCGTCTGTTCCTCGACGTCTTTCTAGCTCAACCGACCAGCTTATCGCAACCCTGACCTTGGAAAAGCGCCAAACGCCTGGGAGGGCGGTGCTGGCAGCCAGCGAGAGGAACTCCGCCTGTGGCAAAGGTCATGAGGAAGCAGGCTTCTGTATACGAAAAGGCGAAAAGGCGAAAAGGCGGGATTGAGGCTCAGGAAAGCCCCTGTTCCTGAGCATCTACCCCCAAAACCAGAGTCTGCCTACTTTACTGTTTCATGCTCTCATCTACACCTCTGACTTTACCGGGGGCTGTCCCCCCCACCCCCACCCCCACCTGTCTCGGAGAAGGAGTTAACTTGCAGCTGCAGTCAATAAAAATTCCTGGGCATGAGAAGGGTGTCTCAAGTCAAACCTCTCTGTTAGAAGAATAGCTTATGTGACAGGATTATCCACACTCGTGCCACTATGCACATGATTGTTTACTACCTCTCAATCATAAACAGCACAGAGAATCTGGAGTATTTTGAAAGTCTTAATTAGCATAGGGCTTTACTCGTTGAGTCAATGACTGTTGAGTCAGGCCTCCATACCCTTAAGCATCTGGGAGTATGTTTCGAGTTAATGAATTTTCTTTCTTTGTTATAAACTGTATCCTTGCAATGTAAGAATGTAACCATATCACTATCTTAAGACTAAGTAGATCTTAAGGAAAACAACTTTTCTGATTGATGCTGGAATGTGAAGTCAAGTGGGCCGTAGAAAGCATCACTACGAACAAAGCTAGTGGAGGTAATGGAATTCCAGTAGAGCTATTTCAAATCCTGAAATATCCAAAAGTCTACAAGCAATAAATGCTGGAGAGGGTGTGGAGAAAAGGGAACCCTCTTACACTGTTGATGGGAATGCAAACTAGTACAGCCACTATGGAGAACAGTGTGGAGATTCCTTAAAAACTACAAATAGAACTGCCTTATGACCCAGCAATCCCACTGCTGGGCATACACACCGAGGAAACTAGAACTGAAAGAGACACATGTACCCCAATGTTCATTGCAACACTGTTTATAATAGCCAGGACATGGAAGCAACCTAGATGTCCATCAGCAGATGAATGGATAAGAAAGCTGTGGTACATATACACAATGGAGTATTACTCAGCCATTAAAAAGAATACATTTGAATCAGTTCTAATGAGGTGGATGAAACTGGAGCTGATTATACAGAGTGAAGTAAGCCAGAAAGAAAAACACCAATACAGTATTCAGTTCAGTTCAGTTCAGTTCAGTCGCTCAGTTGTGACTGACTCTTTGCGACCCCATGAATCGCAGCACGCCAGGCCTCCCTGTTCGTCACCATCTCTCAGAGTTCACTCAGACTCACGTCCATCGAGTCCGTGATGCCATCCAGCCATCTCATCCTCATCTCGTCCCCTTCTCCTCCTGCCCCCAATCCCTCCCAGCATCAGACTCTTTTCCAATGAGTCAACTCTTCTCATGAGGTGGCCAAAGTACTGGAGTTTCAACTTTAGCATCATTCCTTCCAGAGAAATCCCAGGGTTGATCTCCTTTACTTTACTTCCTCCCCTCCTCCCCTCCTCTGCTCTATAAAAGAAACTAACATCCGGACCCCGATATGATGGTACCGTAGGGCACTAGCCCACCTTCTCCTCAGATGCCTAGCTTTCTGAATAAACTCACTATCCTTTGCCTCTACATCTCATCTCCCAATTATTGACTTGTTGTGCTGTGAGCAGGTTGAGCTTGGACTCAGTGCCAATATCTTTGTCACTGTCTCTGGGCTATTTCCTCAGCCTGGAGGCTGGGTAACTTCAAGGCTTCCAGGCCTGTGGGGGTACAGTTCAGTTCAGTTCAGTTCAGTTGCTCAGTCGTGTCTGACTCTTTGAGACCCCATGACTCTCAGCATGCCAGGCCTCTCTGTCCATCACCAGCTCCCGGAGTTCACTCGAGTCAGTGATACCATCCAGCCATCTCATCCTCGGTCATCCCCTTCTCCTCCTGTCCCAATCCCTCCCAGCATCAGAGTCTTTTCCAATGAGTCAACTCTTTGCATGAAGTGGCCAAAGTTTTGGAGTTTCAGCTTTAGCAACATTCCTTCCAAACAACACCCAGGACTGATCTCCTTTAGAATGGACTGGTTGGATTTCCTTGCAGTCCAAGGGACTCTCAAGAGTCTTCTCCAACACTACAGTTCAAAAGCATCAGTTCTTCCCAACAACAAATAAACTTCATTTATAATTACAACTCAACACTACCCCCCAACTTCATTTATAATTTGGAAAATTGATTTTAGCATTCAGTTCAGTTCAGTTCAGTCACTCAGTCATGTCTGACTCTTTGTGACCCCATGGACTGCAGTACTGACAAGTTAAATGTTGTAAAGAGACAGGAACTGGCATCTGCATACCTGTTCTTGTCATAACAGTAAAAAATACTTGGAAGTCTCTTTAGAGAAAGTGCAATATATATCAAATATGATAAATATTGATTATTAGAGTTTCCTGTGTCAACGTCCTAGCAAATTTTCCAGTGGAGTTACTTGTGGTGATAAAGATTACATTCTATCTTACATTTTTTTTTTCTTTGCATAGCTATTCCCTAACAGCAAACAAATTGCAAGAATGAGTTGTTTTTCATGAGATCGATTTATCTACATTGTATAAAGAGCCATGCTTTTTCTTAGAAACAGAAAGCATCTAGCTCTCCTCTGGGTTCAAGGCTTTTAAATAAACAATTCCCTGCTTTTCCTTCTAGCAGCCCATGTTCTGAGACTAAGTGGGACTGCTTGCCTCTCCTACATGATCTCTTCTTGCAGCATGGTAATCAGTCACTTTGCAGAGTTATTTGTGAAAAAAAGTCTGTGCTCTTCCCTAGGGATTCATAGAAGAGACTGAGACTTTTTAGACTATTTGAGTCACTGTACAGTGTCTTGGATAAGGCACTGGCACCCCACTCCAGTACTCTTGCCCGGAAACTCCCATGGACAGAGGAGCCTGGTGGGCTGCTGTCCATGGGGTCGCTAAGAGTCAGACACGACTGAGCGACTTCACTTTCACTTTTCACTTCCATGCATTGGAGAAGGAAATGGCAACCCACTCCAGTGTTCTTGCCTGGAGAATCCCAGGGATGGGGGAGCCTGGTGGGCTGCCGTCTATGGGGTCACACAGAGTCGGACATGACTGAAGTGACTTAGCAGCAGTAGCAGCAGCAACAGTGTCTTTGAATTTCTGAGAAGTCCTACATAAGGAGAAAGAAAGGGATAAGAAATGGAATACTTCCAGTAAACAAGAATGTCACAGTCATCAGCAATTTCAGGTCTCCAACATGAACCAGTGAGCCCTGAGGAAAATCGGGTTGTGAAAACACAGGGGACTGACCCTAGATAGCTGAGGTGCATATCATGTCAAAGAAATGATTTCAGTGAGCACAGACTGTTGAATACACAGAGAAGTGCTAAATTCCTTAACTTGACATATCTGGTTTCTTTAATGGTAATGTTCTGGGCCACCTGCCCTTTGTTTCAAAAACTCCCAATATCCTGGCTCCTCCCCTTGACTCCTGGTACCATCTCTCAGAGCTATCGGAAACGCTGTCTCCCAGGTTGCAGTCCTCATTTTGTCCTGAATAAAACTTAACTTGCAACTCTCACATTGTGCATTTCTTTAAGTCAACAGGGAGCTTGTTTTAATCACCAGTAGTTTCCAGTTTGCTGAGAGAACTGGGTCTAATTAGCAGATTCTAATTAGCTGAGCAGGAAAGCAGGCGGTGGTTCCCAAACTTTAGCACGCCTCAGAACTACCTGGAGGGCTGTTAAAACACCCACACTGGGCCACCCCCTCCCCACCCCACCCCCCAATTTCTAATTCAGTATGTCTAGGGTCAAACCCAAGGAATTATGCTTCTCACAAGTACCTGGAGACTCTGTTGCTGCTGGTTTTAGCACCACACCTTGAAAACCACTGCATTAAAAAATTGGTGCTTTCGGGACTTCCTTGGTGTTCCAGTGGCTGAGACTCCATGCTCCCAAAGCAGAGGACCTGGATTCCATCTCTAGTCGGGGAACTAGATCCCACTTGCAGCAACAAAAAATCCTGCTTGCAGCAATGAAGACCTGGCATATTCAAATAAATAAATAAATAAATAAATAAATAAATACTTTTTTTAAAAAAATAGGTGCTCTATAAATCCACTAGTTTGTGAGTTCCCTCAAAAATAACATTTTCTTTTCATTCTTCGTCTCACTGAACACACTGTGTTGAACATAAATTCTCAGTAAATTGACATTTGCTAAACATTTCACTCAGGCGTCATGTAGAGAACCCTTAGATTCATATCAAAGTCCAGATTTTCCTGTTTTTCTAATTGCCCTATTCTATTAACTATTTTTTATTGTCTTTACAGTATTAATTAATGTTTAAAATTATGATTACATGTTTACCTTTTATTATCATCCTCCTCTCATACACTTGCACTAGTTTTTAGTACATAGTAGTTTAGTATGTACTCCGAGACCTAGAAGTAGAAGTCAGATAAATACCTGGGGGATGAATGAATGGATTGTTGTAAATGTAATGTACTGCAATTATAAATGTAATGCCAAAGATATCATTCTGACAATGTTGCAACTCATTTTTTTCACTTAAGCAAAGTCCAGTCTGCCTTAAGCAAAACTGAAAAGTAAGTAAATAGCTCAACTTTGTTTGAAAGTAAGCAAGAAGTAGGCAAGAAGAGCATCTCTGGGGAATGTGATTATGGAAAACATGCATATCTATTACAGTTCCTTCTCTACCCTCTCCCTACTACATAGAATTTTCCTACACCTTAAAGCCCTTGCTCTCTCTCTAGTCTTCTCCCTCCCTACCATCCCATAGCCACCCCTATCAGTTCATGCTTTGTTTCTTATTTCACACTGAGATGTAAAGCAGCTGATTGCAGCTGGATATGTTAACTTTTCCTGTGAAAACATGATTTTCTTTTTAATTTTTTAAATTGGGTATAGCTGCTTTACAATGTTGTATTAGTATCTCTTGTACGACAAAGTGAATACATATATGTATATGTATACATATAGTCCCCCCGACTCCATCCCACCCCTAGGTCATGCAGAGCACCAAGCTGAGCCCCCTGTGCTATAATGTTGGCTCCCACTAGTGATCTGTGTTACACTTGGTAGTGCATATTTGTCAGTTCCAACCTCTCAATTCACGCCTCCCTCCCAATCCCCTCTGTGTCTGCATATCCATTCCCTACCCCTGCATCTCTACTCTTGCCCTGCAAATAGATTCATCTCTACTATTTTTCTAGATTCCACATATATATGGAATATTAATATGCAATATTTGTTTTCTCTTTCTGACTTACTTCACTGTGTATGACAGTCTTTAGGACCATCCATGTCTCTACAAATGACCCAATTTTTAAAATTATTTTTTATTGAAGCATAACTGCTTTACAGAATTTTGCTGTTTTCTGTTAAACCTCAACATGAATCAGCCATAGATATATACATATCCCCTCCCTTTGAAATTCCCTCCCATCTCCCTCCCTATTCCACCCCTCTAGGTTGATACAGAGCCCCTGTTTGAGTTTCCTGAACCACACAGCAAATTCCCGTTTGCTATCTATTTTACATATGGTAATGTAAGCTTCCATGTTACTCTTTCCATGCATCTCACCCTCTCCTACCCTCTCCCCATGGCCATAAGTCTAACTCTATGTCAGTTTCTCCATTGCTGCCCTGTAAATAAATTCTTCAATATCATTTTTCTAGATTCTGTATATAAGCATAAGAATACAATATTTATCTTTCTGACTTACTTCACTCTGTATAATAGGTTCTAGGTTCATCCATCTCATCAGAACTGACTCAAATGCATTACTTTTTATGTCTGAGTAATATTCCATTGTGTATATGTACCACTACTTCTTCATACTTTCATCTATTGATGGGCATCTTGTTGCTTCCATGTTCTAGCTACTATAAATAGTGCTACAATGACCAGTGGAATACCTGTCTCTTTCAATTTTGGTTTCCTCAGGGTATATGTCTAGGAGTGGGATTGCTGGGTTATATGGTAGTTTAATTCCTACTTTTTTAAGGAATCTCCATACTATCTTCTGTAGTGGCTGATTCAATTTATATTCCCACCAACAGTGCAAAGGCATTCCCTTTTCTCTACACCCTCTCCAGCATTTATTGTTTGTGGACTTTTTGATGATGGCCATCCTAACTGGTGTTAGGTGATATCTCAATGTAGTTTTGATTTGCATTTCTCTAATAATGAGCAATGTTGCACATTTTTTATGTGTTTATTAGCCATCTGTATGTCTTCTTTGGAGAAATGTCTATTTAGGTCTTTTCCCCACATGTTGGTTGGGTTGTTTGTTTTTCTGGTATTGAGGTGTATGAGCTGCTTGTATATTTTAGAAATTAATCCTTTGCCAGTTGTTTCATTTGCTTTTATTTTCTCCCATTCTGAGGGTTGTCTTTTCACTTTGGTTATAGGTTCCTTTGCTGTGCAAAAGCTTTTAAGTTTAATCAGGCCCCACTTTTTTACTTTTGTTTTTATTTTCATTACTCTAGGAGGTGGGTCATAGAGGATCTTGCTTTGATTTATGTTATCGAGTATTCTCGATGTTTTCCTCTAAGAGTTTTCTAATTTCTGGTCTTATATTTAGTTCTTTAATCCATTTTGGTTTTATCTTTGTGTATGGTGTTAGGAAGTGTTCTAATTTCATTCTTTTATGGGTAGCTGTCCAGGTTTCCCAGCACCATTTATTGAAGAGGCTATCTTTGCCCCATTGTATATTCTTTCCTCCTTTGTCAAAAGTAAGGTACCCATCGGTGCATGGATTTATTTCTGGGCTCCATATTTTGTTCCACTGGTCTATATTTCTGTTTTTGTGCCAGTACCATACTGTCTTGATGACAGTAGCTTTGTAGTATAATCTGAAGTCAGGAAGGTTGATTCCTCCAGCACCATTCTTCTTCTCAAGACTGCTTGGGCTATTCGGGTCTTTTGTGTTTCCATATGAATTGTGAAGTTTTTTTGCTCTAATTCTGTGAAAGATGCCATTGGTAATTTGATAGGGATCACACTGAATCTGTAGATTGCATTTGGTAGCATAGTTATTTTCACAATATTGATTCTTCCTACCTAGGAATATGGAATAGCTCTCCATCTGTTCATAATATTTGATTTCTTTCATTAGCATCTTATAATTTTCTGTGTAGAGTTCTTTTGTCTCCTTAGGTAAGTTTATTCCTAGATATTTAATTCTTTTGTTGCAGTGATGAATGGGATTGATTCCTGAATTTCTTTAATTGATTTATCATTGTTAGTATGTAGAAATGCAAGTGATTTATGTGTATTGATTTGGTATCCTGTAACTTTGCTAAATTCACTGATTACCACTAGTAACTTTCTGATACTATTTTTAGGGTTTTCTATGTACAATATCATGCCTTCTGCAAACAGGGAGAGATTTACTTTTTCTTTTCTGATCTGGATTCATTTTATTTCATTTTCTTCTCTGATTGCTGTAGCCAGGACTTCCAGAACTATGTTGAATAGTAGTGGTGAGAATGGACACCCTTGTCTTCTTCCAGATCTTAAGGGAAATGCTTTCAGTTTTTCACCATTGAGAATAATGTTTGCTGTACGCTTCTCATATATGGCTTTTACTATCTTGAGGTAGATTCCTTCTATGCTCATTTTCTGAAGAGTTTTAATCATAAATGGGTGCTGAATTATGTCAAAGGCTTTTTCTGCATATATTGAGATGATCATATGGTTTTTTATCTTTCAATTTGTTAATATGGTGTATCACACTGATTGATTTGCATCCTTGGAATAAACCCAACTTGATCATGCTGTATGAGCTTTTTGATGTGTTGCTGAATTCTGTTTGCTAAAATTTTGTTGAGGATTTTTGCATCTATGTTCATCAGTGATGTTGGCCTGTAATTTTCTTTTTTTGTGTTGTCTTTGTCTGGTTTTGGTATCAGGGTGATGGTGGCCTTGTAGGATGAGTTTGGAAGTGTTCGTTCCTCTGTGATTTTTTGAAAGAGTTTCAGAAGGATAGGTATTAGTTCTTCTCTAAATGTTTGATAGAATTCTTCTGTGAAGGCATCTGGTCCTGGGTTTTCACTTTTTGGGATATTTTTAAATCACAACTTCAATTTCAGTGCTTGCAATTGGGTTGTTCATGATTTCTATTTCTTCCTGTTTCACTCCTGGAAGATTGAACTTTTCTAAGAATCTGTCCATTTCTTGCAGGTTATCCATTTTCTTGCCATAGAGTTGTTCATAATAGTCTTTTATAATCTTTTGTATTTCTGCATTGTCTGCTGTAACCTCTCCTTTTTCATTTCTAATTTTGCTGATTTGATTCTTCTCTTTTTTCTTTCTTGATGAGTCTGCCTAAAGGTTTGCAATTTTGTTTATCTTCTCAAAGAATTGGCTTTTGTTTTATTAATCTTTAATATTGTTTGTTTCATTCCTTTTTCATTTATTTCTGCTCAGATCTTTATGATTTCTTTCCTTCTACAAATTTTGGGGTTTTTTTGTTCTTCTATTTCCATTCATTTTAGGTGTAAAGTTAGGTTGTCTATTGGATATTTTTCTTGCTTCTTGAGGTAGGATTGTATTGTTATAAACTTCCCTCTTAGAACTGCTTTTGCTGCATCCCATAGGTTTTGATTTGTCATGTTTTGTCATTTGTTTTTAGAAAGTTTTTGATTTCCCTTTTAATTTCTTCAGTAACCTGTTGGTTATTTAGAAACGTGCTGTTTAATTTCAATGTGCTTGTGTTTCTTACCATTGTTTTCTTTTATTTGATATCTAGTCTAATAGCATGTGGTCAGAGAAGATGCTTGATATGATTTCAATTGTCTTAAATTTACTGAGGTTTGATTTGTGACCCATGATGTGGTTTATCCTGGAGAATGTTTCATGTGCACTTGAGAAGAAGGTGTATTCTTCATTTGGATGGAATGTCCTGAAGATATCAATGAGATTCATCTCATCTAAAGTATCATTTAAGAGTTGTGTTTCCTTATTAATTTTCTGTTTTGATGATCTGTCCATTCATGTGAGGGGTGTTAAAGTCTCCTACTATTACTGTGTTATTGTCAATTTCTCCTTTTATGTCTGTTAGTGTTTGTCTTATGTACTGAGGTGCTCCTGTATTGGGTGCATATATGTTTACAATTGTTATGTCTTCCTTTCGGATTGATCACTTGATCAATATGTAGTATCTTTCCTTATCTCTTGTAATATTCTTTATTTTAAGGCCTATTTTGTCTGATATGAGGATTATTACTCCAGCTGTCTTTTGCCTCCCGTTTTCATAGAATATATTTTTCCATCCTCTCATTTTCAGTCTGTATGTGTCTTTAGGTCTGAAGTTGGTTTCTTGTAGACTGCATATATATGGGTCTTGTTTTTGTATCCATTCAGCCAGTCTTTTGGTTGGAGCATTTAATGCATTTACATTTAAAGTAATTATTGATATATATGTTCCTATTGCCATTTTTTAAATTGTTTGGGGTTGATTTTGTAGATCTTTTTTCTTCTCTTATATCTCTTGATTGTATAAGTCCCTTTAACATTTGTTGTACAGCTGGTTTGGTGGTACTGAATTCTCTTAACTTTTACTCATCTGAAAAGCTTTTGAATTCTCCATCAATTTTGAATGAGATCCTTGCCAGGCACAGTAATCTTGGTTGTAGATTTTTCCCTTTCAATACTTTAATATATCCTGCCATTCCCCTCTGGTCTGCATAGATTCTGCTGAAAGATCAGCTCTTAAGTGTACAGAGTTTCTTATTTTACTTGTTGCTTCTCCCTTGCTGCTTTTAATATTCTTTCTTTGTGTTTACTCTTTGTTAGTTTGATTAGTATGTGTCTTGGTATGTTTCTCCTTGGGTTTATCCTGTATGGGACTCTTTGTGCCTTTTGGACTGCCGCCCCTGACCTCAGACGTGGGTAGCTCCTCTAGGCCACACTTGTGCACCATCGCAGCCACCCACACTTGTGCGCTGCCGTAGCTGCCTGCGCTTGCTGCACATCTGTCATCAGATATGTGAATGACACCACCCTTATGGCAGAAAGTGAAGGGGAACTAAAAAGCCTCTTGATGAAAGTGAAAGAGGAGAGTGAAAAAGTTGGCTTGAAGCTCAACATTCAGAAAATGAAGATCATGGCATCCAGTCCCATCACTTCATGGGAAATAGGGAAACTATAGAAACAGTGTAAGATTTTATTATTTTGGGCTCCAAAATCACTGCAGATGGTGACTGCAGCTATGAAATTAAAAGACACTTAATCCTTGGAAGAAAAGCTATGACCAATATAGCATATTGAAAAGCAGAGACATTACTTTGCCAACAAAGGTCCATCTAGTCAAGGTTATGGTTTTTCTAGTGGACATGTATGGATGTGAGACTGGGACTGTGAAGAAAGCTGAGCGCCGAAGAATTGATGTTTTTTAACTGTGGTGTTGAAGAAGACTCTTGAGAGTCCCTTGGACTACAAGGAGATCCAACCAGTCCATTCTAAAGGAGATCAGCCCTGGGTGTTCTTTGGAAAGAATGATGCTAAAACTGAAACTCCAGTACTTTGGCCACCTCATGAGAAGAGTTGACTCATTGGAAAAGACTTTGATGCTGGGAGGGATTGGGGGCAGGAGGAGAAGGGGACGACAGAGGATGAGATGGCTGGATGGCATCACCGACTTGATGGACGTGAGTTTGAGTGAACTCCGGGAGATGGTGATGGACAGGGAGTCCTGGTGTGCTGCGATTCATGGGGTCACAGAGCTGGACATGACTGAGCAACTGAACTGACTGAACTGACTGAGAGTATTTTTAATTTCAGTAATTATGTTGTTTGCCTCTGTATGTTTATTCTTTATTCTTCTATGTCTTTGTTAATTGGTTTTTGCATTTTCTCAATTTTGTTTTTAAGATTTTTGATCATCTTTACTATCATTTTTCTGAATTCTTTTTCAGGCAGTTTCCCTATTTTCTCTTCATTTATTTGGACTTCTGTGTTTCTAGTTTGTTCCTTCATTTGTGTAGTATTTCTCTGACTTTTCANTTGGTTTTTGCATTTTCTCAATTTTGTTTTTAAGATTTTTGATCATCTTTACTATCATTTTTCTGAATTCTTTTTCAGGCAGTTTCCCTATTTTCTCTTCATTTATTTGGACTTCTGTGTTTCTAGTTTGTTCCTTCATTTGTGTAGTATTTCTCTGACTTTTCATAATTTATTTTTAGCTTATTGTGTTTGAGGTCTCCTTTTCCCATGCTTCCAGGAAAGTTGAATTCTTTCTTGAAGAAGGTTGAATTCTTTCCTGCTTTTGGTTTCTGTCCTCCTAAGATTGGTCCAGTGGTTTGTGTAAGCTTTGTATAAAGCTTTGAGATTTCTTCTGAGCTTTTGTTTGTTTGTTTTTCCTCTGATGGGCAAGGCTGAGTGAGGTGATAATCCTGTCTGCTGCTGATTTGGTTTGCATTTTTGTTTTGTTAGTTGTTTAGAGGTGTAGCACAGAGTGCTACTCTTGGTGGGGTGATGCCAGGTCTTGTATTTGAGTGGTTTCCTTTGTGTCAGTTCTCACTATTTGATACTGATACCAGGGTTGTTGCTGCTGCTGCTGCTAAGTCACTTCAGTCGTGTCCGACTCTGTGCGACCCCATAGATGGCAGCCCACCAGGCTCCGCCATCCCTGGGATTCTCCAGGCAAGAACACTGGAGTGGGTTGCCATTTCCTTCTCCAGTGCGTGAAAGCGAAAAGTGAAAGTGAAGTCGCCCAGTCGTGTCCGACTCTTCGCGACCCCATGGACTGCAGCCCACCAGGCTCCTCCATCCATGGGACTCCCCAGGCAAGAGTACTGGAGTGGGGTGTTAGTTCTCTGCTATTCTAGGGTCTTCAAGTCAGTGCTCCCACTGCAAAGGCTCAGGGCTTGATCTCTGGTTAGGAATGAAGGTCCCACAAATGGTTTGTTATGGCATTAAGTGAGATTAAGCAAATATCCAAAAACAAGAAATCAAAAATGAACCCGAGACAAATGGCAGTTACAAAATCAGGCAAATAGTAATTAAAATGATGGAATATGTACATATACACCCATGAGCAAAGTCAACAGCCCAACAAAAATAAAGTACAGTAGATCAACCCGGTGAACAGAGGAAATAAAAAATTACATTTACCAATTAAGAACAAAACTAACTAAAGAACAAACTGGAAAGCAATACTAAATCATCTACACAATGATAGCCACAAAATACTTAAAAAATTCAGAAATATGTAAAGAGGAAAATGATGCATAATTTTGGCTAATTTCCTTTCAGCCTTTTTGTCTTTGCATATATGTAACATAGCTCATATCATTTTCCATTCAGTACTGTTAATGAAGAAACATTTATACAATCAGCAATATAGCAAGAGACATAAAGGCAGCCTTGTTCATGACAGCATCTGGGTGATTTATCATCTTTCCTGAGGTTAAAACAAACAAACAAACAACAACAGAAAAAAAGTGTTTGAAGTCATTCAAAGATAATGAAAATTATTACTTATGTTTTTAAGTAATGAAAACTGTCATTATAGAACTTGATGAATCTCTTCCTACATGGAATGAGGGTTGGAGAGATTAATTTTACTTACACCTCTCCCTGCACAGTGTCACAATAGCAAAAATATTTCAAGCTTAGAATGGAAAAGAACCAATTATTGTTTTAATTGGTTATCATGGTTGGCAAGATAGTTCATTTGAAATCTTAAGCATGTGGAATGAGAAATATAATTCCTGCTATGTGAAGGAAGTTGTAGGAAAAATTAAACTGCTAATAGAAGCACNGCTTAGAATGGAAAAGAACCAATTATTGTTTTAATTGGTTATCATGGTTGGCAAGATAGTTCATTTGAAATCTTAAGCATGTGGAATGAGAAATATAATTCCTGCTATGTGAAGGAAGTTGTAGGAAAAATTAAACTGCTAATAGAAGCACTCTGAGGGATGTTTTGCAAGTGTATAAAATGTACCTAAGTAGTTTCCTGACCTGCTCTTGAAGTTAAAAAAAAAAAAAATCTTATTTTGAGCTTTGACATTTTATTCATTCTTTTAGAATATTTTATTCTAGGGACTTCCCTGATGGTCCAGTGGCTAAGACTCCACACTCCTAATGCAGGGGGCCTGGGTTCAATCCCTGGTCAGAGAGCTAGTTCCCACATGCTGCAGCTAAGAGGTCACATGTCTCAACTAAAAATCTCACATGCTGAAACAAAGAACCTGCATACCACTGCTACAACCCAGTGCAGACAAATACATAAATAAACATTAAAAAATAATGGCAATAGAAACAAAATAAAATTTTATTCTAGTTTATTATTTATTTTAATTCTAGAAGAGCTGATAGCAACCTTCCTCAGCTATAACCCATCTGAGAGTGTCTTTTAGTAGCATTACAGATGGAAGAAAATTAAGCTGGCTATAAATGTCAAAATAACAGGCATCCCTTTTCATAATTCCACTGTCCTTGGGGTCCTATTGTGGCAGCTGAAAAGTCTGTGGACAACCTGTCTTTAAATTTTGTGACTTACCATAAATTTGTCCTTACTAGGTTGATGATTTTTCTTAATACATTTGAATACTTTAAATCTGAACACTCAGATCAGTTTTCAACTCTGACAGTTTTGATAGTTTCTTTTTTAACTTTTCTGTTTGTTTTTTACTGAGTAGCAGCCACTATGCACTGCTGGAGATGCCACAGTATGCACAATAGAAAGATCCTTGTTGTTGTGGATCCTTATGTTTATTCTATGAGAAGTAGATGGACTATAAACACAGGGGAGAAAAACAGGGAAGTTGACAGAAAGCACTGATGAGAAAAGAGGGAGGAGGTCCTCAGTTTTAAACATAGGTGTAAGAAAAGCCTCTCTGAAATGTAACATTTGTGTGGAGGCATGATGGTTGTTGTGACTGTTCAAATAAATAAAAGAAAGCCAGAAAGTCCTCAGCACAGTGAATATGACATAATTTCCTAGAAGCTAAGGTCTGAGAGATAGGCTGGGTCCAGCTTACAAAGGATCTAATAGGACCTGCAGAGAGATGGAAAGCCATTAAAGGGTTTTACAAAGTGGAAACCTCTGATTCAGTCTACATTCTCTAAATATTTAGCCTTGTTGGTATATCACGAATGGTTATTGATAGGAAAGAAGTAGGAGGTGTGGTTAGGGTGAGAACATGACACAGTTCAGGTGAGAAGTGATGGTCATTTGAACCAGGGAGATGGTAGGCAACAGAGAACAGTGCATGGATTTAGGATGTGGTTTGGAGGAACGGCTGACAAGACTTGCTGATGGGGTTTGAGGAAAAGAAACTTTAAAAATTGTTGCATGGTTGTTTATTTGTACAAAGGGATGGATAAAGGAGACTAGAGGGGGGAAAAGCTTGGGTGGATGGGGATTCAGGAGGTCTGGAATCCAGGCAGAGCATAGAGTGGAGTGTTGGATGAGATATGAAGCATTGTTAATGCTGAAAGTGTACCTGGGAACTTCCCTGGTGGTCCAGTGGTTGAGACTTTGCCTTTCAATGCAGGGGTGCAAATTTGATCCCTGATTGGAAAACTAGGATTCCACATGCCTCTGGGCCAAAAAACCAAAACATTAAAAAAAAAGTAGTATTGCAACAAATTCAATAAAAACTTTAAAAAATGGTCCACATCAAAAAATGTTTAAAAAAATATAAGAAAATGTAGATGGGCTCACAGGTTGGAGCTCTCAGCACTCTTGAGGGATCGGTGGCATGGAGATCCCAGGTTGGGTGAGCTGGATAATTAGAGGTGGTCATCAGAAAAAGGGGTACTTATTGTGATTTTGGAAATACCAGACCACCTAACCTGCCTCTTGAGAAATCTGTATGCAGGTCAGGAAGCAACAGTTAGAACTGGACATGGAACATCAGACTGGTTCCAAATAGGAAAAAGAGTACGTCAAGGCTGTATATTGTCACCCTGCTTATTTAACTTACATGCAGAGTACATCATGAGAAACGCTGGACTGGAAGAAACACAAGCTGGAATCAAGATTGCTGGGAGAAATATCAATAACCTCAGATATGCAGATGACACCACCCTTATGGCAGAAAGTGAAGAGGAGCTAAAAAGCCTCTTGATGAAAGTGAAAGAGGAAAGCGAAAAAGTTGGCTTAAAGCTCAACATTCAGCAAACGAAGATCATGGCATCTTGTCCCATCACTTCATGGGAAATAGATGGGGAAACAGTGGAAACAGCGTCAGACTTCATTTTTGGGGGCTCCAAAATCACTGCAGATGGTGACTGCAGCCATGAAATTAAAAGACGCTTACTCCTTGGAAGAAAAGTTATGACCAACCTAGATAGCATTTTCAAAAGCAGAGACATTACTTTGCCGACTAAGGTCCATCTAGTCAAGGCTATGGTTTTTCCTGTGGTCATGTATGGATGTAAGAGTTGGACTGTGAAGAAGGCTGAGCACCAAAGAATTGATGCTTTGAACTGTGGTGTTGGAGAAGACTCCTGAGAGTCCCTTGGACTGCAAGGAGATCCAACCAGTCATTCTGAAGAAGATCAACCCTGGGATTTCTTTGGAAGGAATGATGCTAAAGCTGAAACTCCAATACTTTGGCCACCTCATGCGAAGAGTTGACTCATTGGAAAAGACTTTGATGCTGGGAGGGGTTGGGGGCAGGAGGAGAAGGGGATGAAGGAGGATGAGATGGCTGGATGGCATCACTGACTCGATGGACGCGAGTCTGAGTGAACTCCGGGAGTTGGTGATGGACAGGGAGGCCTGGCGTGCTGCGATTCATGGGGTCACATAAGTTGGACACAACTGAGCAACTGAACTGAACTGAACCGAACCGAACCTTTATCAATAGAAAGTAAGATGGGGCCATAAAATGTTAATCAGTCACCAGACCAGAAGATATTGTAAGCAAATGTAAGACCCTTGTAAGAACAAAGATATGTTGATAAGGGTTGGAACAGCTGACCCTGCGTGATTCTGTTTCTTACATTTATCTCTATGCATAACTAAAAGTATCAAAGTGGACCTGAAAATAAAGAAAACGGATCAGTTCCTAGAAAGACTGATTCCCCCGTGTCGTTTCTTTCTTGTTCTCCGTTTTTCTGGCTGAATTCCCATCTGGAGTGTGGGTACTCGCCAAGCCTGCTAATTTTGCCTGGGCTTCTAAGATCTGACCGGGGAGGCCTCGATGTCTCCTCTCCTTCG
Organism: Cephalophus harveyi; assembly: GCA_006410635.1. Lineage (NCBI taxonomy): Eukaryota > Metazoa > Chordata > Mammalia > Artiodactyla > Bovidae > Cephalophus > Cephalophus harveyi. The sequence continues at coordinate 26,108 of SJYT01029203.1, read as the reverse complement.
GGAGAACGGAAAGATGCCTGTGGCCTACGTAGGTGGTGCAAGTTCCTTGTCTTGGAACTTTATTGGTATTCCACATAAACCAAGTTATTCAGCCTCTTTTTCTCCACTAATATTTCCTACTCCACTATCCTTTTCTAATCTCTCTTTATACTTCTAATTAAATAGCTTTTTCCTACGACACCAACTTTGTCTCCTCTTCAAATTCTCTGGATCCACCTGGGCTGGACCTCTACAGGGCGGAGTCCAGAGACCCATAGTGTCTGCTACCACTGGCGGCCGGGCGAATAGCGCGGCTACCTCCTAGTGGTTGCCTGTACTGTTTGCTTAGGCACCGCGTCAAGCATGAAGTGTGCAGGGACAAAGAAATCTCACAGCCTGCTAACAGGGTCACCTTCGTCGTCAGGAGATCACAATTTAAAGGCCATAGCTTCAGCTGCTCAAGCCCACTTTGGCTACCATGTCCCTCAAATCTACAGTGACTGTTAGGTGGTCTGATGCATCTTTATCTACTGAGAGATGGGACTTGAGAAGTTGATGGAAAGTTATTTATCAAAAATTACTGCTCTCTGCCTGCAAGCATGCCCCAGAAATCCCTCCTACTTACTTTAGGCAAATCAAGAGAGATGAAAAAGCGTGAAATCCCAAAGTTACATCTTACACAGTGGAACCTAATCCAGAGTCTTTGAAATGATGATTACCTGAAGTCCGGCAAAATACCCAACCCACCTTCTTCTGCTCTGGGAAGGGAATTTGGGGGACGGGAGTGGTCCAAGGGGACAGGGAAATGTGCCCCATAGTTGCCAGACTGGATAAATCATATGCTCCTTTGTTCCAGTGATTTAAATCGAACCTAGACTAGACTATCCCAATTTCTCTCCCCTCCCCCCACCCCCGCCCCGCCAACTAGT
>SJYT01029203.1:0-25084 GCA_006410635.1 Cephalophus harveyi | reverse complement strand
TCCAAAGGATACACTTATTTCAATTTAAGGACTACAAATCAATAGGACAGAAACCACAAATATGGTATGGTTATGAAGGGTCTGTGTGAATATTTCCCTATTTAACATCATTTAAAAATGCAGCAAAGTTGTGCCTTAAACTGAGGGGCTTCTGTGATGCAGTGTGCTGTTTTTCCTTCTCCTGAAAATTAAGATTCTATTTCCCTACAATCCAGCCTCATTACCTGCTTCTCTGGAGCATGAACACTTGAATCTAGGCAGACCATTGCCTGTCCCCTTTCCAAGTCACACAGGCATTTCTTTTGTCACTGTGTTTTGTGGTCCATGTACTTCTTGTATGGGATATCTTTCTTTCTCCCTCCATACAAATACAGTGCATCATTAAAGGCCAATCCAAGGTGCTAAGGATTTCTCCCTCTGTGTGTTCCCAGATCACCTAAAACACAGACTTCGTGAGTAGGAACTCATTAAACGTCTCTGATTTCTGCTTCTATTCCCTTTGACCTCCTGATCTGAATGTCTGTAGCGTTACCTGTCTCTGACAGATGATTAAACATTTAGATGTGTCATGTTCTGTTGCTAGCATTTTTCATATGTAACTTTGTCTCAGCAAGGGGGCAGTAAGAATACTGGGTCTCATGTATCAAATGACAAGCCTATACTTTTCATCCAAAGGAGCATCAATGTCTGAGGAAGAGCAGGAACAATATTTTACACTTTTTTCATAGTCCTCCGGGTGCCATCTCAGGCTTGAACACACACATACTCAACAATTGTTGCTTGATTATTTTCTTGATAAATCTGAGCATCTCCAATTTATTCCAGCTATTGCTAAGGCAGCACCGTTAACGGAAAGGTATAAACCCCCATGTTTAATGTTTTAAATAAAATATTTTACCTGATATTTAGCTCTTTGGCTTATATGACTTTTAGTAGGCAGTTTAGGTGTTGTTTTATAGTTCTGCATCTGAGTACACACAAGCGGGGTTTGCTCTATAAATGTCTTTTACAGGACCAGTAAACACCATGTAAACACCACAGGCAAAACTACCTGGTATCATAAGTAAACTTGATGGGCAGCACTTTTGTGACATTGGAGTTGTGAAAGCTGGTCTAAGATACATCCATCACAGAACTAAAGCCATGGAGAAGAGAGAGAAAAAGAGCCCCTCTCATTGAACAGTCAAGAGAGACCAAAATGCAGAAAGATGATCAGAGTGAATGGGTCAGGTGCAATTTACAAGTTCACTTGGACACTAATGGTGTGTAGATTAATAGTCACATAGAAGTATCTCATTAGAAGATTAAAAATTCAAAAATGCTTTCTTCAGTCTCCTCTCAAGTTCTTGTTGTCAGAATGACTTGGAATGAAGAGATAAATGCCAAAAACACGCCCTTTTTACAACCAGTTATAATACCAAAGTAAATAGGGTTGTAGTGTGAGAAAGATTGAATAACTGCATTTGCTTATCTTCACTCCCTCTTGCGACCCCACTAAAAGGACAGTAAAGGAATAAAAGAGGCATAAACTCAGAAAAAAAAAAAAAAGAGAGAAAAGGAAAAGATGCATAAGCAGAAAAATGATGTCAAGAAGTTCACAAGTGGGTAAGCAATTGAAGAGTGATAACTGATTTATCAGAATGGAGAAAACTCTAGGCCTTCAAGTGATATTGTGTGTGTGTTTGTGTGTGTAGGCACACAGGATGAGGCAGTATAGATTGAAGCCAACAAGAGTCAAACTAATTGGCACGATGGAGTTCTTCAAAGGCTCAGAAAATAGAAGTACCTGTTACCTCTGAAGATGGAAGTAATGGATGAAAGAAAATAAGAGGTTTGTTTGAAAGTCTTTAGAAGGAAGTAATGTCTCTAGGAACAGTCGTGTCCTNAGGCAGTATAGATTGAAGCCAACAAGAGTCAAACTAATTGGCACGATGGAGTTCTTCAAAGGCTCAGAAAATAGAAGTACCTGTTACCTCTGAAGATGGAAGTAATGGATGAAAGAAAATAAGAGGTTTGTTTGAAAGTCTTTAGAAGGAAGTAATGTCTCTAGGAACAGTCGTGTCCTGTAGCCTGGTTTAACATAAGAGATCAACTTTCTAGAGAGACTGACCAGCACAAAAAAGAAGACCTGCAGATTGTGATATATGCAGGAGGTCTCCATCCAAGTAGCCATATCACTACCTCACACCCTGTGGTGAATCCCATCAATAGATAAAGTCAACTCACACAGACCCACCGGCTTCTTTGTTAGGCTTCAATCTTAAATAAGAAAAAAGACCCACAACAAAGGATATATGACAGTGAAATTTTAGAAAGCAAGGAAGAAAAATTTGTGAAAGATTTTTTTTTAACACAAAAGACTGGAAATAATGATGGCATTAGATTTATCAAAAAAAAAAAAAGCATTAGAAACCAGAAGGAAATGGAGTTAGGTCATCAAAATGCTTAAGGAATTTTTTTATAGCCTCAAGTTCTCTATAGAGTCAGCATGTGACTCAAATCTGAAGATAGAATTTTCAAATGCAGATTTCAAACTTTCAAAAGTCTTAAAAATTTTACTCCTGGGCACTCTTTCCTGGGAAGATACTGGAAAGAGTCCACTAAAATAAGTTTACCAAGAAAAAAATGAATTAGGGATCCAAGGTTCTCCTACAAGAGGGGAACAAAGGGAATTCCTAGGGAAATAGCCTCAGATCAGAAGAACAATTAATAACTTCTGGTTTTAGCTCAAAAGTAACTTGGAAGTTGTAACTCCAAGTTGTAACATCCTTCCCAGAAAGCTGAACAAGCTGTAAATCAACTTCTCTTGCACCATCAGAGAACTGAGGTCACAGGGCAAACCACCAGTCTGGAGACATAGGCAGATCCAAAGCCAGAGCTGAGACCTGTTTATCTGAAGTAGAAGATATGGAGCCAAAAACTGGTAGGAGCAAAGCATCCTAACTTGGAGTTGGTAAAAATGGAATTTCTGAAAGTTGAATGTGGACTAGCAAGAGTCAGAAACTCCTAGGAGTAATAATGAGATGGGTCCCTATTTTGTAAAATTTAACTCCAGGAATCCCACCAGGTTCTCAGGGTAAAAAACTGAGAAAGATCCTTTTAAGGCTCTGGTAGGGGTAGAGAAGAGTAACCATTGTAAAATATGTAAAATATGCCCAGAAGATTCTTGATAGCAAAGTCCTATCATATCTCTATCCCATCTAGAGGAAGAGCACTTCTCCCATTTTAACAGATATCTTCCTGTTCCTGCCTCAGTTAAGCCGAGAAAACAAAACTATGAAACATTTGTGAAGTTCACAGCCCAGGGCCACAGGTCTTCAATCACAATATCATGGAACGTTTGCCTTGTTCCATACCTTGTGCTGTGCTGTGCTTCCTTACTGAGTTGTATCCAACTCTTTGCGACCCCATGGACTGTAACCTACCAGGCGCCTCTGTCCATGGGGATTCCCCTGGCAAGAATACTGGAGAGGGTTGTGATGCCCTTCTCCAGGGGATCTTCCCAACCCAGGGATCAAAACCAGGTCTCCTGCACTCCAGGCAGATTCTTTACCATCTGAGCCACCAGGGAAGCCCAAGAATACTGAAGTGGGAGCTTATCCCTTCTCCAGGAGATCTTCCCGACCCAGGAATTGAACAGCAGGCTCCTGCACTATAGGGGGATTCTTTACCAGCCGAGCTACCAGGGGTAGCTACCCTTCTACCCTTTACAACCAGACTAATAAGTTTCTAAGCAGAGGATATAGCTGAAAAGTTACAAGATGCAAATTCTCTCTGAGGAAAGCACTTAGAGGAAGCCCCAAGTCAATAGATGAGTTAAAACAAGTGATGTTAGAGCAATTTGAAGCCTATGGCACTTTGGAGCTACTACAAACATTAAACATGAGCAAAAATTCAGCCAAATTATCACAAAACTTTACACTAAAGGCTTAATTATGTCTGTTCTTATTACTCAATGCATCATGTCTGGCTTTCAACAAAAATAATAAGGCAAGGCAATTATACATTATCTATTACAAAACAAGAAAAGAAAAAACAGCATGAAAAACAAAGCAAGCAGCAGAACCAGACCCAGCATAGAACATATGACCCAAGTGTAGGAATTATCAGACAGAGAATTTAAAGTCATTGTGATTAAGATGTTAAAAGCTTTAATGAAAAAGGTAAATAGCACACAAGACCAGTGGCTAATGTAAGATGAGCAATAGAACCTCTAAGCAAGGATCAAATGAAAATGCTAGAAAACAAAACCCTATAATGGAAATGAAAAATATATTTGATGAGCTTATCAGTACTGCATATAGCTGAGGAGAGAATCAGCAAGCTAGAAGACAGGTCTAAGTAAATTTCCAAACTAAATGTGGGATCAGTTCAGTTCGGTCGCTCAGTTATGTCTGGCTCTTCGCAACCCCATGAATCTCAGCACGCCAGGCCTCCCTGTCCATCACCAACTCCCGGAGTTCACTCAGACTGACATCCATCAAGTTAGTGATACCATCCAGCCATCTCATCCTCTGTCGTCCCCTTCTCCTTCTGCTCCCAATGCCTCCCAGCATCCGGGTCTTTTCCAACGAGTCAACTCTTCGCATGAGGTGGCCAAAGTATTGAAGTTTCAGCTTCAGCATCAGTCCTTCCAATGAACATCCAGGATTGATCTCCTTTAGGATGGACTGGTTGGACCTCCTTGCAGTCCAAGGGACTCTCAAGAGTCTTCTCCAACACCACAGTTCAAAAGCATCAATTCTTCGGTACTCAGCTTTCTTCACAGTCCAACTCTCACATCCATACATGACCACAGGAAAAACCATAGCCTTGACTAGACAGACCTTTGTTGGGAAAGTAATGTCTCTGCTTTTGAATATGCTATCTAGGTTGGTCATAACTGTCCTTCCAAGGAGTAAGCATCTTTTAATTTCATGGCTGCAATAAAAAATAGTTAATTCAAAAGATATTAAATAGGCATTTCCTGGAGGATGACCAAGATTGAGGAGTAGGAAGATTGAGTTCCCTTCCACAGGCATACCAAAATTAAAACTATGTACAATATATTATTTAGTTCAGTTCAGTCACTCAGTCATGTCTGACTCTTTGCAACCCCATGGTAATTATATATATATATATATATAATTACCATTATATACAATACACTTTTGATGAGAAAGACCAGGAAACTAGCAGAAAAGATATTTTACAACTAAAGATATAATGAGGGAACCGGAAAAGGGTGGGCAGAAAGGATGGAGACATGATATAGCCAAGACCCATACTTCTAAATGAGTAACCCACAAATGAGAGGATAATTACAATTTCAGAGGTTCTTCCCAAGGAACAAGGGGAAGACCTCCCTAGCCTGAGGGTCCTGCACTGGGAAGATGAGGCCCAAGCACATTTGGCTTTGAAAGTCAATGGGTCTTACTCTTGGGAAGGGAGATCCAGTGGGGTGTGGGAAATAGAGATTTCACCTTTAAAGAATGCACACAAAGTCTCAAATGGTTGAGGACACAGGTCAGAGGCAATAGTGTGAAAGAAGACTGGGACAGACTCGCCTCTGCTTTTGGAGAGCCTCCCAGCAAGGCAAGAAGGAACTGGAGCTCACCTTGGGGACAAGGACACTGGGGACAGTAATTTGCAGAAGCTTGCTTTACCATTAGAAAAATGTTGCTGGAAATCTCCATTTTGAAGTATTCCCTTTAGCTTTTTCATGCCAGAACCTGGCCCCACCTATTGCACTCTTGGCACCAGCACTGGATCTCCTATGGCCAAGAAACTAGGCAGGTAGGGACACAGACCCACCACCAACAGGCAGATACCAGCCTCAGGACTGTGGGAGCCCTGCAGCCTGCCATGTAAAGATACAGCCCATCCACCACGAGGCCACCACCAGCTCTGGGACACCTTGGGCACCTCAACCACTCACCCTGGGATCTGGCCTCACCCACCAGAAAGGCAGCACAAGCTTTGAGACACTCCTGATCTCACAGCAAGAAGTGTTAGGAACTAGCCCCACTGACTAGAGGGCCAGCACCAGCTCCAGGATGCTCATGGCTTTGCAACCAGAGGCCCCAGAACCTGGCTCTGCCTACGAGCAGACCAACACCAGCTCCAAGACACCTTGAACTCCTTAGCCAGCTGCCTTGGGATCCAACAGCTTTGGGACATCTCTAACACCACATCCAGCTGTATCAGGAACTGGACCCATCCACCACCAGGACAAAATTAAATCCAGGATCCCTGGTCCTGCAGCTTCTGCCACAGCACACAGCTCCAACCACCAGTGGGCCAGCACTAGTTCTGAGACATGACAGGGCTCTGTAGCAAGCCACCTTGTGATCTGGCACCAACCTCTGCACAAGACAAGGCCTGGCAATCAAGTGGGCCAAGGGCCAGCCACAGTTAGCAGACTGCTCACAGTAGTGAGCCCATTACAGCAGAGGGACACGCACAGACCACATAGAGAGCTCCACTGGAGCATATAGTTCCGATGATCGCAGGGGAGTACACTGTTGGATGCATAGGATGTCTCACATTCTCCCCCAAAAAAGCATCTTCTCCAAGGTTGGGAAACAGCCAACCTACCATATACACAGAAATAAATACAGCAAAGTAGGCAAAATGAGGCAACATAAGAATATGTTCCAAAATAAAGAACAAGATAAAACCCCTGGAGAATTAAGTAAAGTGATGATGATGATAAGAAATTTACCGAATAAAGAGCATAAGGTAATAATCACTGTTGGTTGTTGTTGGCTATTCAGTCACTAAATTGTGTCCAACTCTTTGCGACCCCATGGGCCACAGCATGTCAGGTTCCTCTGCCCATGGAGATTTCCAGGCAAGAATACTGGAGTGGATTGCATTTCCTTCTCCAAGGGATCTTCCCACATTGAAAACATGTCTCCTGCACTGACAGGCAGATTCTTTACCACTAAGCCATGAAGCTGTTCAAAGAAACTGAAAGAAAATTAGACAAACAGAGAAGTTGAAAGTTTTTAACAGTTAAAAATATAAAGAGAAAACAAAAAGAGATAAAGAATAAAATAACTGAAATAAAAAGTACACTAGAAGGAATCAACAGTAGATTAGATGATACAGAGGAATGTATCAACTAGATGGAAGACAGTAGTAGAAATCACTGAAGCTGAACAGAAAAAATAATAAAAAAGAAACAAGGACAGTTTAATAGAACTCAAGGACAATATCAAGCAGACTAACAACTACTTCATATTATTGAAGTAGATAAAGGGGCTGAGAATATATTTGAAGACATAATAACTGAAAATTTTCCTAACATGGGAAAGAAATATATAGGTCCAATAAGCACAGAGAGTCCCAAACAAGATCAATGCAAAGAGGACCGCACCAAGGCATATTGTAATTAAAATCGCAAAAGTTAAAGCTAAGGGAGAATATTAAAAGCAGCCAGGTAAGAATAGTAAATTATATACAAAGGAACTTTGATAAGGCTATCAGCTGACTTATCAACAGAAAATTGCAGGCGAGAAGGGAGTGATAGGATATATTTAAAATGATGAAAGGGAAAAACCTACAACTAAGAATACTCTGGTTGGCAAGGCTTTCATTCAGATTTGATGGTGAGATCACAAGTTTTACAAACAAGCAAAAGTTAAAAGAGTTCAGCGCCACCAAACCAGCTTTACAGGGAATGTTAAAAGAGACTTCTCTAAGCAAAAGAAGAGAAAGCCAAAATTAGAAATACGAAAATTGCAAGAAGAAAAAACTCACTTGTCAAGGCAAATACGTAGGAAAGGTGGTAAATCAACCACCTATAAAGCTGGTAGAAAGATCAAAAGGCAAAAGTAGTAAAAGCATCTATCTCCACAACAAGTAGTTAACAAGATGTAAAATATGATGTCAAAAACAGTGAAAGTGGGGGAGGAAATAAAAATACGGGATTTTAAAAATGCATTTGAACTTAAGAGATCAGGAACTTAATCACACATATGTGGAGATTGTTGTATATAAACCTCATGGTAACCGCAAACCAAAAATCTATATTAGATACACACACACACACACACACACACACACACACATAGAAAGGAAAGAAATTGAACATAATACTAAAGCTGGTCATCAAATCACAAGGGAAGACAGGAAAAGAAAAAGAAATGAATTAAAAAGGGCTACAAAAACAAAGCAAAAGCAAATTAAAAAATAGCAAAAGTATGTACCTTTCAATAATTTCTTTAAATTTTAATAGGCTAGATGTTCTAGTCAGAAGACATAGAACGGATGAACAAATACAAAGACAAGATACACACATATGTATGCTGCCTAAAAGAGACTTACTTCAGATCTAAAGACAAACAGAGACTGAAAGTGAGGCAATGGGAAAAATTATATCATGCAAATAGAAATCAAAAGAAACCTGGGGTAGCAATCTTATATAAGACAAAATAGACCATAAAGCAAACACTGTAATAAGAGACAAAGGCCATTGTGTAATGATCAAAGGATCAACCCAAGAATATATTAGAATTATAAATATATGGGCACTCAACATTGAAGCATCCAAATATATAAAGCAAATATTAACCAGCATAAACAGAGAAATCAACAGTAACACAATAGTGGAGGACTGTACCACTCCATTAACGGGCAGATCATTAAAACAGAAAATAATAAGGAAACACAAGCCTTAAACAACACTTTAGACCAGAAGAATTTTACATATATATAAAACATTCCATCCAAAAAGCAGCAGAGCACACGATATTTTCAAGCGCACATGAAGTGTTCTCCAGTATAGATCCTACGCTACAACACTAAACAGGTCTCAGTAAATGGAAGGGAATTGAAATCATATCAAGAATCTTGGTGGCTCAGTGGTCAAGATTCAGTGCTTCTAACACATGGGAAATGGGTTCAATCCTGGTCAGGGAGCTTATATTCCACATGTTGCATGGCGAAAAAAAAGGAAAAAAATTTTTCTGACAATTTTATGTCACAAGAAATTACCTACAAGGGAAAAAGAAATGTAAAAAACACAAGTATATGGAGGCTGAACAATATACAACTAAACAACAAATGGATTACTGAAGAAACCAAAGATGAAAGAATATTCTGGAGGCAAATGAGAATTAAAACACAATGATGCAAAATATAAGAGATGCAGCAAAAGCAGTTTTAACAGGGAAGTTTATAGCAATACAAGCTTACCTCAGGAAATAAGAAAAATGTCAAATAAAAATCAAATCATATACCTAAAGGAACTGGAAAAAGAACAAACAAAATCCAAAGTTAGTAAATGGAAATAAAGCATAAAGATTAGAGAAGAAATGGTGAAATAGAGACCAAAGAAATAGAAAAGATCAATGAAACCAAACACTTCTTCTTTGAAAAGATAAAATTATAAACTTTTAGCCTAGACTCATCAAGAAAAAGAAAGAGAAGGCCTGAATAGATAAAATAAGAAATGAAAGAAGTTAGAACCAATACCACAGAAATATAACTAAGGATCATAAGAGATTACTGCATAGAACTATATACTAATAAAATGGAAAATCTGGAAGAAATGGACAAATACCTAGAAATGTACACTCTCCCAAGTCTGAACCAGGAAGAAATAGAAAATATGAAGAAACAAACTATCAGTTCAGTTCAGTTCAGTCACTCAGTCATGTCCGACTCTTTGTGACACCATGAACCGCAACATGCCAGGCCTCTCTGTCCATCACCAACTCCCGGAGTCCACCCAAACCCAAGTCCATCGAGTCGGTGATGCCATTCAACCATCTTATCCTCTGTTGTCTCCTTCTCCTCCTGCCCTTAATCTTTCCCAGCATCAGGGTCTTTTCCAACAGGTGGCCAAATGGTATTTCAACTTCAACATCAGTCCTTCCAATGAATATTCAGAACTGATCTCCTTTAGGATGGACTGGTTGGATCTCCTTGCAGTCCAAGGGACTCTCAAGAGTCTTCTCCAACACCACAGTTCAAAAACATCCATTTTTCAGCACTCACCTTTCTTTATAGTTCAACTCTCACATCCATACATGACCACTGGAAAAACCATAACCTTAACTAGACGGGCCTTTCTTTGGCAAAGTCATATCTCTGCTTTTTAATGCACTGTGTAGGTTGGTCATAGATTTTCTTCTAAACAGCAAGCGTCTTTTCATTTCATGGCTACAGTCACCATCTGCAGTGATTTTGGAGCCCCCCAAAATAAAGTCTGTCACTGTTTCCATTGTTTCCCCATCTATTTCCCATGAAGTGATGAGACCAGATGCCATGATCTTAGTTTTCTGAATGTTGAGTTTTAAGCCAGCTTTTTCACTCTCCTCTTTCACTTTCATCAAGAGGCTCTTTAGTTCTTCTTCACCTTCTGCCATAAGGGTGTCATCTGCATATCTGAGGTTATTGATATTTCTCCCATCAATCTTGATTCCAGCTTGTGCTTCATCCAACCTGGCATTTTGCATGATGTACTCTACATATAAGTTAAATAAGCAGGGTAACAATATACCGCCCTGACGTACTCCTTTCCCAATTTGGAACCAGTCCGTTTTTCCATGTCCAGTTCTAACTGCTGCTTCTTGACCTGCACACAGATTTTTCAGGAGGCAGGTAAGGTGGTCTGGTATTCTGTCCATCTGTGGGGTCACAAAGAGTCAGACACGACCGAGTGAATTTCACTTTCTAAATCACTTTCTAAAACCAGACAAAGATTCCATAAAAAAGAGAATTACAGGCAAATATCACAGATGAACATAGGTGGAAAATCCTCAACAAAATATTAGCAAACTGAATTCAACAATACATTAAAAGGAACAAACAGCATGTTAAAGTAGGTTTTATCTATAAGCCAGCTTTTTCACTCTCCTCTTTCACTTTCATCAAGAGGCTCTTTAGTTCTTCTTCACCTTCTGCCATAAGGGTGTCATCTGCATATCTGAGGTTATTGATATTTCTCCCATCAATCTTGATTCCAGCTTGTGCTTCATCCAACCTGGCATTTTGCATGATGTACTCTACATATAAGTTAAATAAGCAGGGTAACAATATACCGCCCTGACGTACTCCTTTCCCAATTTGGAACCAGTCCGTTTTTCCATGTCCAGTTCTAACTGCTGCTTCTTGACCTGCACACAGATTTTTCAGGAGGCAGGTAAGGTGGTCTGGTATTCTGTCCATCTGTGGGGTCACAAAGAGTCAGACACGACCGAGTGAATTTCACTTTCTAAATCACTTTCTAAAACCAGACAAAGATTCCATAAAAAAGAGAATTACAGGCAAATATCACAGATGAACATAGGTGGAAAATCCTCAACAAAATATTAGCAAACTGAATTCAACAATACATTAAAAGGAACAAACAGCATGTTAAAGTAGGTTTTATCTTAGGGATCAAAGACTGGCTCAATATCTGCAAATCAATCCATGTAATACACCACACAAACTAATTGAAAACTAAAAATCAAATGTTTTTCAATAGATGCAGAAAAAGCTTCAGACAAAATTCAGCATCTGTTTATGATAAAGAAAACTTTCCATAAAGTGGGCATGAAGGGAACATACCACAACATAATAAGGGCCATATTTGATAAGCCCACAACTCACATCATCCTCAGCGGTGAAAAGCTGAAAGTATTTCCCCTAAGAGCAAATAGGACAAGGATGCCCTTTCTTTCAAACTTTATTCAACATAGTATTGGAAGTCCTAGCCACAGCTACTGGAGTAAAAAAATAAATAAATAAAAACAGTTAAAGGAATGAATACAAAATGGAAGGGAAGAAGTAAAACTGTTACTGTTTGCAAATGACATGCTGCTATACATAGAAAATTCTAAAGATGCCACCAAAAAACTATGAGGGTTCATTAGTAAATTCAGTAAAGTTGCAATTAAAATTAATTGAGCAATCTGTTGCATTTCTATACACTAACAACAATCAGAAAGAAACCAAATAAACAAGCCCATTTATGATCACATAAAACAGAAGAATATACATAGGAATAAATCTAACTAAGGAGGCGAAAGACCTGTCCTCAGAAAACTAAAAGACACTGATGAAAGAAATTGAAGATGATACAAACATATGGAAAGATATACTGTTTTCTTGGATTTGAAGAATTAATATTATTAAAATGAACATATTCCCTATAAAAATATCAGTGGCATTTTTCACAGAACTAGAACAACTAATTTTAATATGTATGGAAGCCCAAAGACCCCAAAGAGCCAAAACAATCTTAAGAAAGCTGGAAGTATAATGCAACCTGATTTCAAACTATCCTACAAAACTATAATAATCAAAACAGCATGGTACTGGCACAAAAACAGACACAAGGACTAATTGGAACAGAATAGAGAGACCAGAAGTAGACCTACACTTATATGGGCAATTAATCTATGACACAGGAAGCAAGAATATACAATGAAGAAAAGGCAGTATCTTCGATAAATGGGGTTGAGAAAACTGGAGAGCTATATGCAAAAGAATCAAAGTGCACTACCATTTCACACTATATGCAAAGTAAACTCAAAATGGATTAAAGTCTTGAAATCTAAGACCCAAACATAAAACTTCTAGAATAAAATATAGGCAGTACTCTCCTTCATATTAGTTTTAAGCAATATATTTTTGGATATTTCCTCACGCAAGGGAAACAAAAGCAAAAATAAGCAAATGGGATTATAACAAACTAAAAAGCTTTGCACAGCAAAGGAAACTATCACAAAATGAAAAGGCAATCTACTGAGTTGGAGAAGATATTTGCAAACAATGTATTGGACAATGAATTAATATGCAAAATATACAAAGACTCATATAACCCAACACCAAACAAATAAGTAATTCAATTTAAAAAAATGGGAAGAGGATCTGAATAAACTTTTCTTCCAAAGAAGACATAGAGATGACCCATGAGCATATGAAAAGATGCTCAACATCACTAGTCATCAGTTCAGTTCAGTTCAGTTGCTCAGTCATGTCTGACTCTTTGCAACCCCATGAATCGCAGCACGCCAGGCCTCCCTGTCCACCACCAACCCCTGGAGTTCACTCAGACTCATGTCCATCGAGTCAGTGATGGCATCCAGCCATCTCATCCTCTGTCGTCCCCTTCTCCTCCTGCCTCCAATCCCTCCCGGCATTTGTCTGACTCTTTGCAACCCCATGAATCGCAGCACGCCAGGCCTCCCTGTCCACCACCAACCCCTGGAGTTCACTCAGACTCATGTCCATCGAGTCAGTGATGGCATCCAGCCATCTCATCCTCTGTCGTCCCCTTCTCCTCCTGCCTCCAATCCCTCCCGGCATCAGAGTCTTTTCCAATGAGTCAACTCTTCACATGAGGTGGCCAAAGTACTGGAGTTTCAGCTTCAGCATCATTCCTTCCAAAGAAATCCCAGGGCTGATCTCCTTCAGAATGGACTGGTTGGATCTCCTTGCAGTCCAAGGGACTGTCAAGAGTCTTCTCCAACACCACAGGGAAATGCAACTCAAAACCACAATGAGATATCAATTTATAGCTGTCAAATTGCTATTGTTAAAAAGTCTACATATAACAAGTGTTGGCAAGGATGTAGAGAATAGAGAACCCTCATGCACCACTGGTGAAAATATAAATTGATGCAATCACAATGGAAAACAGTATGGAGATTCCTCAAAAAATTAAAAATATACCTACAATCTGATACAGCAAATCTACATCTGGGTATATATCTGAAGAAAACCAAAACACTAATTAGACAACCTATATGCACCCCTATGTTCAATGCAGCATTATTTACAAAGGTAAGATATGGACGAACCTAAGTGTCCACTGATAGATGAATAAATAAAGAAGATGTAATATATATGCATATACGCTATGGAATAAAAAAGAAGGAAATCTTGCCATTTGCAATAACATGATGGACCTAGAGAGTATTATGCTAACTGAAATCAATCATAAAAGAAAGACAAATACTTTATTATTTGGCTTACATGTGGAACCTAAAAAACAAATGAACAAATATAAAATAGAAACAGAGTCATAGATATGAAGAACGAACAGGTGATTGGTTTCCAGAAGGGAGGGGGTTAAGGGAGGAAAGAAATAGATGAGGGAGATTAAGAGATACAACTTTGTTACAAAACATATGAGTCATGAGTATGAAATGTTACAAAATATATGAGTCATGAGTATAATCACCATGGTGATCATAGTAAATAATTATGCAATATCTTTGTATGGAGACATATTATAACTAGATTTATCAAGGTGATAAATCTCCCCTAGTTGATTTTTTGCCAATATCTATAAACCTCTTTTAGCAGTGCTTCTAGAACAATTTCAACATGGTTTGAATTTTCACTTTGTCTTCCTGAAGGAGTCTTTGGGCCTAGAAAAGAAAACAACAGTCTCAAAGGCCCTTGCTGAATCATCTAATTTCTGAGAAAACAAAACTGAACTTTAGGTCCCACCCTGATGCTCCAGACCAGTTGTATCTATCAGGGACTTATCACTCCCTGTCCAGAAACCTTCCACCCCCTACATCTGCCAGGGACTTATCACCCTCTGCCCAGAGGACTTATCACCTCCCTGCCCAACTACAAATGCCATCTTAACTAAAGAATACTCAAAACATCCCGCCTGACTAAAGTTTCCCTTATTGCTTCCACAAACCTCCCTTTCAATATGATGCCTCCCTGATTCCTCTTGCTCTCAGTCTGGTTGTCAGGCCGACTGTCACCCCTCCTTGCCTAAATAAAGGTAACCTGCTTCCACTGAGGTCATCTCTCCTTTTCTGCCTCAGCCAAACTATACCTTACGCTTCCCACCTATGTATTAAATTTACATGATTTGCCTTCTCAGTTAAATTTTAAATGACTTAGGTAACATCAAATACAAATAAAAGGCTATCTTTTAAGGCCAAACCACTATGTAGGTATAAAAATACAACTATGAACAAAACAGACACAGTCCCAGTTCACACACTGCTTAAATCCCATCCTTTTGGGCACTAATCTTCTTTTGTGTATTAATGGAGATAAAACAGGTATTCAGCGACTTTGCCTACCTATAATTCTGCTAGAATATCCTAAGACAGACTTTTTGTTATAAAAAGTGCTTGTGAAACAGGAAAAAAAGTGTTTATCAAGACAAGTATGTATTCCCAAATTAGCAGCTTGAAGCAAAGACATTTCCTCTTTCAGAGTCAAATACCTTAGGGCATTGATGATATAGTGGTGAGCCTAGCCACCTTCCACAGTCCAATACCTTTGCTCCTGTCAGTAAAAACATCCAGAGGGAAACTTGTATTGAATGCTGTTTCAGTGGCCTACGGTGATTTTTATCACACGGCCTTTTTCAAATAGATTCTTTGTGTACCTTGTAAAATAATCTATGTTATCCAGACTCATTGAAGACTATTGCCCACTCCATCTGGCATAATTTATTTTTCCTAAATGTCAATATGTACACTGCATGAAATCCCACCCACAATAGATTACAAAGTCACTTAATTTTTCTAGGCCACATAGTTCTCTCTTCTAAAATTAGGGAATTATACCTGCTTATCTTGAATGTGCTTCTAGTTATAAATTATTCTACAATTGTAATAATAATTGTATAATAATACAGTTGCAATAATAATCTATAATAATTCTGCAATTATTCTTACATTCACAACACTTAAAGTTAAAATTGGAGTGATAAACATAGAAAAGGTGGAGAACAAAAAAATTTCTTTGTGTGATGGTTAATTTTCTTTGTCAACCTGACTATACCAACAGGGTGCCCAGAATTAAGTCTTATTTCTGGGTGTGTCTATAAGGGTGTTTCTTGATGAGATTAGCGTTGTAATTGTTGTAGCCATGTGTTGCAGGAAACAAACTCACTCAGAAGGACAATGCAGATAGTGGAGTGCAGTTTATTACACTGCGGTCCCAAGGCAGAATCTCCTCTTAGCCAAGGACCCTGACCAGTTTTTGTGAAAACCTTATAAACCCTAAGTGTGTAAGCTTCCTTGAAACTAGTCTGAACAAAGGAAAAAGAAAGATACAGTCAAAGTTAACCTGTGATCATAGGCTTTAAGCCTAGGTAGTTAACAGTGGAAAATTATCAATAGGCCTGTGGTCATCAATTTGCCAACATCCATTGGATCATTGAAAAAGCAAAAGAGTTCCAGAAAAACATCTATTTCTGCTTTTATTGACTATGCCAAAGCCTTTGACTGCGTGGATCACAACAAACTGTGGAAAATTCTGAAAGAGATGGGAATACCAAACCACCTGACCTGCCTCTTGAGAACCTGTATGCAGTTCAGGAAGCAACAGTTAGAACTGGACATGGAAAAACAGACTGATTCCAAATAGGAAAAGGAGTATAGTCAAGGCTGTATATTGTCACTCTGCTTATTTAACTTATATGCAGAGTACATCATGAGAAATGCTGGGCTGGATGAAGCACAAGCTGGAATCAAGATTGCCAGGAGAAATATCTATAATCTCAGAAATCCAGATGACACCACCCTTATGGCAGAGAGTAAAGAAGAACTAAAGAGCCTCTTGATGAAAGTGAAAGGGGAGAGTGGAAAAGTTGGTTTAAAGCTCAGCATTCAGAAAACTAAGATCATGGCATCCGGTCCCATCACTTCATGGGAAATAGATGGGGAAACAGTGGAAACAGTGGCAGACTTTATTTTTCTGGGCTCCAAAATCACTGCAGATGGCAATTGCAGCCATGAAATTAAAAGACACTTGCTTCTTGGAAGAAAAGTTATCACTAACCTAGACAACATATTAAAGAGCAGAGACATTACCTTGCCAACAAAGGTCCGTCTAGTCAAGGCTATGGTTTTTCCAGTAGTCATGTCTGGAATGTGAGAGTTGGACTATAAAGCAAGGTGAGCACTGAAGAATTGCTGCTTTTGAACTGTGGTGTTGGAGAAGACTCTTGAGAGTCCCTTGGACTGCAAGGAGATCCAACCAGTCCAACCTAAAGGGTATCGGTCCAGGGTGTTCATTGGAAGGTCTGATGCTGAAGCTGAAACTCCAATACTTTGGGCACCTGATGCAGAGAGCTGACTTGTTTGAAAAGACCCTGACTCTGGGAAAGATTGAGGACAGGAGAAGAAGGGCATGACAGAGGATGAGATGGTTGGATGGCATCACAGACACAATGGACGTGGGTTTGGGTGGACTCCAGGAGTTGGTGATGGACAGAGAGGCCTGGCTTGCTGCAGTTCATGGTGTTGCAAAGAGTCAGACACGACTGATCGACTGAACTGAACTGAACTGTGGTCATACCCCAATAAGCATAATAGAATGTATGATTCTATTCAATTACACAAATAATTAGGGTATTCTTTTAGGTGATGGAGAGCCCTGGGCCTCTTCCTTCTGGGGCCCTGGTTTTCCAGTTGGTGTGTCGTTTTCATAGATACTGGGCATATAGCTCAAAGTCCAAAGTCCAGCCCAGTCCAAGATGGAGTCCTGCTTTCAAGATAGAGCCTGTTCTGTTTCCTCCTTCAAAATCAGTGGACTAAGTAAAGTATATACTGGCCTCTGCGATATGGGTAAGCATTATACAATCCATTTAGGGCCAAAACAGAATAAAAAGCAGAGAAAGGAGGAATTTTTCCCTTTTATCTTTATGCCTACTTGCTCAAGCTGGATTATTAGTCTTTTAATCTTGCGCTGGAATTTATACCATCAACTGCCCTGATTCTCCAGCCTTCAGACTGGAATTACACTACCAGCTTTTTTCCTGTTTCCCCAGCTTGCAGATAGATGGAAGATCACAGCACTTCTCAGCCTCCATAATCATGCAAGACAATTCCTATATATAGGAATATATATATATATGCATGATTGCTATATATATATATACATATATGCATGTATTTTCCATTGGTTCTGTGTTTCAGGAGAACTCTAATACAAGTTGTAAGATGAAATGAAATGTGGGAAGATGAGGTCAAAGGAGCCAGGAGAGGATTTAGATGTAGCCATGTCCAACTCCACAAACCCACAAGTCCCTCTTAGTATATAGTGGCCAGTATTGATTTGGGCACAACAGATATTCCCACCGTGTATTTGTAGTCTGAGATGTCCCCAACCATCTACCGATAGAGATGTTTGGGTGAAATGAAGCAAGAAAAACTTAACCTGGGTGTTGTGGATAAACATTTGAGTGAGTGAGTGAAAGTCATTCAGTTGTGTCCAACTCTTTGCGACACCACGGACTATACGGTCCACGGAATTCTCCAGGCCAAAATACTGGAGTGGGTAGCCTTTTCCTTCTCCAGGGGATCTTCTCAACCCAGGGATCGAAGCCAGGTCTCCTCATTGCAGGTGGATTCTTTATCAGCTGAGCCACAAGGGAAGCTGATAAACAAGGGAAGGGATAAACATTTGGCACTTGACCTAGGTGGCACTATTGATAAAGAATCACCTACCAATGCAGGAGTCACAAAAAACGTGTGTTTGATCCCTGGGTTGGGAAGATCCTCTGGAGGAGGGCATGGCAACCCACTCCAGTATTCTTGCCTAAAAAATTCCATGGACAGAGGAGCCTGGCAGACTACAGACCATGGGGTTGCAAAAGAGTCAGAGACGACTGAACAGCTGAGCACACACACACACGAATATCAAAATGAGGCAAGGTCCCTAGTTATTCTTTCAGATCTACTGACAGAAATAGAAGCAATCCTATATCATAAGAAGGATTTTAAAAAGTCTATTTCAGTGTCTCCCAAACTTAAATGCACATACAGTTCACCTGGGGGTCTTGCTAAAATGCAGATTCAATTTCTTAAGGTTTGGAGTCCAGGCCTGCTATTCTATGTGGTCAACAATGATCTTTAACTTGTCAAAATCTAACCAACATATGCCACAGGGAATATAAATATGTTTTTAGTTAATGGCACTGTGGTGTAATGGAACCAAAAAAAAAGAACCTACCTTCCAGTGATATGTTGCCATAGTTTAGGCTGGGTTCAGTTTTTCTGCAAATGACCCCTCCTAGCCTGAACCTCTATTGTATCCTCGGGCACTGCCCCTTTAAGTATATCAGATTCTGTTGTAAACAATGTGCCAAGGCTTATGCCTTCCCCCAGAGATATTATCAAGCCTGGCCCTCCATCAGATTAGAAATAAGGAAAATCCATTCTCCTATTGCTTCATCATCTTTCCAGACCCAATGCCAAGCCTATAGCTATCTCACTAGTTGTCATTTTCCAGCTTAACAGATCTTTACTATCATGATGCCACCTCCTATATCTCCACTTGTCTTCATGTACCAAATCCAACACCCCAAACCCAAAAGTTCCTCTTAGTAGATTGTGGCTAATATTGATTAAGGCACAACAGATGTTTCCCACCATATGATTGTGGTTTGAGTGACATTCAGAAGTTGTGTTCATTGAGCCTATGAAACTCCTAGATACAGTTCATTTTAAGTAAACCATAAAACTCTCCATAATTTTTCTTTTTGAAGTTCCAGGCATAAATTACCAATGATATATGATAATCATATCAAACCAGTATTCACCCACTGGAGGATCATCCTGATTTCATCAAGACAGGCTTATAAAGCACTCTATCTGCGTTCACATCTGGTATTGTTGAAAGAGCAAAGTAGATCCTATATCTAAGGCAGGCAGCAAATCGTCTCCCATCATACCCAGTTGCTTCAGCAGGCTATCATCTTGGTTCACAGCAAGCCATGGTATCAGCTACAGATGCTAAACCTGTGATTCCTCTTCCAGTTCAAAGATAGGTTTCTTTTAAAACCACAAAAGATTCAATACAATGAACACAATCAATAGAACATCACTCAAATGGCACTTGCAACCTGCTCTCATTCAAGTGATTCATCATAAGATGCTGTTGATTAAGCTTTTCTCCAAGTTTCCTAAGTACATTTTTCAGATGAATCTTATAGTATGGCTTCAGTCCAGTTCTCCTTCTCAGGGGAAAACAAATCTGGAGGGTTTGCCCAGCCTGGGCCATGACTCAACAGTACATCTGAAACAGCTACAAGTATTGATTCTCTTGTTCTGAGATTGTTCTCCCAGGAAAAATGTGATGATGCCTATTCCTAGCATCACCCAGCTACCTAACTCCTTTCCATCCTCTGCAGTTTCCATTTGCTTTCATTTATTACCTTTTCTTCAGCCTTCCTGGCTGAGAGTCCCAGCCTAACCATAGAACAGGCTGCAGGCACAGCCTGGCCAGAGTTTCCTCTTCTGTCCTTGCTGAGGAAACAGGACTAGAGTTAGAAAGACTAAGCGTGATGAGCCTGTTTCCACCACTAGGCAGTGAGACAGCCTGGTTTAAGCACATGACACGCTACCCAACTCACTGTTCCCTTAAGAATACACTGTGTCAAATTCAAAGCAATTAAAACAGTGTTCTGGAACTTCTCTGGTGGTGCAGTGGTTAAGAATCAGCCTCCCAGGGCAGGAGACACGAGTTTGATCCCTGGTCCAGGAAGATCCCACATGTTGCGGGACAACAAGCTGCATGTGCCTCAACTACTGAGCCTGAGCTCCAGAGCCTGGGAGCCGCAACTACTGAAGCCTACGTGCCTCAAGCCTGTGCTCTGCAGCAAGAGAAGCCACCACAATGAGAAGCCCGTGCACCACAACTAGAGAGCAGCCCCCGCTTGCTCTAACTAGAGAAAGTCCCCACAGAGCAACAAAGATTTAGCCCAGCCAATAATAAATAAATAAATAATTTTTTAAAAATTCTTAAAAAAAAAAATAGTGTTCTGAATACTATTTTCCTTTTCCAGACCCACAAGAGTAGTCTCAGAACCAGCCCATTTGAATGAGGGAAAAACATGAAAAAAATGTAAGACAGGAAGAAAGCAGAATTGCTGGGAGTGCATCAAACTCCGGTCCTTTCTTCCCAATCTGCATTCCAGAAACTTGTCCAAAGGTGTCTCCCCTTTACTACCCATATAATCAGATGAAACACGCATTCATCGTATGAGTCAGCCATCTTTTCTTGCCTTATCATCCCCAGGTTTGTTATTAGATGCTTTAATTGCTCATTCTAGCTCTCAACCAAACTGCTACTCTGCGTGTGGTCAGGGACATCTGTCCACATGTTATTACTTTCTTTAGTCAAGTTCTGTACATAACCAGCAGCTAACTACAGAGTCCAATGAACTCTGGTCCAGGGGACCAGCTAATGCATAACTGGTGCCCCATACCTTAGATGAGCTTCTCAGACATTGCTGAGGTCACTGGGGAATCACAGGCCAAAGAAAATTACAGTCTATTCCAGGGAGGACCCACTAGAAGCCAGCTAGGGCTACTCATGAGAGTCCTACTATCCACTTGTTGGCTAAATGCTGGCTCTTGAACTCGGAGACTGTTATCCAAAGCCATCTTCAGCCATCTTTTCTTCTTGACGTTTTCTACAATCTTTTAGTTCATTAGCAGCTTCAGGAGGAGGCAAAGGAATTTGTCATGTTTTCACCGATATTTCATAGCTTGAGCTTCTATCATGCAGCTCAGTTCATGTATCTGGGTAGCTATTTCCAGGGGCTGGACAATGACAGTTCTACATTACAGTCCCCTTCTGAGGCATACGCTGGGCTTCCCTCATTGGCATCTACGTAGGCCACTTCAATTCATCCTTGGAATTCCTATAGGAATTTTCATAACTGCATTCTCCGCAAAGCATTGCCTGACTATACATTAAATCTTGCTGTACCACAGATATATTACCCTCAAGTTTGACCACTGTTCAAACTCATCCTTGCTTTCTGTAGCCAGGTTTTCTGACCCACTGATCAAATGGGGCAAATTTCAAGACTGCACAGTATTCTTCAGTTTGGGAACTTCTATCAGTAAATCAGGAAATTGACTTTGTTTTAACAAGAAGAGAAACCAGTGATTCAAACCATTTAGCACTAAGAGCTGCCAGTTTGGGAGGCTCCTGTGGTTGGGTCTAAGGGCAGGGTGGTGATATAATTACGGATGCAATGTCTTAATACATCCCCAGGGCCATAGCCTATGGGATATTCCTATATATATCATTTCCATTTTAACACTGAGCTCTTCTGGGCTGCTTCTTCCTGAACGGCGTGATTCTGACATTGCCCAAGACATGAAGGTATTTCGGATCTCAGAATTATTTTAAATCCCTGAGTGGGAGGAACAGTATCCATTAATGCCCAGTAAAAGGCTGGTAATTATCTCTCAAGAGTCATATCTCTTTTAAGCATCAGGGAACCTTGAATCCAATATTTCAGCAACCACCACTTGGGCAGGGAAGGGTAGTGTTAAAGACTTCTGCAAGAGACTAGTCTGTGTGTATTTAGATAGTAAAAGCCTCACAGTAATCTGTGCATTCAGTTCAGTGAGTTCAGTTCAGTCGCTCAGTCATGTCCGACTCTTTGCGACCCCAAGCATCGCAGCACGCCAAGCCTCCCTGTCCATCACCAACTCCTGGAGTTCACTCAGACTCATGTCCATTGAGTCAGTGATGCCATCCAGCCATCTCATCCTCTGTTGTCCCCTTCTCCTCCTGCCCCCAATCCCTCTCAGCATCAGAGTCTAGGCCACAACCCTCCTCTGCAAATCTCTCAAAGCCTGGTTTTGTTTTGGATCTCATTCAGATTTCTTTCTTGTCATTTAATATATTAGTGCTTGCAAGATGCTCAGGAACAGTCAATGGTGTCCCCTCAAACCCAAAGTGCCCCACAAGTTCTGTATCTTATTAGCTCCTCTGTCCATGAGATTCTCCAGGCAAGAATACTGAAGTGGGTTGCTGTTTCCTCCTCCAGGGGATCTTCCCAACCCAGGGACTGAAACTGTGTCTTTTATGTCTAACCTGCAATGCAGGTGGGTTCTTTACCACTAGCGTCACCAGCAAAGACTATCTTGTTAGCAGGGCTTGGCAAAAATATCAGTTTATTCCCTGCCTTGGGTGGCCTCTCATGGTCTCCAACCCAAGGAATTCCCAAGCATTTAGGTGATGAACTCTGCTCTGTGTCATTTAGCTGATGAGCTCAGCTCTGTGTCTTAGCCACACATATTAACTATCTTCAACTAGTCATATGTATCAGTGCTGTTTTCAAATCCTGGGGTCTCCCTTCTCTGAGAGGGAAACCTTTACATGCTCAATAATGCACATATTCACTTAGCCTCTGACTGTGGTTGGGCTAAACTTCCCCAGGTTGTCAAAAGGCGCTGGAAAATTCGATAACCCTTGGAAGAGGATGGTGAATGTATATCAGTGATTTCTATGAAAAAGGAGAATTTTGCATGACTTGCTTCTAAGACTGGGACAGTAAAGAAAGTATTAGCCAAGACTATAACAGCATCCCAGTCATCTTCAGTTCAGTTCAGTTCAGTCACTCAGTCGTGTCTGACTCTTTGCGACCCCATGCATCACAGCACGCCAGGCCTCCCTGTCCATCACCATCTCCCGGAGTTCACTCAGATTCACGTCCATTGAGTCGGTGATCCCATCCAGCCATCTCATCCTCTGTCGTCCCCTTTCCCTCCTGCCCCCAATCCCTTCCAGCATCAGAGTCTCTTTTCCAATGAGTCAACTGTTCACATGAG
Organism: Cephalophus harveyi; assembly: GCA_006410635.1. Lineage (NCBI taxonomy): Eukaryota > Metazoa > Chordata > Mammalia > Artiodactyla > Bovidae > Cephalophus > Cephalophus harveyi. The sequence goes on along the minus strand of SJYT01029203.1, from coordinate 1,547 downwards.
GTGGCCAAAGTACTGGAGTTTCAGCTTCAGCATCAGTCCTTCCAAAGAACACCCAGGGCTGATCTCCTTTAGGATGGACTGGTTGGATCTCCTTGCAGTCCAAAGGACTCTCAAGAGTCTTCTCCAACACCACAGTTCAAAAGCATCAATTCTTTGGCACTCAGCTTTCTTCACAGTCCAACTCTTACATCCATACATGACCACTGGAAAAACCATAGCCTTGACTAAATGGGCCTTTCTTGCTTTTGTCTAAATGTCTCTGCTTTTGAATATGCTATCTAGGTTGGTCATAACTTTTCTTCCAAGGAGTAAGCGTCTTTCAATTTCATGGCTGCAGTCACCATCTGCAGTGATTTTGGAGCCCAAAAAGACCAGTCATCTTAGCTTACTGCATTTTCTGAGCAGCTTTCCACACACGTGACACAGTAGGAGTGATCAGTGGAACTACTTGCTTTAGTCACAATAAACAGCCCTTCATCTCCATGAATCACCTGTGTTGTTTTTTTTTTTTTTTTTCTCACAGACCAGAGAGAATGGTTGCAGAGCCAGTTTCTGGGAATTAATATCCTTTAAAATATTTAAAGTAAAATTTAAAACATTTAAAAATTAAAACTGAAATTTCTTGTTATTTTCTTAGGTCTTGGTACTGTTTAGTATTTAGTAGCAAGGATGGTGTAGGCAATTTTAAAAATCCATAATTAATATGACCAATTAAAATCAAGCAACAGAGATTGCACACAATGGCAAAGCCCTACATTCACAAACACATTTATTCCAACTATGCACTCAGGTACATAGGTAATGCCCCTACAGGTTTTTGCATTTAGGAGGTTTTATTTATTTATTTTGATATGGTTCTTTTGTTTCTCACTTTCCAAGTAATTGTTTTGCCATAATGCTAGTTCTTCACATTGTAAATCACCATATTCCTAAAGATTTGCTTTTGGTCTCCTGATTTTTCCTAGTTCTACAGAACAAGTGTTGCGGTACATTATTCACCAGTATGCTATAACTGTATCACCCAAGGCTACTTAGTTTAGCCATAGCTTATGGCCTTGGACCCCACCTGTAGGACTCAAGTCAATCATCTTTTCTTTCACCACTTAACAGGTGGAGCAAATTCAACACCCTCCTCACACATCCTTTTTCCACTCCCCATCAGTACTAAAGAATTTAAATTTATTCAAGCTGGAACAAATAGAGAGAATTTGACAAGACCCTTTAGGCAAGCTGGTCACCTGTATGGAAGGAGTTTTTCTTTTCCCTGTATGGAAGGAGTTTTTCTTTTCCCAGCTAGCAATAATGTGCAATCTGGTAATGTAAAGAATCAGTACACTTTCCTTTGATTTCTAAAGAACTACTTTATGTTGTCAGACATTGTTTTTTTTCCCCTTAGCCCCATCAGGGATTTAATTTTCATGAAAGCAGTTTGCTGTAAACAGAGGGCTGTATCTGGCCACTTATTCCTTATTTTGTCTCTCTCAATGCATTTTACCAATTCCTCAAAAGTCAAAATTTTAGATTCCACACATCAGTTCAGTTCAGTT
>SJYT01029195.1:11501-60482 GCA_006410635.1 Cephalophus harveyi | reverse complement strand
GAGACAGAGGGACATAGAGAAAGACAGAGAAAAGAGGGAAGAAATCTACAAATCTATAAAAGGAAAGAGGGACTAAAAATAATGAATTTATAAGGGAAGAAAACAAAGAGGTGAAAATGACAATGTAGAATAGACACAGTTAGAATGAAATGAAGGAGGAACTGGAAGGCTCATAAATTAAAAATGTATTCACAATTCCCATCTTCATCTCCTAATTTCAAACATGTATATATTCAATTATTCTTTCAACAAATATCTATGAAGCACCTACTATGTGTCAGACACAGCTGAATGTACAGATGATACATTAATAAATTAAACAAAAATCTTTCCTTTCAGTTAACATTTTAGTGGGAGAGAAAAATTTATTTTCATAATTTTTGGAAAGTATTTAAAACTTCTCTGCTGACCTAGAAGGAGAGGCTATTTCTTGGGGCTATCCCTCTAGCCATGTTTGTGCATGCACACACACACACACACACACACAAAGAAGATCAGTGTTAAGGTACTAGAGGTTGATAAATAACCAAAGGCAGGAATGCGGGAAGAACTATGTGGGAATCATCTTCTGATTCATGCATGAAGGGATTCTACACCTTAATTAATCACAGCCCCATCTTCTCCATCACTTCATAGCAAGTAGATTGGGAAACAAGGGAACAGTGAGAGACTTTATTTTGGGGGGCTCCAAAATCACTGAAGATCGTGGCTGCAGCCTTGTAATTAAAAGACAGTTACTCCTTGGAAGAAAAGCTATGACCAACCTAGACAGCTTATTAAAAAGCAGAGAGATTACTTTGCCAACAAAGGTCCATCTAGTCAAAGCTATGGTTTTCCCAGTAGTCATTTATGGATGTGATAGTTGGACTATAAAGAAAGCTGAGCACTGAAGAATTGATGCTTTTGAGCTGTGGTGTTGGAGAAGACTCTTGAGAGTCTCATGGACTGCAAGGAGATTGAATGAGGCCATCCTAAAGGAAATCAGTCCTGAATATTCATTGGAAGAACTGATGCTGAATCTGAAGCTCCAATACTTTGGCCACCTGATGAGAAGAACTGACTCATTGGTAAAGACCCTGATGCTGAGGAAGATTGAAAGCAGGAGGAAAAGGGGACGACAGATGATGAGATGGTTGGATGGCATCACTGACCCAATGGACATAGTTTGAGCAAGCTCTGGGAATTGGTGATGGACAGGGAAGCCTAGCATGCTGGAGTCCATGGGGTTGCAAATATTTGGACACAACTGAGTGACTGAACTGAACTGAACTGGAATCTTACTCTTCAGAAACAGTGCTAGCTGTGTTCTTTATTCAAACCAAAACTCTATCAGAGAGTAATCCTCTTGTGTACTTACCTTCTTCCTAGTGCTGAATGCATTCTAGATGTATCTCCTTTTACCCTGTCTCTACTGTCTTCAAGTAGTTTCTCTTTGTATTTCTTCCAGAGTTTGTAATTGTTACCTTCAAGAGGTTTAACAGACCAAGTTCTGAACTGCTTTAGATGAGAAGCAAAATTTCTACCTGCCTTTACTTTTGCGAAAGTTACAACCCAAACGTTTTCATAAAATATTTTATGCAATTTAAATACTTTTTTTTTGGTCTAATTAGTTGAAATTATCTAATTTCAACTGAATCATTCAGTTGAAAATTGTTGCAGGAAATATAAAATTATATTCAGGGTCTTAAGAAAAAAAAAATGTAGTTCGAGACATTATGTGCCTACAAATTATTGAAAGTTTGAAATAACCAAGAGTCTGTCACTGGAATTAGTGATTGAAGAACACTTGACCATTAGCTGAAATCTACAGGTCAAGAAAATGCTGCTTCTGGTGATGTAACCATTTTACAGTCTTCTCAAAGCACTCACAAAAATAGGGAGCAGAAACTTAGTCTAACTCCTGCAGGAAGCTCGCAGCATTGAGGTTCTTAATAGTTTGCCTCTCTATATAATCAAGATGAAAGAAAGATGACCTCAACTTTGCCTTCCACTTTACCAAGAAAATGATGAAACTGAAATAAAGGTCAAAGGAGGGCTAAGAAAAGAGATAAATTGAGCCTATGGCAATATCATAGTCTATGATTCACAGTTTGCCTGCGACTCATCTTTTGATATTCAGATAGTTCTTCAGATATTGGAGTGATGAATCAAATTTCTTTTATCTACTGAATCTTATATAACTGGATTTTTTTTTTTCACTTTTTGCGATACAATAGACAAAAATTATCCTGGAACCATTTCAAGTTAATGGACAAACCCTACTTTCTCCATTTCATACCATATATTGGGTGAAAAGTTCTGTGAAATCAATCACATATTGCTCCAACTTCTATCTATAAAGCATCTTGATTAAATTAGATATTTAGCTGTGTGCAACTGACAATCCTTTGAATAGCACAGAGTTTTACAACTTTCATCTTTATTTTTCCCCTCTGTTATTTGGATGGTGGTGGTGGTTTTTTCACTATATCATGTTCGACTTTTGCGACTCCAGGGACTGTAGCCTGCCAGGTTCCCCTGTCCATGGGATTCTCTAGGCAAGAATACTGGAGTGGGTTGCTATTTCCTTCTCCAGGGGATTTTCCCAACCCAGGAATTGAACCCAGGTCTCCTGCATTGCAGGTAGATTCTTTACCTACTGAGCTATGAGAGAAGACTTTTGGATAAAGGGAGGCTATTTGGATAAAGCCATGTTATTGCAAAAGAAACCCAGCAAGAGTGTGAAGCTGAGTTAAGTGAAAGACAGAGAAAAAACTATTGATTTATTCAACAAATATATATTGAATGCTTACTATGAATCAGGCAATATCCTAGAGATGGGCTAAAAATTTAGCAAAACAGGAAAAAATTCCCCATGGAGGTTGAAATAGAGATGTAAATGAAAAGTATATATATAATCTTAAATACACATAAAAATATGTGTTAAAGAGAAAAGGCAAATTATAGATGAAGATGTTTTCCAGAGGTTGACCTCTGAGTCAAGACTCAGCATACTGTTGTAATGCAAGTCTATGAATCGAGCCATATCTGATCAGAAATTTCTTGAACTTTCTAGTGATTTATTTTTTTCATGTGGGCCATTTTCAAAGTCTTTATTTTGGCCACGAGGCATGTGGAATCTTAGCCCCCTGACCAGGGATCATACACTCAGTCCCTGCATTGGAAGATGAAATCTTAACTGCTGGACCACCCAATGATTTAAGCCAATAGATTCCCTTTCCTTATGCTGGGTTATAATGTGCTTCATTTACATGAAAATCAAAGCTACTGACTAACATGACACAGTCTTTTAATAATTTTTAAGATTTCTTCTTTACAATTTCATCTCCATGCCTATCTTTCCTTTATGTGCAGAGTATGTTTTGTGTATCGGTGTTCCCTTGTGGCTCAGACATAAAGTAACTGCCTGTAACACAGGAAACTCAAGTTGATTCCCTCTGTAGGGAAGAGCCCCTGGAGAAGGAAATGGGTATCCACTCCAGTATACTTTGGTAGATAATCCATGGACAGAGAGTCTGGTGGGTCATAGTTCATGGGGTAACAAAGAGTCAGACAACTGAGGGACTAACACTTTTATTTTTACTGGATTCTCCAGAGAAACACAACCAATATACTATATTCACATATGCTCTGTCACAGAAATTGGTTCATACAATTATAGAGATTATTCTACATCAACAATTGTGTCAAAAACTTATCCTAGAAATGTGACTAACTGCAGCATTTTTCAGATTTATTTCTGTCCTGATACCTTCGAGGTCTTTGAACAGATTTTTTTTTAAGGTTTATGCTGAGGACTTGGCCTGAAAACCATGGGGAATTGTTTGCTCGAGAAGATGCACTCAGCAGACAAGATGGTCAAGACACCCAGGAATTCTGCAACTATTAGGCAGAACGGTTGTGCACATTTGAAAACTGTTGGAAGCAGCAGTAGCCATTGTTATAGCTCTGTTGGTAGCCTCTGAAAATGGTATAGCTGGAAATAAATACTCTGAGTCAGTAATCATCTCACTTGGGAGTTTCTGCTCATTTGAGGACATCTGCTAGGGAGTTCTAGCAGCTACATCTCAACCAAGAACTACTGACAGGAACTGCAACAGAGTCAAGTGGGAGAAGACTTTGATGCTAAGTGCCTGAAATCTTTTCTGACCTCCCATTGTGAGTCACTCATGAGAAAAAGAGGGTGAATTTTTCATCATTATCTCACAGAAGATGAAGAATAAAGATTTATAGAAAATCTAAAAGTCTAGAACTTGTGATGGCTGAGTGCAGCAACAGAAAGCTTGACTTTAACTTCATTTCAAATACAGGATATGAAAACAGTGGCATACGTGTGTACAGCAGGCAATTACCTGTGTTTTTCTTCTCTCACCTGACTTGGGTCTATTCAACAGAGAACTGTGAGAAAGAATGAGAATAATTAGGGGACTGGCCAAGGCCTCTAGGATGCTACCCAAGATTTTTTCATCCTATTCACTATCCTTGAGGCATATACTTGATTGGAGATCTTTTCATCTCCATCGAGCTTGGAAGAAGTAGAGTATTGTCTCTGGCCTGCATCTAAACAGTCCATGGTTATCCTTCAGTCCTCAAACCAGCTCTTTGCCATTGTTCTTCAAAGTCCAGTTTTACTAGCTACGATATCACCCTTTCTCATCCCTCACACTATGTGTTCCTATGTCCCTCTCCTTGGTGCAGAAACTGAATTTATAGAGTTCAGATGAAACTAGACTAAAAAGGATAACTTTTTTTCTTTATTTGCAATGATAAACCAGGCTTTATTGGTCTTGGTGAAGTCCAAGGAGGAAAAGGGTTTTCTTCCTTACCTAATGACCTCAGAAAATTCAGTCCTGTGTTACCTATCGTAATATGGGTTTTCCATATTGACTTCTCTTTTCTTAATTTCCAACAATTTTCAGCTTCTAATGAGCTATCAGGCAACCTGGGACTAATTGCCAGCATTAACCTTCTCCTGTGTCCTTTTTAGCCTGTTGGACCTATGAGATTTAGGATCTACATTGTTTTCTACATCCTGTTTACTCATTGAAAGGACTGGAACTGTGCCAAAATTAATGCTACAGTAATGGATCCCTGGAGTTTGGGAAAGTATAAACATAAACCAACATTCTGGGGCCACATCTAATAAGAGACAAAAGAAAAGTTCTTCAGTGATGCTATAGGGGATACTTCTCATAATTCTCAGCAGAGGATGTAGGAACACAGTTTGGAGGTATTGAGATGTCAGTAGTAGAAAGAGAATAGAGTCATTTAAAAATAGAAATGATTGTAGTAATATTCAGTTTTGAGTCTTATTTTTATTAGATTATGAAGTTTCACTGACTTCTAATAGCTTTGTGCTAGGGAACATAGGGAAATAGGCCTTGTTGGGTTATTTTTTGTGGAAAGTTGAGTAAAAATAGTGTTTGGTTATAGTGATAGAGAGGTCTCCAATGAAAATTATAGAAATGTTCTAATCATCCCATGAGTTTTAGTCCATCTATGAGTGATGGTTAAAAACAGCATGTAGGGAAAGCAAGGAACAAATACACAAGGTAGACTTAAAAGTTGGAGAATAATATAGGGCTGTGGGGTGATAAATAGAGCATCACCAATGAATTGTAGTAGGCACAAGAATGGCTATAAATAAGTGTCATAGAATATGCTCCCCTAGTCCATGGAACTTACTTCCTTTCTATCAACCATCTCTGAAAGACTGATTCCTTTTGAAAGTCTTTTCTGGGTAATTGAAAAAGAGAGGACAGAAACTGCTAATTCCTTATCAAAAATGAAGTTTCAACATTTAGTTCATTCAATGCCCATTCTCAAACATCACATGAAACTATTCCTGATGACAATGGTATATTAAAAAAAATCTAACAGGGAATGAAGGAATAAAGGAAGTATAACTAACTTATTTTTCCTTACAGACTTTCTACCGTCTAATTTAGCTCTCACACTCCTAACATTCTGTGAACAAATAATCTACTGCTTAAGACTCATAAATGGGAACTGAGGAGGTAAAATAAATTACATTGTTCAGGGAATATCCTGGTGGTTTGTTTTGTTAGATATCTAATAACAGTAGACCATTCAGGTATGACCTAAATCAAATCTCTTATGATTATACAGTGGAAGTGAGAAATAGATTTAAAGAACTAGATCTGTTTGAGAGAGTGCCTGATGAATTATGGGTGAAGTTTCGTGACACTGTATAGGAGACAGGGATCAAGACCATCCCCATGGAAAAGAAATGCAAAAAAGCAAAATGGCTGTCTGAGGAGGCCTTACAAATAGCTGTGAAAAGAAGAGAAGCAAAAAGCAAAGGAGAAAAGGAAAGATGTAAGCATCTGAATGCAGAGTTCCAAAGAATACAAAGGAAGAAATAAGAAAGCCTTCCTCAGTGATCAATGCAAACAAATAGAGACAAACAACATATCCAATCTGTCCATTCTGAAGGAGATCAGCCCTGGGATTTCTTTGGAAGGAATGATGCTAAAGGTGAAACTCAAGTACTTTGGCCACCTCATGCAAAGAGTTGACTCATTGGAAAAGGCTCTGATGCTGGGAGAGATTGGGGGCAGGAGGAGAAGGGGATGACAGAGGATGAGATGGCTGGATGGCATCACTGACTCTATGACCATGATTCTGAGTGAACTCTGGGAGTTGGTGATGGACATGGAGGCCTGGCATCCTGCGATTCTTGGGGTCACAAAGAGTCAGACACGACTAAGCGACCTGAACTGAACTGAATGACACATGAAAGTATTTGGAAGAATCAGAGTTTTAGTAATAGTAGTAATAATAATAATAAAAGCAATGTTAGAGTATCAGGAGAAGTTGGGTCTGGTTAATATTCTATAACTTCTTTGTTGTGTGATACATTAACACAATTATAACTTTGCAGTGTGATCTGATAGATTGTGGGCTGAATCTCTGTTCCCAGATTCTCCAAATAAGGCTTAAAATTCCATCATCTCTTTCATGACTTTACATTATGCCTTTTGCAGATGCCATCTTTAAAAAAATAAAATATTTAGTTATCAATTCATTAAACAAATAGTTCTTAAGTAGCACTTTGTATTTGTATTATGGGAAATATAAAACTGCTCCCAAGGCCTTCACAGTCTGATATATGAGAAAGTAGAGGCTGGTACTTTCATGATACATTTCATACACCACAGAAAGTCACTAAATTAAGAGAAGGGAAAGTTCATGTCCCTCTTATCATTGGAGACCAGAGTAGTCAGAGGTCACAGCTCTTATCTGAGTTTTGAAAATGAATAGAAAATGCACAAGGTTTTCCAGGTGAAGGGGAAAGTATCAGTAAAAGCACAGAGGTGAGATACTGCAAGATGAGAAGACATAATCTTGCTGTTTGTTGAAGAAGGCAAAGTGATTTACAATTATTTCAATTAAGAACAGTACTCAACCTAAGATAGATACAATTTAAAAATAGATATGGAGTAACTAGATATATTACTTTAATTTATCAATAAATTAACACATTAATGAATGGATAAACTGATGAAAGTGATGACTTGCCTACTCAGTGTTCATGTTCTGTTGCTAAGTCATGTTTGACTCTTTGTGACCCTGTGAACTCTGGCCTGCCAAGATCCTCTGTCCGTGGGATTTCCCAGGCAAGAATTCTGAAGTGGGTTGCCATTTCCTTATCCAGGGGATCTTCCTGACCCAGGTATCAAACCTGCATCTCCTTCATGACAGGTGTATTCTTTACCACTGAACCATCAGAGAAGCCCTGTCTACTTAGAGAACATATCAAGTCTACCTATTAGCCTACTGGTCACTATGCTACACTCAGGTAGAAAAATGAAACATATGTTTGCTTCTCCTGAAATGAAAGAATGTGAGGCAAAAACATTCAAAGATGGTATAGATTAAGAAATATACCTTGAAAATGTAGGATCAACAGCTGGTCTCTGCAACTGAGATACTTTAGGTAGTTTTTCTTTTTGTATTCTTTTTTGTGCCTTATATTTTCAACTATTTGGTTGCTTTGATCTTTTTATTACTTTAAAAATTCAAACTTGATTTTAGTTGAATTTCAAAAAAGATTTTCTCATCCTTTAGTAAGGAGAAATTGGAGGAGCTGAAACTCCTTGAGGCCAGGTGCACCCAACGCAATGTTGAGTTCTGTTGGAAATCCGGGTAAAATGTAAGTGGACACAATGGCTCATATTGAAGTAAGGTCTGATGTGTTTGATTTATTTTCTTTTGAAGTTTAAAAGTACAATTAGAGCAGAATCAGAGAATTCTTGGCAGAATGGTAGGTATTTAGTAATATCAATGGCCAACCTGACTGTAGTAACTTTGTGTTTCTCTAGAGTCACCTAAATATACTAAAATCCCAACCAACTCTCTTCTATTAAGTGTGTGAAATCGACTGATTAAGGGGAATGGATGTACTTAAGCCAACACAATATTATTGTCTCTGTAAATGCATGCAAATAGGAATTGGGTATGCATGTTGGTCTGGTAGTTTTGTTTTTCTTTTTTAAATAAAATAATAGAATTAAAAACTAAAACCTGAAGTAGATATATGTTTAAAGTATCTCCAAAAGGAAGCTTAAGAAAAACCAACACTACTTCCTGAAAATTAAATAACTTATGTAGCAGAGACTGACATTTACTACGTTTACAGTGTGCATGTGCTCTGCTCAGTGCTTTAATTTTCATAAGAAAACTAGGAAAGAGGTGTTTTTAGTATTTTATGTTATACATGAAAAAACTGAAGCACAAAAAATCACACAGATAATAAATGATAGAGTTAGGCTGATATGCAGGAAGTTTCAGACATTTCCATTCCCTAATTGCTATTTGAAGTAGGCAATGTGAAAATAATTTCCTAGACTTGAACACTATGAAATCACTGGAAACATGTACTCTTGAGTTTTGGAAACAATTACATGAATTGACATGGTCCACTGGGCATTTCCTACTAGCATTAGTCCTTATCCCTTCTCCTATTTCTTGTTCCTCAATTCATAGTGGAACTATCTCCACTTTTCATGGCAAACACTGTTTCTTCATTTTTGTCCTCTGTAGATCAATCTTGGGGAACAAGTCAACCAAGCTAATTATTCCTCTGTCACAGAGTTTCTATTGATGGGAGTCTCCATCCTTGGAAAAATCCAGTTCATCCTCTTTGCTGTTTTTCTGTGCCTGTATCTGATTATCCTGAGTGGAAACATCACCATTGCCACTGTCATCTGCCTGTATTGCAGCCTCCACATACTCATGTATTTCTTCCTAGGGATCCTTTCTATCTCTGAGACTTGCTATACCTTTGTCATTCTTCCCAAGATGCTCATAAATCTGTTGTCTCTGCTCAGGACAATCTCATTTATTAACTGTGCCACTCAGATGTTTTTCTTCCTTGGTTTTGCTGTCACTAATTGCATGCTACTGGGAATCATGGCTTATGACTGCTTTGTTGTCATCTGTCATCCACTTCGGTACTCTATCCTTATGAGCTGGCAAGTCTGTGGACAATTGGCAGCCACTTGAGAGTCCTTTGGACTGAAAGGAGATCCAACAAGTCCATTCTGAAGTAGATCAGCCCTGGGATTTCTTTGGAGGTAATGATGCTAAAGCTGAAACTCCAGTACTTTGGCCACCTCATGCGAAGAGTTGACTCACTGGAAAAGACTTTGATGCTGGGAGAGATTGGGGCAGGAGGAGAAGGGGACGAGAGAGGATGAGATGGCTGGATAGCATCACTGACTCGATGGATGTGAGTCTGAGTGAACTCCAGGAGTTGGTGATGGACAGGGAGGCCTGGCGTGCTGTGATTCATGGGGTCACAAAGAGTCGGACATGACTGAGTGACTGAACTGAACTGTGCTGTAATTGTCTTCTTGTTTTCCTTGATAGGCTTCCTCTTAGTTTTTTGAACTACCTTTCTGTCCCAGCAAGATTAACCATTACTTCTGTGATATCTCAACAGTTATCTGCCTTGCCTGTACTGATTCCTATATCAATGAACTCATCATCTTCATTGGTGGAGTTTTAGCAATCATGGTCCCTACGACTTTTATCTGCATCTCTTATGGCTTCATTGTTCATACCATCCTGAGGATCCCATCAGTTGAAGGCAAGAGAAAAGCCTTCTCCACTTGTGCCTCCCATCTTACTGTAGTCATTGTCCACTATGGCTGTGCCTCCTTTGTCTACCTGTGGCTGTCATCAAAGTACTCATCCAGCAAAGATAGACTTGTGACAGTGACCTACACAGTTGTGACTCCATTGTTGAAGCCCCCGGTGTCTAGCCTAAGGAACAAAGATGTCCAAGTGGCCATTCAAAAAGTGATTGGCAGAAGAGGATTTTATTCTGAAGCTCTGTAATGAGAATACTTCATATCTATAAAATACTCTTTTCTGAGGGTGTACCAATAACTGTAAAAGTGATGATAGCGTTGTCTTTCATTCACATAGTACTTTATAACCTCATAGTGAAAGCTTCTCCATGGTATTAATTTGATAGGTTTGCTGAAGTACAATCTTAAACTTGGGGTAATTATTAATGCTATACATATTTGAAATTCTCTTAAACTTGAACAGGAAAGTATATTTTAAATTAATTTTATTGGAATATAGTTTTTTCCCAATGTTTTAGTAGTTTCTATTGTACCAAAAACTGAATAAGCTGTTATATAGTTAGGTAAGAATAATTTTAGTGTCTTCCAGGAAGGATAAGTAACATACTGTGAATGGTAATTCAATATAGAAGGTTCAGTCATTACAAATTTCAAGTTTAGAAAAACCTCAACAGGACTCTTCACAAAAAAATCGTTAAGAAAATGAAATAAATCTAGTTGAAATTTAATATGACCATGAGTTATCAGTGTTGAAAAGGACCCAAGTCTATCACTTCCAATTGCTCTGTCGTTGCAGGGATATTACCTGCAGTATTTCTGCCTCTAGTTTAATCACTGTTAAATATCACTGTTATAAAGCTCCACTTTTACATGATGTCCTCCTTTTTGTTACACATTTTATTTATGGAGATGAATATATTGCATACAATTTTTCACTTCTACAGCAGTGATTTAAATATTTGAAGATGAATAATGTATGAATAATAAAGGCAATGCCAAAGAATGCTCAAACCACCACACAATTGCACTCATCTCACACGCTAGTAAAGTAATGCTCAAAATTCTCCAAACCAGGCTTCAGCAATACGTGAACCGTGAACTCCCTGATGTTCAAGCTGGTTTTAGAAAAGGCAGAGGAACCAGAGATCAAATTGCCAACATCCGCTGGATCATAGAAAAAGCAAGAGAGTTCCAGAAAAACATCTATTACTGCTTTATTGACTATGCCAAAGCCTTTGACTGTGTGGAGCACAACAAACTGTGGAAAATTCTGAAAGAGATGGGAATTCCAGACACCTAACCTGCCTCTTGAGAAATCTGTATGCAGGTCAGGAAGCATCAGTTAGAACTGGACATGGAACAACAGACTGGTTCCAAATAGGAAAAGGAGTACGTCAAGGCTGTATATTGTCACCCTGCATATTTAACATATGCAGAGTACATCATGAGAAACGCTGGGCTGGAAGAAGCACAAGCTGGAATCAAGATTGCTGGGAGAAATCTCAATAACCTCAGATATGCAGATGACACCACCCTTATGGCAGAAAGTGAAGAGGAACTAAAAAGCCTCTTGATGAAAGTGAAACAGGAAAGCGAAAAAGTTGGCTTAAAGCTCAACATTCAGAAAACGAAGATCATGGCATCTGGTCCCTCATGGGAAAAAGATGGGGAAACAGTGGAAACAGTGTCAGACTTTATTTTTTTAGCCTCCAAAATCACTGCAGATGGTGACTGCAGCCATGAAATTAGAAGATTCTTACTCCTTGGAAGGAAAGTTATGATCAACCTAGATATCATATTCAAAAGCAGAGACATTACTTTGCCGACTAAGGTCCGTCTAGTCAAGGCTATGGTTTTTCCTGTGGTCATGTATGGATGTGAGAGTTGGACTGTGAAGAAGGCTGAGCAACGAAGAATTGATGCTTTTGAACTGTGGTGTTGGAGAAGACTGAGCGACTGAACTGAACTGAATGTATGCTTTCCCTAAAACACCTTTAACCTAGCTGATGAATCCTGGTTATTTTTCTCTGGGTTATTCTCAAGGTACTTTTCATTTCATTAATAGAGTCACCAGGAAATGAGTATAATAATCCAGTGAGTTTGGATAATCCTCTCCCTAGTCTTTAAAATTAATTTTATATTAATACATCCAGTTTCTTCTCTATAATTTTCCTGTAAGTTCTATTGCATGTGTTTTCTTTTCTGACCCCTATGTTTTTCAGACTAAAGTATTATATATAATATATCCACAGTCCTTTCATTGTAAAGCATATTTTGATCAGTTTTGCTTAGCTGGATATTTCTTTTTCAATTATCACCAATCTCTTGTTTTCTGCAGAAGGTATTGTGCATATTCTCACTTCCACTTAAACCAATTAACTATTCTCCCCTCCCATGGCCCCCTCTCTGTCACTCCTTCCAAACAAAATGTTACCTGATATCATTGCATCATACTTTAGAGGAAATGTAAGGTATCAACCAAGACACCCTCTTTTTTGTCACTGCATTTGTAAATATACTTGTACCACAATTATTCTAATATTTTCCTTATTTCCTGTTGCAGTATAAACAGTTCTTTTTAGTTCTTTAGTTCTTTCTTAAGTGCCTCTTCCTTTTCAAATTAAGTACCTCCTTCCTTTTCTGAATTTTGTCTATTATTTACCAGTGTTCCCTGAGTCCCTTTCCATGCAGTCAGGTTTTAATTTTTTTATCTTAGAAAACAATAATTGATAACTTGAAATTATGCAAATATATTTAAAATGTGAATACATCTAAAATTTTCAGATTGGGCACTTTCAGGCCAGTTATGCCAGATCATACATGCCCTCCAATATATATATATATATATATATATATATATATATATATGTAAAGAAAGCTAGAGGAATGCAAAAGAATTGATCATTTGAGTGGATCAATCCAGTCCCAAGTTGAAGACATTTTTACTTCCCTCTGGTTTTTTAGTATGTGTGTGCTTAGTTGCTCAGTCACGTTCAACTCTGCAACATCATAACTGTAGTCTGCAAGTCTCCTCTGTTCATGGGATTCTTCAGGTAACAATACTGGAGTTGATAGCCATTCCATTCTCCAGGGGACCTTCACAGCCCAAGTATCAGACCTGTGTCTCCTGCAGTGCAGGCAGATTATTTACTGTCTGAGCCACCAGGGAAGCCCATCAAGTACATATATCAACATGCTAGTAAAGTTATTTTTGTTTTAAAAGACCTATATATAGAAAACTGTAAAACACTGGTGAAAGAAATCAAAGATGACACAAACAGATGGAGAAATATACTATGTTCATGGATCAGAAGAATCAGTATAGTGAAAATGAATATACTACCCAAAGCAAACTATAGATTCAATGCAATCCCTATCAAGTTACCAATGGTATTTTTCACAGAACTAGAACAAATAATTTTATAATTTATATGGAAATACAAAAAACCTTGAATAACCTACCCAATATTGAGAAAGAATAATGGAATTGGAGGAATCAACCTGCCTGACTTCAGGCTCTACTACAAAACTACAGTCATCAAGATAGTATAGCACTGGCACAAAGACAGAAACATAGATCAATGGAACAAAATAGAAAGCTAGGAGATAAATCCATGCACCTATGGACACCTTATCTTTGACAAAGGAGGCAAGAATATACAACGGAGAAAAGACAATCTCTTTAACAAATGATGCTGGGAAAACTGGCCAACCATCTGTAAAAGAATGAAACTAGAACACTTTCTAACACCATACACAAAAATAAACTCAAAATGGATTAAAGATCTAAATGTAAGACCAGGAACTATAAAACTCCTAGAGGAAAACATAGGCAAAACACTTTCCGACATAAATCACAGCAGGATCCTCTATGACCCACCCCCGAGAGCAATTGAAATAAAAGCAAAAATAAACAAATGGGACCTAATTGAGCTTAAAAGCTTTTGCACAACGAAGGAAACTATAAGCAAGGTGAAAAGACAGCCTTCAGAATGGGAGAAAATAATAGCAAATGAAGCAACTGACAAAGAATTAATCTCAAAAATATACAAGCAACTCCTGCAGCTCAATTCCAGAAAAATGAGCAACCCAGCAAAAAAAATGGGCCAAAGAACTAAACAGATATTTCTCCAGAGAAGACATACAGATGGCTAACAAACACATGAAAAGATGCTCAACATCACTCATTATCAGAGAAATGCAAATCAAAACCACAATGAGGTACCATCTCATGCCGGTCAGAATCAGTTCAATTCAGTTCAGTTGCTCAGTCGTGTCTGACTCTGTGACCCTACGGACTGCAGCACACCAGGATTCCCTGTCCATCACCAATTCCTGGAGCTTACTCAAACTCATGTCCGTTGAGTCAGTGGTGCCATTCAAACATCTCATCCTCTGTCATCCCCTTCTTCTCCCACCTTTAAAAAGTCTACAAACAATAAATGCTGGAGAGGGTGTGGAGAAAAGGGAAAACTCTAACACTTGTGGGAATGCAAACTAGTACGATCACTATGGAGAAGAGTGTGGAGATTCCTTAAGAAACTGGAAATAGAACTGCCATACAACCCAGCAATCCCACTGCTGGGCATACACAATGAGGAAACCAGAACTGAAAGAGACACATGTACCCCAATGTTCATCACAGCACTGTTTACAATAGCTAGGACATGGAAGCAACCTAGATGTCCATTGGCAGATGAATGGATAAGAAAACTGTGGTATATATACACAATGGAATGTTACTCAGCTATTAAAATGAACACATTTGAATTACTTCTAATGAGGTGGATGAAACTGGAGTCTATTATACAGAGTGAAGCAAGTCAGAAAGAAAAACACCAATACAGTATATTAACGCATATATATATGAAATTTAGAAAGATGGTAAAGATGACCCTATATGCGAGACAGCAAAAGACACACCAATATAAAGAACAGATTTTTGGACTCTGTGGGAGAAAGCGAGGGTGGGATGATTTGAGAGAACAACACTGAAAGATGTATATTATCATATGTGAAATAGATCACCAGTCCAGGGTCGATGCATGAGACAGGATGCTCAGGGACGGTGCACTGGAATGACCCAGAAGGATGGGATGGGGAGGGAGATGGGAGGAGAATTCAGGATGGGGGACACATATACACCCATGGTTGATTCATGTCAATGTATGGCAAAAACCACTACAATATTGTAAAGTAATTAGCCTCCAATTAAAATGAATTAATTAATTTTTTAAAAATTATCTTTGTTTTGCTGTTATGGGCAATTTTTAGTTGACTTTTATTTATTATTTATCTTTGAAGGTTTTTTTTTTTTTTGGCATGTGTTGTGCACTTAATATTTTCATAACATGAAAAAAATAAAACCTAAAAATGAAACATGGCACTTCCTTCTATTGTGCTCCCATAGTGCTTGGGTGCCTTACTGTAAACAATCCTCAAGAACTATCAATATAACATCTTTGACATGAAATATCCCCATAGAGAAAAGAAAAATCTGATTCCATATTGGATCTGCTCCTTTCACTTTAACCTTTGTATTCTATTGCTTTTGCTACAAATTAATCACCAAAGGGATGTTACCTATAAGCTTAAATTATATAAAATGGCCCATCTCTGGGAGCCCTGCCTTCCCTGTAACAAGCATTAAGTTAAAATACCTTTGTTTAGCTCACAGGAAACTTCCTGACAAGGCCCACCTGCAAATCACTGCAGGAAGGAAGAAATTAACACACTGTAGAACAAGGACTTGACCCCCGCCCCTTTTAGTATAAAAGAAACCTGATTCTAGCTCAGGCGAGATGGTTCTTGGGGACACAAGAGCATCATCTTCTCATTCTGCTGACTTTGTGAATAAAGTCTCTATTCCTTGCGCCAGCAACTCATCTCTCAAATGTATTGGCCTATTGTATAGTGGAGATTTGCAGGTGGCTCAGTGGGTAAAGAATCTGCTTGCAGTAGGAGATGCTAATTCAGTCTGTGGTTTGGGAAGATCTCCTGGAGGAAGGCATAGTAATCCACTCCAGTATTCTTGCCAGGAGGATCCCATGGACAGACGAACTTGGCGGACTCCAGTCCAGAGGGTCACAAAGAGTCGTAAACAGTACTAGCTTGGACTCAGATTAACAGTTTGTGAAGGTTTTTTTGAGTAGCAAAAAACAGTTTTAGTATCAATATTGACAAATAAAGATGTGGGAGGAATCAACTGACTGATATCAATTTAATAAATTGCTAAAGCCAGATTTCAGATTCTCTCAATTATTTACTCTATTTTTATTTACTGAGTACCTGTTATATGGTGGAAGAAACAAAGATAAACATTTTTTTCTGCTTTAAAATATTGAATCTACTATGTAGTTTCCCAAACTTCTCACCCAGACAAGAATAGTGTTTTTTTATTAAATAAATGATGCCAATAGCTATACAGCCTTTCTCTTTTTCTTCAGTTCCCATCCCTACATATCTTTACATTAAAATATCTTATATCTAATTTAATTAACATCAACAATACAGTAAATAATGACTTCATCTCTTCCTACAATGAATTAATAGGACTTGGACTGGAACCCACCTCCACCTTAAAAAATGGAACACTGAAAACAATATGCAAAACATCAGTTTTCAGTCACTGGGCAGCAGGCAGCATAAGATGTAGTCCTTGAAAGAAGAGAGATGATTTCTCTACCTTATAACCTGTGAGCAGTTTCCAGGGTGCATAGCAGAGAATATGGACCCCAATAGCAGAGGAA
Organism: Cephalophus harveyi; assembly: GCA_006410635.1. Taxonomy (NCBI): domain Eukaryota; kingdom Metazoa; phylum Chordata; class Mammalia; order Artiodactyla; family Bovidae; genus Cephalophus; species Cephalophus harveyi. Next base: position 43,615 of record SJYT01029195.1, on the reverse strand, counting down.
ACTGACTCTAGTTTAAAAAATGCTGAGAATGAGGTTTCTGGTGGAGAGTCCAAAAGAGAAAAGAACAGTCTCTGATTGACTGATTTAGCTAGAGGTACTTAGTTTAGTCATGTAGAAAAGTAGCCATGTCTGGGCATTAAGTTGAAGGTAAATAATTTCACAGAACACAATAAATATTACTCTGTGATTATGATGTGGTGAGAAAAATTTTTGTTTTAAAATGTTTAAATACTAAAGTTAGAAGTTCAGTTACCCCAGTTTTTAGCATAGGGGGAAATCCAAAGAGTGCCAGGGAATCTAGCGGAATTAAGACAGAGATTGGAGTTCAGAGAGGATGAAAGGGCTTTTTACAAAACAGAAAACTAGAGAGGAGTTAGCACACAGAAAGAGCTCTACATATCTAAAAAAAGTCTTTGGCATCAAGCCTTTGGCATAGTACTGACAAACACATCTATGAGAAGAAACTACCACTTATTGAAGGAGGGGGAAAAGCTACTGTGCAGTAAACCACACTATTCCTGAGTACACAAAAGAAGAGTTTGTGTTCCCAGCAGCCAGAGTAGACTTTGTAGACTTCATAGCACAAAGTAGAATCCTAAGAATATTTGCCCAGTAGTTGGAATAAATCAGTACTAGCCTGAAGGCTGTTTTGACACAACTTAAAAACTTTAAGCAAAGGCTTAAAATTATTTAACTGATCTTAAATAAAACAACATTGGGCCAGAACAATATATGTGTGTGTTAGTTGCTCAGTCGTGTCCAACTCTTTGCAACCCCTTGGACCGTAGCCCACCAGGCTCCCCTGTCCATGGGATCCTCCAGTCAAGAATACTGGAGTGGGTTGCCAATTCCTTCTCCAGGGGATCTTCCCAACCCAAGGATCACACCCGGGTCTCCTGTATTGCAGGTAGATTCTTTACCATCTGAGCCACCAGTGACGCCCAAAACAAACATGAGTGTGATTCACTGGCTGAGAATTGAACCCTGGTCTCCCACGTAGGAGGCGAGAATTCTACCACTGAATCACCAATGCCTCCATAACAATATATAATCATACTTAAAATAATAAAACAAAATTTAGTAGTAAAACAATGAAATCTAATTTCTAATATCTAATAAAAAGATACTAGATGTTCAAAGATGTGGAAGCAATATTATCCATAAGCAGGAGATATATTATTCAAGAGAAACAGATCCAGATTATTTCATTGGCAAAAATTACCAAATATTTAAGGGGAAAATAATAATCGATGCTATACACTCATTCTTATGGACTGAAAGTTCATGTCCCCTCAAAATTTGTATGTTACAGCTTCAACCTGCAGTGTGACTCTATTTGGAGATGGGACCATTGTGCAGAAAATTAAGGTTAAATGTGGTTGTGTTCTCTTTCTCCACCCTGTGCACACACAAGAAGAGGTGCCTACCTACTACATGCCAGAGCAAATCCTCATGGGAACTGAATGGGTCACACCTAATTAGATTCTGTACTTCAAAACTGTGAGAATATAAGCTGCTTACTGAAAGACACTTTCAAGAAAATAAAAGGCAAGCCACCAAGTGCAAGAACATATTAGCAAAACAAATCTGACAAATAATTGCACCAGAGAATAAGAAAAAATCTTAAAGCTTAGATCTTTCTGACCCAGGGATTGAACACTGGTCTCCTGCAAGGCAGGCAAATTCTTTACTGTCTTGAATTCCCAGGGAAGTCCTAGTAATAAGATAAAAACTCTAATTAAAAATTGGATAAAATATTTGATTAGACACTCTGCAGGAGAGAGCAAATTAGCCACAATGGCATGTTCAGACTCTCTGGCCCCACGTTTTGCAAAGAATGAGTATGTAACAGCTGAGATCTCTTGTAGCACTGTGCATGCACGTGATGAAGTACTCATTTGGTCACCAGCTACTTTGTGAGGAATGCCTGTATGAGCTTCACCATGAAAGTCTTGGCTGCTGCTGTATTTGGAGAAGGAAATGGCAACCCATACGTTTTGCAAAGAATGAGTATGTAACAGCTGAGATCTCTTGTAGCACTGTGCATGCACGTGATGAAGTACTCATTTGGTCACCAGCTACTTTGTGAGGAATGCCTGTATGAGCTTCACCATGAAAGTCTTGGCTGCTGCTGTATTTGGAGAAGGAAATGGCAACCCACCCCAGTGTTCTTCCCTGGAGAATCCCAGGGCCGGCGGAGACTGGTGGGCTGCCATCTATGGGGTCGCACAGAGTCGGAAACGACTGAAGTGACTTAGTAGCAGCAGCTGCTGTATTGGGGCTACACTGGAGCGACACAATAGTTACGCTATATGAGGTTATGTTAAGGCTCTGTTATGGTGATGCTGTGGCTGCTGCTATGGTCGCTGCGTCAGCCAGGAGAGAGACTGTGTCATGGCTGCCGTGCCAGCCAGGAGAGAATGAACATGTCTGCAGTTCCAAGGGCTCCTTGAGTGTCTTTCCAGCTTCTTAGCTTGTGCCTTGCCTACCCTGGTTCAGTGAACAGTACAAACAGTGTGAACAGCAAGACAGCTGGCCTCACGAACAGGAACAGAAACACATACTCCCACAGTTTTATAAATTTCAAGAAAGTAAATGAAAAAATGCTCATCATTAGGACAATGCAAGATAAAGCCAATGAAATACCAAAAATCACATCAGAAGTTTAATATTGTTAACAATTGACAAGGTCATAAATCAACAGAAAGTCTCACAAATTTCTTATAGGAATGTAAAACATTTCAGCTACTTTGGAAAATTTGACAACTTTTTCACAAATTTAAGCAAAAACATCATACTACTTGGTAACAATGCCATGTATGCATGCATGACAAGTTGCTTCAATTGTGTCCGACTCTGTGTGACCCTATGGACTGTAGTCTGCCAAGCTCTTTTGTCCATGGGATTCTCCAGGCAAGAATACTGGAGTGGGTTGCAATTTCCTCTTCCAGGGGATCTTCCTGACCTGGGATTGGACCTGCATCTCTTACATATTATGTAATAGCAGGTGGTTTCTTTACCACTACCACCACCTAGGAAGCCCAACGATGCCAAACAACCCTCATATCCTGAAGAGAAATTAAAGTTTTATATTAATTAAAAAAAACCTTATTTTAATCTTAAACATTCTTAGAAGATTTATTAATAAAATCCCTAAACTAGAAATAGACTGAATGTCCATCAGCTTGTTGAATGTCCATATAGCAAACTGTGTTATATCCATACAATGAAATAGCACTCAGCAATTCCATAAAACTTATATATAATTATAATTATTAAATAACTATAATCTATAATTATGATAATCAGTTCATACAACTGATATATATTATAATTATATACATATATAAAATATTTGACATACATATATATAATATTTGTGTTATATATTATATATATATAATTACATAGAAGAATCATAAAGCCAATAGGGTAAGTGAAAATAGCCTGACTCAGAAGAGTACCTATTATATGATTTCATTTAAAGGAATTCCTAGAAAAGGCAAAGCTAAAGTGATAAAAACCATGTCAGCTGCCAGTGGCTCAGTCTAGGATATGGATAAGAAACTTAATTCAAAAGGACACAAGGAAAGTTTTCAAGATAGTGTAAATGTTCTATATGGTGACTGTTGTTGTTTCAAAATTACATATTTTTGTAAAATTCATTGAACAATGCACTTGAAAAAGGTGAAATTTATTAATGGAATCATACTTTACAAAAGTGAATTTGAAAAAACTAATTGTAATAGAAAATGAAAAGTAATTGGCCAAAAAATCTATGCTTAAGGACATACAGAAAAGCTATTCTTTTAATGTTTAACATAATGATATTTTTAAATTTTCACTTGGGCTTTCACAATGCCACTCATTGGTTTTGAACATTTTTTTAATCTATGAGTCAATTAAGATGAAATGATAACTTAGATGAACACATGCCAATGTTTTCTGTGGAAAAATAGAGGCTGAGAGAAAATGAGGAGAAGGAGAGACAGAGGGACATAGAGAAAGACAGAGAAAAGAGGGAAGAAATCTACAAATCTATAAAAGGAAAGAGGGACTAAAAAGAGTGAATTTATAAGGGAAGAAAACAAAGAGGTGAAAATGACAATGTAGAATAGACACAATTAGAATGAAATGAAGGAGGAACTGGAAGGCTTATAAATTAAAAATGTATTAACAATTCCCATCTTCATCTCCTGATTTCAAACATGTATATATTCAATTATTCTTTCAACAAATATCTATGAAGCACCTACTATGTGTTGGAAACAGATGAATGTACGGATGATACATTAATAAATTAAACAAAAATCTTTCCTTTCAGTTAATATTTTAGTGGGAGAGAAAAATCTATTTTCATAATTTTTGGAAAGTATTTAAAACTTCTCTGCTGACCTAGAAGGAAAGGCTATTTCTTGGGGCTATCCCTCTAGCCATGTTTGTGCATGCACACACACACACACACACACACACACAAAGGAGATCAGTGTTAAGGTACTAGAGGTTGATAAATAACCAAAGGCAGGAATGTGGGAAGAACTATGTGGGAATCATCTTCTGATTCATGCATGAAGGGATTCTACACCTTAATTAATCACAGCCCCATCTTCCCTGGGTTCACTGCCTTTGCAAAGTATGGTCTTCCTGAGGGCTGCCTTAACTTCACGGTTTCTCAGACAGTAAATGATAGGGTTGAGGAGTGGGACAATGACAGTGTAGAGCACAGACACCATTTTGTTGGAATTATAGGTATACATATGCTTAGGGCGGGCATAAGTGAAAAGGGTGGTGGAATAGAAGAGAATTACAACTGCTAGGTGAGAGGCACAGGTGGAAAATGCCTTGTGGCGTCCCTGAGAAGAAGGGATCCTGAGAACAGTGGTGAGAATGGTGGCATAAGATGCCACCACCACACAAAGGGGAACAGCGATGACCATGAGGGCCAAGAAGAAATCCACTAGTTCAGCTTGTGAGGAGTCCTCACAGGAAATGTTGAGGAGTAGGGAAATATCACAAAAGTAGTGATTGATATGAGGTGTGCCACAGTAGTCAAGTCGGGCTATGAAAACTATCTTAATCATGGCAGTCATGAGTCCACAGAACCAGCATCCTGCAGCCAGTGTACCACAAAGCTGGTTGGTCATGATGAGTGGGTACCGTAGCGGGTTACAAATGGCTACATAGCGGTCAAAGGCCATCGCAGCAAGGAGGATGTACTCAGTGCAGACAAAAGTCACAAAGAAGTAAAGCTGAGTCATGCAACCATTGAAGGAAATTGTCTTGTCGTGACTGAGGAAGTCTATCTGCATCTTGGGGCTGATGACTGTGACATACCACATCTCCAGGAAAGAGAGGTTGCTCAGAAAGAAGTACATGGGCTTGTGCAACTGTCCATCACTATGAATGACGAGGATGATTAGAAAGTTCTCTACAAGTGTCAGAAGGTAAATTGCCAGGAAAACAAAGAAGAGGAGTAGCTGGAAGGCTGGCCGTGTTGGAAATCCCAGAAGAACAAACTGTGTTGTCACTGTATGGTTATCTACTTCCAGAACCTTGGTAATCATAATTGGCTGTGGACATAGACAAAATCAGTTCCTTCCATGTCCCAAGCACCAACCTACAGTTTTTGACTGTAGAGCCCACTGCCTGGAAACTCATCACAATAGAAGCTCTCTGGCGTTTATATCTTTACTTTCTTCCAAATTATGATTAGAGAATCAAAACTTTTTAGCCAAAATCTACTTTCAGGAGTTCATGCTTTATTATTATTTTTTTTTTCAAATTAATCTGAGAATGCATCCAACATCACACAGAAGTGGAGTCTGAACCTCCTAACTCTCAGCTTTATCCTTTCCCAATACATCACTTAGATGTATTGGGAGGATATAAGACATAGGAGAATGGCCTTTATACCAACCTTTTTTATTTTTATTATTTATTTATTTATTTGTTTATTTTTTTTATACCAACCTTTAAGCAACACATTTTCATCTACTGAATATGGAAAGAAGGTGGAGGGCTCATTTGCCCATTTTCCATATATAATTGTGTAAGTCGTTATCTGTAAAACAGATAGATGCTTCCTATTTCTTGACCTATTTAACTGTGCTGTAAAGCTTGAGTGAAATGATATTTGATCAAATACACAGGATTCATAGAAAATTCAATGTGAATATGCACTGGCTTCTCAGAGAACAAAATTGAATTGATAGTTTAAAAGGTAATGTGCAGAAAAGGAACATTCCTACACTACTGGTGGGAATATAAACTGATGTAGCCATTATGGAGAACATTAGGGAGATTCCTTTAAGAAAACTAGAAATAAATCTACCATATGACCCAACAACCCCACTACTGTGCATATACCCTGAGAAAACCACAATTCTAAAAGACACATGTACCCCAGTGTTCACTGCATCACTATTTACAGTAGCCGGGACATGAAAACAACATAAATGTCCATCTACAGATGAATGAATAAAGAAGATGTGGTACATGCATACAATGGAATATTACTCAACCATAAAGAGGAATGAATTTGAATCAATGGTAGTGAGGTAGATGAACCTACAGTCTGTTATAAAAGAGTGAAGTCAGAAAGAGAAAAACAAATGTCATATATTAATACATGTATATGGACTCTAGAAAAAATGGTACTGATAAACCTATTTTCAAGGAAGGAATGGAGATACAGGTGTAGAGAATAGATTTGAGGACCCAGTGGGGAAAGGAGAGGGTGGGATGAATGAAGAAAGTAGCATTGATATATATATATTTATTATGAGTTAAATAGATAGCTGGCAAGATGTTGCCATATAACACAGGGAACCCAGTCTGGCACTCTGTGATGACCTAGAGGAGTGGGATGGGGGAGGGGAGAGGGTTCAGGAGAAAGGGGCTATATGTATAACTATGGTGATTCATATTGTACAGCAGAAGCCACCAGCAATTTTCCTTCAATTAATAAACAAATTTTAAAAGAGGTAAAAGAGGTAATATTTCCCTTGATACAATTCATTGTATAGGGTGATATCTTAGAAGTATGGAAAAAGTACATTTAAATCCCACTTTTGTCCCCACTCTAATTGGGAGAAGATATTACATAGCTCTTAGAATATTATTTCTTTTATTTCTAAGGTGTGTGTAAATAAAATTACATTACATTTTGTGAACGTTTGATGAGTTCTAGAGTTTAAATTAAGTTCCTATAGATGTTTGCAGTTATCATTTTGGGATTCACCACTAACCTCCCCAAAAGCCTGCCAAAAAAACAATAAAGATCTTAATGGTAGAGACCACTGTTAATAATAAAGATGGAGGAGACTGTAAGATCTTTTCAAAGGCATTAAAGAACTCATAACTTGTTTGAAAGTAATATCCAAAAAAATGAACTGAGATGCCTTTTACCATTAGTGACCCTTCTGCATTCCTGACCAGTCATTCAGCAAAACCTATGGCCTTCTAGACTGAGTTGAGGACCATTCTAAAAACTGCTAGAGGCTGGGTGCCTTACCTTTTCCAATCTTTCTCTATGTCTTACTGCTTGATTCTTCTTTTCTGTTCTTATCCAGAGACAGTCACTCTTGTTCTCTGTGTATCTCAACAATCTTGCTTTTGTTTTCAGAAAGAGGGGGACAGTAGAGAAGGTTATTTATTTATTTTCCCGAGGAAACAATCATGGAGTAAGAGATAGAAAGCTACTGCCCACCCCATCCATTTTCCTTGTCCTACTTATATCTCAGCTTTAGGATCCCAAAGAAAGGCAAAAGAGTCAACTCAATTATCCATGTTTGGAGAGGAAAATGGGCTTCCCAGGTGGTGCTACTGGTAAAGAAGCTGCCTGCCAATAAAGGAGAAGTAAGAGACACAGGTTTGATTCCTGGGTCTGGAAGATACCCTGGAAGAGGGCATGGCAATCCACTCCAGTATTCTTGTCTGGAGAATCCCATGAACTGTAGGAGCCTGGTGGGCTACAGTCCATAGGGCCTCAAAGAGTAGGAAGCTACTGAAGTGACTTGGCACACACACAAAAGAGGAAAATAGACACTGTTAACCAAAAAGGTGAGCAATTTATGATAGTGCAAATTCAACAGTTCTTTTTTCTGTTGGAATATGGACACACACACATGCACACACACACACACACACTTAACACAAAACTTGGCCTTGCTCACTAGTCTAGGATTCACTAGGTAGTTGGACAGTGGAGCTTATAAATAAGGCAAATTCTATGGATTCTCCCTCGTTGTAAGTTATTTTTTCTTCTGAGCATTAAACTGTACCTTTGGGTTGCTAACACACTGCCAGATGTGCCAAGAGCACAGCTTTAAGTTGTACCTCTGAAAACAGTTTTAAAGAAAATTTGTCTAAGAAATAAAACTTTAGAGTATGAAGAATCAAATTGTCAGGATAAGAGCCAAGAGCTAGGTGAAGATTCCAGCATCTTGGAACTCAAACACATTTGGTAGCAGTAGATCGGTTCCTTGGAGCCCACCCTCAACTATCCATGTGGACTTAGCTCATAGAATTATAATATTTTAAAACCAATGGAATTTTAGTTCACCTTCTTTTTTGGTTCATGTAGTAGAAGTGAATCCCAGAGTGCTTAAATGATTTTGTGAATGTCAAGCAACTATAAAGCAGCAAAGTAGCAATTTATTGATAACATTTCAGCCCTTGGCAAAATGGCTATCTAACAAACTCTGCTCAGTTTAATTTCTTCTTCTTCTGCTGCTGCTGCTAAGTCGCTTCAGTCGTGTCTGACTCTGTGTGACCCCATAGACAGCAGCCCACCAGGCTCCCCTGTCCCTGGGATTCTCCAGGCAAGAACACTGGAGTGGGTTGCCATTTCCTTCTCCAATGCATGAAAGGGAAAAGTGAAAATGAAGTCAATCAGTCATGTCTGACTCCTAGCAACCCCAGGGACTGCAGCTTACCAGGCTCCTCCATCCATGGGATTTGCCAGGCAAGAGTACTGGAGTGGGGTGCCATCACCTTCTCCTATGGACCAATAATCTAAGCATAAGTGAGGCACTTCATCTTACATCTTAGCTTGCTTTGAACAGAATTCTAAAAGTTAATGTAAATCTTACAATCATAATGTTTTTCAAAAACTGTATTTCACAAGAACAGAATTCCAGAAGCACAGGATCGTATTGCTGCAAGGAATCTCATAGATCAAATGGTTTTGTTGTCATTAAATCATGTCTGACTCTTTTGTGACCAGATGGACTGTAGCCCACCAAGCTCCTCTGTCCATAGGACTTCCTAGGCAAGAATACTGAAGTGGGTTGCCATTTCCTTCTCCAAGGGATCTTCCCGACCCAGGGATTAAGCCAGTGTCTTTTGCATTGGCAGGCAGATTCTTTACCACTGAGTCACCAGGGAAGCCCTAAATGATTTTAGTCCTTGCTAATTTTGTAAGTATTCACCTAACTTTTGCCTGATCCTCTCTAGGAACAGAAAATAGTGTCTAAAATACAGCCATACTTTAAAAAAAGAAACCACTGATTGGGAGATATAGGGCCTTCTCCAGTGGAACACAGTGGTGCCACATTCATGGATTCTGCTTCTGTTTTCTGAAGCTTCAAAGAATAAGTCTCATTTCTTTCTGCAAGAATAGCTTTCATGCTCTGAAAACAGCTATCAGCTCTGTTAACCTCAGTCCCCACCCCAAACACACTAATCTATTACCCCTGCCTCATGTTCCCTTGTCTTTCTTTCTCTAGACTAAACCATTCAAAAAAATATTTTTTTCTGTCTCATCTGGTTGTTTTTCCCTCTGAAGTTTGTGATCATCCTTCCTGAATAGCTCCAGTTAAACTGGAACATTTAATGAGGAGAAATGTCAGAAAACTATGAACAATAGCACAATATTTAAGGTTTAACTTCACTCTGAAAACAGTTATTAGGAACAGCTTTATCTCATTGAGCCTTCCAGCAAAGAGGATCAGGAGGCTCTGATTTCCAAGGGAGGATGCAAATAAGTCTTCCCAAAAGGTAATGGGTTATCAGTGCAGTGGTCATGCTGGGATGGGAAGGAAATTGCTGTTGTTTGGGGAGAAATAGATGCCTAAGACTAGAAGTGAGGGGCAAGGGAAAAAACTTGTACAGTCAAAGCACTCCCAGAAGTAGAGGCATTTGAAGTTGTCATGCCAGCTCTGTGGAGATGGATCTGACCAAACTGAGGATGCCCCAAATCTCCAGAGTAGGACACAGGTAGAGAGATGTGGCAGGGTAATCATTTGTGTTCAACCTAACAATTATTTCAGGGAGATGAGAAAAAGGTATAGGTTGGGCAGAGGCCAACATACTAGTCTTGGACCCTCAGTGACAAGACATTTTCTAAAGGAGAGAAACATAATTTTACTCCTTCAAATCAGTTTTGAAAGGATGCAATTCTAGTCCATCTCCTTTTTCCCAGAATCTCTTAGGAACAAATATACGTCAGGTCTATGTGCATTGCAATTTCCAAGTTTGTAGCAGGGCAAGAAAATTATCTGTGATTCAGTGACCCTTCTGCACCTCTCAGTCTCTGAGTTGATTTTGAAGACTCCAATGGAAAAAATCTATGTGTCATATCCCTGACCCCATAAACCCTTCATAACTTTTCAAACCATGGCTTCTATGTTGAAATAATTTTTATTCCCATCTAGTGAGATTTAGAATAATGATTGAATTTCTGTATGTCTCATTTGAACATGATAATCTTTTTTTTTTGCTTTTATTTTAATTTTTATTTTTACTTTATTTTACTTTACAATATTGTATTGGTTTTGCCATACACTGACATGAATCCACCACGGATAATCTTTGTAGTTTATCTCAAGATCCCAATTTGAGAATAAATGTGACCATATGATGAATTTTATGAACAGTGAACACAATGGAAAGGGAAATTTACCTTCTTCTTGTTATGGTACTATGAAGAGAAGTGAAATCTTCTAAGGAGTTAAGTTATCAAAACTACAAATACTGTCACACTCACCAGCCCCTGTCTGTATTTAACATAAAAACAAACATACATATTTACATACCTCTATTCCAACTACTGCTCCTCACATACATATATTTATCTGTGTACTCTCATACATGAGAGTTTTCTCTCTTTCTGTCTCAAATCAGAATATACCTGGACCCTGCACTTTGCAAGACATAGATTGGGGCTAATGCATTAAACTGAAATATCTTCAGGAGCGCAATTTTTAGAGAATCAGGCATTTTGCATCTATAGCGTGTTCCTCAGTAGTAGACATGATAATCTATATTACACAATATCCCTGAATTCCTAACATTTTTCATACATCATAATACACATAGGTGCTAAAGAAATCTTTGTTGATTTGAAATTAATATAGGTACATAGTTTATGCCCCAACTACACACTGTTGCTATACTACTAATTATAGACTCAAAGATGACAAACTGCTTTTAAAAAATCAATCAGCTGGAAGCTACAAAGAATCAATGATTTAAATAAAAATGATTTTCATATGCCTTCTGCTTCCCTTCATAATAATGAATAAAAACTGGCCAAATTTTCCTTTTGGAAATATCTGAGTCTTTTTTTTTTTTTTAACTTACTATTTTATCAGTGTTGGGACTTATGACTTTTCTAAGCCTTGTTCAGGAATTGTCAGCTTGCATGGAGAAAAGAGAAATCACGCAGACCAGGAGGGGGAAGGTACCGTCCCTGAACCTAGAGAGTTGCTGGCAAATCTGGTGTGTCTCTGCTCAGCGTGAAGAAGGGACAGAATAGATCTATTTGTGCTTTTGCCTGTTTCTAAGCTACTGAAAAAAACAACTCCCTTCTACACACCGAGGGCTTCCCAACAGGCACAGACCTCAGGAAAGTATTTGGCTTTTCTAGGGCTCAAGGGGATACTTGGGGAATGTTAAGGGAAGAGCTGGCAAGTTAAGTGGAGTCTGGAGGAACAAGAGAGACCTCCAAGTGGCTTAAAGCACACTGCCCTTCTTTTTAACAGACTCTGGGGAAGAGAAGTGTGGGGAAAGTGTGTGTGTGTGTGTCCTCCTCTATTTCTGGGGAATGGTCTCACAAATAAGATCCTTCTGGGGATGATAGTGCTTATAACCCAAATCATTCAACATAACATAAGAATGATATTCATCCATTCTTATTTGGAGACCTAAGTATAGGAACAAACACACAGATACAAATTCCAAATACACTAAGATACTGTGTACACAAATATCAACTCCATACAATGACATGATTCTCATACATAAGTAACTTAGATATAACAAAAGTATTATATTCATATAAAGTCTGTATTTTCTAAATGGAATAAGGATACCTGTACATTTACTCTTACTATTTGTAAATAGGGCTTCCCTGGTGGCTCAGAGGTTAAAGCGTCTGCCTCCAATGCGGGAGACCCGGGTTCGATCCCTGGGTTGGGAAGATCCCCTGGAGAAGGAAATGGCAATCCACTCCAGTATTCTTGCCTGGAGAATCCCATGGACGGAGAAGCCGAGCAGGTTACAGTCCATGGGGTCGCAAAGAGTCGGACACGACTGAGCGACTTCACCTTACCTTACCTTACCTTACACATTCAGAAGCTATAATGTAAGGGTATTCAGAGAAGATAGAAAGTAATAAGATTATATAGAAAGTACACTGGGATAGAAATTGGAAAATTACCTCTTTAGATGTATAGAGTTGACTATGCTGTATGTGGGTTACAATACCTGTACACCAGAGATGATTGGTTAGTCAGAGAACCACAGGCCCAAGAGCAGGGCAGAAAGTTAACAGTATCTGTGGGGATTTGATATACCTTACTATGAAGAATGTTAACTAGTGAAGGAGCCTATCATTTTCTGGTGTTAGGATAGATGAGGAGCAGTCAAGATAAAACAACCTTCCCAAATACATAATTAGGATATTTATTAAAGTGACAAAATTCCTTTAAGAAGGAGAAAAAATTTCAGATTACAATGATCCTTGCTCTTATTGGGTATTTATTTATTTAGTAAATATTTATTGAGCATCTTCTAAGTTTCAAGAACTATTCTGGTTCTGTGGATCAGCACTCTTTCAAACAGTTTACTGCAATAGTTTTACTCAGCACTCGGCATTTAATGATCTTAGACTTATTGTGATCATTATATGAATTAATATATGTAAGGAGTTTGAAACACCACCTGCCATATAATAAGTAACATGATCTTGCTTGTAAGTATTTGTATCATTCTTAGCAAATTGAGAGTATTCAAAATGTTAAATAATATAAGTTCCAATATCCTTTGTAATATGCTTACATGGGAACATAAGAAATTTGGGCATTTTTGGAATTTCCTAAATATTTGAATGAAATAATGAAGCTGCTTCTAATTAAGTGACTCATGAACTAACTGGCTTCTTCAGGGATTGTCTCACCTTTCTAGTCTTCATTTTAAGCTAGTTTTAGAACTCACTGTATGTTGCTTCTTAAATAAAACTTCTATTCATTTAAATGACAACATTTAGAGGGAGGAGCCTGGAAGGCTGCAGTCCATGGGTTCTCTAAGAGTCAGACGTGACTGAGCGACTTCACTTTCACTTTTCACTTTCATGCATTGGAGAAGGAAATGGCAACCCACTCCAGTGTTCTTGCCTGGAGAATCCCAGGGACAGGGGAGCTTGGTGGGCTGCCGTCTATGGGGTCTCACAGAGTTGGGCACGACTGAAGTGACTTAGCAGCAGCAGCAGCAGTGAAAGATAGACTGAGTTTCTTAAAAATAAATTAAACATCTATTTAAAAATCCCTGGATTTTAAAGAGTTCTCAAGGGTAGAGACATTGTCCAGTTCCTAATACATGTCTGGTGCTTAGTAAGCACCTAAAACTCTGTTGAGTTAGGGAAGAGTGATTTGTCCATTTTATTTTTATGCCATAATAAATGTATAACATTAATACAGAGGAAAATGAGAAAGCAGCAAAGGACTTGGTTGACTATATACTATTATGGCAAGATTTATTGATAAAAGTACAATTACTATATGAGAATTTAAAAAACAAAACAAACAAACAAAACTTTGTAGCTACTATTGTGAATTTAGAACTGATTAAAAAAGAAAAATATGTCTTTTTTCATTATAATTGTTTATAGTCATTCCTTGGTGCTTGGGCTTCCCAGGTGGCACAGTGGTAAAGAATCCTCCTGCCAAAGCAGGAGAGGCAAGAGATGTGGGTTTGATCCCTGTGTAGGAAGATCCCCTGGAGGAGGAAATGGCAACTCACTCCAGCATTCTTGCTTGGGAAATTCCATGGACAGAGGAGTCTGACAGCTACAGTCCATGGGGTCCCAAAGAGTTGGACACAACTGAGCAGCTAACACTATTCCTTGGTGCAAAATATATATATATACAGTTAGAGCTCTGAATACTCAAAGTAAAAATGGAATTTTAAATTTGTTCTTTTTTGTCTCCTGTTCTAAAAAAGAAAAAAAAAGTGATACTGAAAAAAAAATTGGTAGAAATTACACCTTGAATTGAATGAGAAAAAGTTCATAGCTTATATATTATAATGTGTCTGGCTATGGAGAAATATTCAACATAAACATGTATTCAGCTTTAGTAAGAAAAAATAGAGTAATTTTTAAATGAATAAGTTAAAGTTTACTGGGGGAATATTTTTCCTCATATTTTTATAATAGTTTCTGAAAAGTATACATTTTCTATTTCCTCTTTTAAGTTATAAATTTTTGAGGCAAATAATCAGATTTTGTGCTTTCTATGCAGCATTTTATGAATAATAATCACACAATTTATGCTTTCTATTTAAATATAGGAATGATTTTAGTCAAGTGTGATGAACAGTTCTGCCATTTTAAAGGAGATTGATGATTTTATTTTAAAAAATCATTATTAACTTGACTGCTACTTCTTTGTTTCCTTTCTATTATCTCTTTCTGGTAAAAACTTGGCTATACTGAGTATACATTTATAACCTAAACAAAACAAAATAAAGTGTGCTATGCTCATTTGCTTCAAATGTGTCTGACTCTTATCCCCTGGACTGTAGCCCACCAGTCTCCACTGTCCATGGGATTTTCCTGGCAAGAATACTGGAGTGAGTTGCCATTTCATACTCTAGGGGATCTTCCCAACTCAGGGATGGAATGCATGTCTCCTGTGTCTCCTGCATTGCAGGCAGATTCTTAAGTGTAGCAAAATAAAATAAAACTGACTTCAAGGAATGACAAAATAAGAAATTTTGTGAGAAGCGTAATGATCTTTCTCTAAAAACTTAGAAAAATATATTTCATTTGAAAAAAAAATAAAAAATCTAACTAAAAATTATTTGAAAAACTTCTAGAAGAATGCAATACAAAGTTACATAAATATATCAAGTATTAATGCATTAGCTGAAAATTTTAAAAAAGCACAAATCTCAATAAGTTCCACAAATGGCAGTTAATTTTTATCATTTAATTTAAAAAAATGGGTATAAGTATTTAACTGAGAAGCTAGCACACACACATAATAATTTAGAGAAAAGTCTTCCCTGGTGGCTCATGGTAAAGAATCTGCCTGCAATGCAGGAACCTGGATTTGATCCCTGAGTTGGGAAGTTTCCCTTGAGAAGGGAATGGCAACCCACTCCAGTATTCTTGCCTGGAGAGTTCCATGGACATAGGAGCCTGGCGGGCTACAGTCCATGGAATTGCGAAGAGTTGGACACGACTGAGTGACTAACACACAAATATAAGTATTTGCTGATGTAGGTTCAAATTCTCAATTGTACTAACAAAGACTCATGATTTTCATGTATTTCTGTATCTTCAGACTCCATATATTGACCTTTCTTCTTTATGCTTATTACCTTACAAAGAGCTGGTGTACCCTCAGGCATTATATCCAAGTTCAACATGAAGAAAGAGGAAGTCACAGTGCCAGCTACATTTCTTTTAAAATGAAAGCCTCCAAGGCAGAATTCCACCTACATTCTATTTGATAATGGGGTATATGATCACTCCTAACTCCCAGAAGAGGTAATAAATCTAATACCTGGCAAAGAGACACAGATTCATTGTTTGAGTTCCGCATGTTTTCAGCTGAAAAAAAATCAACTTGAAAAATAAGCTATCTACACTAATTATCACACTGTAGGAAACTCACTCTGTAGGAAAAAATAAATTAGGAGGGTCATCTTCGCTTCAAGAAAGAATGTGACATGACAAGAGTCATACAAAGAGGATATTTTCAGTTGACATTCTCTAGCTCTTCTCTTTTAATATGTAGACAAATATGTTTGAGTATCTAGACAAAATCGAAGACCAAAATAATTGAGGAAAAAATGTTCTATGTTTAATATCCTAACAAAGAGTTGTCATATGTTCTGATCATTTGAAAAGGAGTTTGAACTTCAACCTAATGACAGGTGTGACTCAACCTAATGACAGCTTGGCGTAATTTTAAATTAGATAATTGGAAATGCTAAACTTATTGCCATCTACACATAATTACACAAGGATATTTGCAGTTTTGCTTTCCACATGTATCCTAGAGAATAAAGTCAATCTGCCAATCTCCATTTGAATGAGTGAATGTGATGCATGGTTAGTATTTAGAACAGGCACATCTGTTAGAAAGTATATAATCAAATTGTTAATGAAAATAAACATGAGGGCTTAGCATTTATTTTTTCCAATTTTTATTTTTGAGAAATAATTGACATATATCAGGGGCTTAACATTAACTGAGTGTTCACTGTGAGCTATTCATAAGCCAGACCTTCTTAGGCTTTACCAAACAAACTCACACTGCAAAAGGTCACACTTGGCAACAATTTTACTTGGAGAACTGTAGGATAAAAACACAGCATGGCAGCATGACAGATTGAGGGATTTCTCTTATGTGGAAGGAGTGCTGAAAGTAGACGAGGGGCTAATCTGGATGCAAAGTCATAGCACAGGTGTGAGCACATGCGATTCACACAAAGGGGTGCTTGAGCCAGCTTGACTTCAACTCCTCAAGGCTCACAAGAGCCATTATCTCTTATAACACTTTCCTGGGCAGCCAGAGTTTTCTGCAAAAGACATGCCAAGTTATAAAAATTGTTGCTGTTCAGTCACTCAGTCATGTCCAACTCTTTGCAACCCCATGGAGTGCAGCACACCAGGCTTCCCTGTATTTCACCATCTCCCAGAACTTGCTTAAACTCATGTTCACTGAGTCAGTGATGCCATCCAATCATCTCATCCTCTGTCATCCCTTTCTCCTCATGTCTTCAGTCTTTCTCAGCATCATGAAGCTATGACCACTGGATATTTGTAATATATTCATATTCTCCCAGTCCAGAAGACTTTTACTAATGAAGATATTTGTCTCATGAGCAATGTTTCTTAGCAATATTTAGTAAGCTTCCAACAGACTAGAACTATAAAGTAAACCCAAAGTGAATAATTTCACAATATATATGGTCAATATAGTGTTAGTTGCTCAGTCATGTCCAACTCTTTGTGACCCCATGGTTTGTCCATGGAGTTTTCCAGGCAAAAATAGTGGAGTGAGTAGCCAGTGGACCTTCCTGACCCAGGGATAGAACCTGTATCTCCTGCATTGCAGGCAGATTCTTTACTATCTGAGCCACCAGGGAAACCCTTCACAATATATATATGCATATCAATTCATCACACTGACACTTTAAATATCTTATAATTTTATTTTGTTTTCAATTCTATTATCAATAAAGCTAGGGAAGAAAGAAAATAATCCAAGGTAAAATTTATCTACAAAGAGAAAAGATTTTGTAATCCTACTGTCATATACAATTAATTTAATATTCACAAGATGCATATGAGGTAGATGTGTAACTTGCATTATGAGGGACATGTTAAGGGTAAAACCAGAATTATACCAAATTTCTTGGCTCTAGGGGTGGAATCCTTAACCATAAAATTATGCTTCCCATAACTGTACAAAACAAAGAGATAATGTACTGAATATAAGATAAATTAAGCAATCTCAAGGATGTTTTTTAATTCTTATGTATTTTTTTAAAACTTTGATTTGGTCCAGTGTATATATTGTTTTATTGCTTGTTCTTTTGATGTCATATGTAAAAGTCCATTGTCTATGCCCAAAGTCAAAGATTTGCTTCTATTTTTTTTTTTTTTTAACTATGCCATAGTTCCCAACAAGAGAGTGAACCTACAACCCCTGCACTGGCAGCCCAGTGTCTTAAATATTGGACTACAGGGGAAGACCCTCAAGGATGTTTCTTTAAAAGACTATTCAGAAACTTAATGACAATAAAGCAGCTTATACTTTCAAATGTCAGATATATTATTTTGGGGTTATGTTATCTTAGATGTTAGAAAACCTAAAATGATTATTGATCAAGCAGCTTTTTTTTTTTTTTTTTAATGGACAATTATCTTATTTTCCAAAGCCCAGTTCAGAATAAGCAAATGTCCACTGAGAGGCAATTTCTGTTTATGAGTATTTGTTCAATAGTATTTTTTGTTCCTTTACATATCCCACTCGAAGAAACATTGGCTTCAGTTCCAATGTGTAGGGCTTCCCTGGTGGCTCAGAGGTTAAAGCGTCTGCCTCCAATGCGGGAGACCCGGGTTCGATCCCTGGGTCGGGAAGATCCCTTGGAGAAGGAAATGGCAATCCACTCCAGTATTCTTGCCTGGAGAATCCCATGGACAGAGAAGCCTAGTAGGTTACAGTCCACGGGGTCGCAAAGAGTCGGACACGACTGAGCGACTTCACCTTCACCTTCACCTTTCAATGTGTAGAAATTAGCCTGGAACTGGAATTACTTTCTAAGTAATTCAAGCCGGTTTCCAAAAGTAAAGAGAACTTAGAAGAATGTCTAACATTCTAGTTTTGAACCTGAAGCATACCACCCACTGCAGAGATGTCTCTTGTTCCCCACCCTTGCCTCTTTATTAAGACATTTTCTGTTCATGTAGTCATTTGCCCCAGTGGCAAAATGTAAAATATTTGACAGCTGGTATAACTCAGGCAGCAGCTAGTTGAAACAGAAGTTGCCCATAGTGCTGGAGAAGATTCAGAGGCCAAGGTACATAAAAGTTTTCTAATGCGTTTGATCTACTACCTAATCAACACTCATTAGGTCAATAAGCTGTGTATCACTCTTCAATTAACATGAAGGAGATGCAGATGACTAGCCATATTAATTGTTGCACACATGGCTGATACCCGTGCTGCATTTTCTTCCTCCTTTGACTTGCAGTGGGTATAAGACTTGTAGAGATAAGGAGTATGCATTAGGTGACATTAGTTTCAGTTTGGGGGGTTTAATTATACTTTTGTGATTCTCACAGTATTAGGATCTGAGAATGAATCCTTGAAACTGCTACAATTTCTACATCATTTTGTCTTGACATGCACATCAGCAAGTCCCTTTTATCACCTATTTTTCTCACTTGAAAAATAGCAGCCTTGAGTAAAGATTCTACAGTAAAGAATCTCAAACTGACTGTGAAATAAAAGTTCTTAAGAAGTTGAAAATTATGCATGTCAGGGTTGCAAACAAGGTATGTGTGCTAAGTCACTTTAGTCGTGTCCAGCTCTTTGAGACCCCATGGACTACAGCACACCAGGCTCATCTGTCCATTGGATTTTCAAGGCAAGAACACTGGAGTGGATTGCCATGCTCTCCTCTAGAGTATCTTACCTACCCAGGGATCAAATCCACATCTCTTATGTCTCCTGGATTGGCAGGTGGGCTCTTTACCACTAGGCAAACGATGCATACTCTATCAGATTTTCCATAGATTTTTCTGGGAATATCCATTTTAACAACCCCCCAGAGATTCTATAACCATTTCAATCTTAGTTTGGAAACTCTTGCATATGAAAAATGATTCACATTTTTTTGTTTGTATCAAGAAGTTTCCTGACACTATTTAAAGAAGCAGGGTGATAACTGATATTTTGGTCCTGTTAAGTCTATTTTATGATTCTTTAATATGTCACTATTAGGGTACTGTTCCTTTTTTATCAGGCTTTATTGTACATCAATCTGGGATATCCTTGGAATAGGGGCACCTACCCAGCACTGTCTTTCTGAGGGCATCCTTTACTTCCTTGTTCCTCAGGCAGTAAATGGCTGGATTGAGAAATGGTACAATGACAGTATAGAGCACAGAAATGACCTTGTTGTGGTTGAAGGTGTACATGGCCTGGGGCCGTGCATAGGTAAAGAGAGTGGAGGAGTAGTAGATAACAACCACTGCCAGGTGAGAGGCACACGTGGAAAAGGCTTTGTGACGTCCCTGGGCAGTAGGAATCCTCAGGATAGCGACAATTATGGCAGCATATGATGAAACCACAGCCATTAGAGGGAGCAGAATCATCACCAGGGCCAAGAGGAAGTCTACTAGTTCTGCTTGTTCCTTGTGAGAGCAGGTGAGGTTAAGTAGTGGAGAGATATCACAGAAAAAGTGGTTGATGATATTAGATCCACAGTATGACAATCTGGAAATGAAAAGAAGCTTCATCATGGAGCTGAAGAAGCCACTACCCCAAGAGGAAGCAGCAAGGCGAGTGGCCATACTGAAGGGCATGAGACTAGGATAACGGAGAGGTTCACAGATGGCCAGGTAGCGGTCATAGGCCATGACTGCCAACAGGACACATTCGGTGCAAGCTAAGGCAATGAAGAAATAGAGTTGGGTCATACAACCTACATAGGAGACTCTATGTTCCTGGGTAAGAAATGCCCCCAAGAGTCGGGGAACAGTGACATTGATATACCATAGCTCCAGGAAGGAGAGATGGCCAAGGAAAAAGTACATTGGGCGATGAAGGCTTGGAGTGAGCCAGATGGTGGAAACAATGAGTGCATTCTCCAACAATGTCAACAAAAAAATTACAAGGAAGAGTACAAAGAGGAGCAGCTGAAGGGGTGGGGAGGTAGGGAAGTCCACCAAAACAAACTCTACTATGTGGTCTCCACTCAAATTTCTCATGATCTCTGTCCACTTGATTGCCTGAAAAAGTAACAGGAAGAGCAAGATGTTGAAAGACAAATAGATCAAACTGCTGACATCCCCAGATTACAACCTTCTGAAGATACTCAACAGTATATTATCAATCATTCCTACATCATTTTGTTCCATCCCTTTCCTGTATCACCTCCCACCTCCAGGGAAAAACTCTTAAACTTGAGGATTGTACTCAATAACTTAGCAATTATAATAACACTGGGTATTTGATAAATGTGGTTTCAAAGCAAGTCTTAGTATTTCAGTATTTATTTTCTTATTTATGATATGTTCTTTTTTTATCTTCCACAAACTCCTAACCCTCATAGATTCTTTACTCAATACTTGTTTATGGAATGGATAAAAGAAAGAATGATAGCATGATGGAGCTTGAGGGCTTATCTCTCAAGGGAAATTGAACTAAGAAGAAGTAGCTCAGGGACATTACTTGAGCTATAGTTCAAGGCAGTATTGGAGAAGGGTGGTTGGTTTGGGAACTGTTTTTTCACAGTTGGAGAAATAATTGAGTATAAAAGAGAAAGTGGAATTCTGTACCAAAAAAAGGAGTAATTTTTTCATTCATTTTGCAAGTTTTTTTAAGTATATTTTCTGTGCTAGAATTATATTGTCTCATTCCTAGGTGATGGGTTGAAAATGGACCACAAAAAGCTATCCATGTCCTAATTCCTGGAACCTGTAAATATGACATCTATGACAAAGTCTTTGTAAATGTGGTTAAATTAAAGATATTGACATAGGAGATTATCCTGGATTATCCCAATAAAACTTAAATGCAATTTCAAGGGTCCTTATAACAGAGAGGCAGAGAGAAATTTGAAATAGATGCACAGAGAAGGCAATATGAAGATGGAAATAGAGAGTTTTGAAGATTCCAACCTTGACAACTGCAGTGATGTGGACATGAAACAAAGAATGGCAGCAGTGCCAGGGACAAAGGAGGTAAAGAATAGACTTTTTGCTAGTGTCCTGTGGGAAGTATGTCCCTGCCAATACCTTGAATTTGGCCACGTGGCATTGATTTCAGAATTCTCGCCTCCAGAACTGTTAAGAGCATAAATTTCTATTGCTTTAAGCCAGCTAATTTATGGTAATTTGTACAACAGTCACAGAAAACAGATACTGCTCATAAGGCATGAAAGTGAAAGAGGCATTCCTATGCCTCCTAGTCATCCATCTGTGCTTTCCCAATCTCCTATCAATATTGCCAGTAACCCGGCATTCGAGATTGGATCACATGTTAGATGTCAAAAAGCATTTTCATTTTTGGTGTAACTTAAGCACTTGTAAAGGCAAAGGAGAAAAGGAAAGATATATCCATCTGAATGCAGAGTTCCAAAGAGTAGCAAGGTGATATAAGAAAACCTTCCTAAGTGATCAATGTGAAGAAATAGAGGAAAATGATACAATGGGAAAGAGTAGAGACCCCTTCAAGAAAATTAGAGATACCAAGGGAACATTTCACGCAAAGATGGGTGAAATAAAGAACAGAAAAGGCATGGGCCTAACAGAGGCAGAAGATATTAAGAAGAGGTGGCATGAATGCACAAAAGAATTATACAAAAAGATCTTCATGATCCAGATAACCATGGTGATGTGATCACTCACCTAGAGGCAGACATCCTGTGAATGTCTGGAGTGTGAAGTCAAGTGGGCCTTATGAAGCTTCACTACAAACAAAGCTAGTGGAGGTGATGGAATTTCAGCTGAGCTATTTCAAATCTTAAAAGATGATGCTGTGAAAGTGCTGCACTCAATATTCCAGAAATTTTGGGGAAAAAAGCAATGGCCACAGGACTGGAAAAGGTCAGTTTTCATTCCAATCCAAAAGAAATGAAATGCCAAAGAATGTTCAAATTAACACACATCTGCACTCATCTCACATGCTAGCAAAGTAATGCTCAACATTCTCCAAGCAAGCCTTCAATAGTACGTGGACTGAGAACTTCCAGGTGTTCAAACTGGATTTAGAAAAGGCAGAGGAATGAAAGATTAAATTGCCAACATCCATTGGATCATGGAAAAAGGAAGAGAGTTCCAGAAAAACATCTATTTCTGCTTTATTGACTACACCAAAGCCTTGTGTGGGTCACAATAAACTGTGGAAAATTCTGAAAAAGATGGGAATACCAGACCACCTCACCCGCTTCTTGAGAAATATGTATGCAGGTCAGGAAGCAACATTTAGAACTGGACATGGAACAACAGACTGGTTCCAAGTAGGAAAAGGAATACATCAAGGCTGTGTATTGTCACCCTGCTTACTTAACTTAGATGCAGAGTACATCATGCAAAATGCCAGGCTGGATATAACACAAGCTGGAATCAAGATTGCCGGGAGATATATCAATAACCTCAGATATGCAGATGACACCACTCTCATGACAGAAACTGAAGAAGAACTATAGAGCCTCTTGATGAAAGTGAAAGAGAAGAGTGAAAAAGTTGGCTTAAAGCTCAACACTCAGAAAACTAAGATCATGGCTTCCAGTCCCATCACTTCATGGCAAATAAATGGGGAAATAGTGGAAACAGTGACAGACTTTATTTATCTGGGCTCCAAAAACACTGCAGATAGTGACTGCAGCCATGAAATTAAAAGATGCTTACTCCATGGAAGGAAAGTTATGACCAACTTAGCATATTAAAAAGCAGAGACATTACTTTGCCAACAAAGGTCCATCTAGTCAAGGCTATGGTTTTTCCAGTAGTTGTATATGGATGTGAGAGTTGGACTGTAAAGAGAGCTGAGTGCAGAAGAATAGGTGCTTTTGAACTGTGATGTTGGAGAAGACGCTTGAGAGTTCCTTGGACTGCAAGGAGATCCAACCAGTCCATCCTAAAGGAAACCAGTCCTGAATATTCATTGGAAGGACTGGTGCTGAAGCTGAAACTCCAATACTTTGACCACCTGATGCAAAGAGCTGACTCACTGGAAAAGACCCTGATGCTGGGAAAGATTGAAGGTGGGAGGAGAAGGGGATGACAGGATGAGATGGTTGGATGGCATCGCCGACTCAATGGACATGAGTTTGAGTAAACTCCGGGAGTTGGTGATGGACCGGGAGGCCTGGCATGCTGCAGTCCATGGGGTGTCAGAGTTGGATATGACTGAGTGACTGAAGTGAACTGAATATATTTTGAAATTTCAAGACTTTTGATTTCACTGTCTTACATAATTTTTTTAGTTGGTTTGTTTCCTATACCCTTGAAACTATAAAAAGATTTTCTCTTGTTGTTATATAACTGTTTTATAACTGCAAAAAGATTTTCTCCTGTTGTTATATAATTTCACAAATCAATAAAAATATAATGTTTTTAAAGTAATACTTACAAATTTATTGGAATATTAATAACAATTTGAATTGTATTTTTTTGCAGTTGTGGTATGCATTCATGGAGTACTTATTACCATAATGAGAAAGATTTCAGCATCAAATCCAATCTTATTTTTTATTTTGGATATATAAACACTGAGAAAACTAATTTACACAATTAAATGACATTAATATGCCATAGCTCAGGGAATGGAATTTGTTTTATTATAGTAAAAACACTAAATTATTTTAAATTTCTATTAGTAGATCTATTATCAAAATTATCTTTTGACCTATTGGTTGACAACTCATTTAGCTTCTATTTTAACTGTATTGAAAGGAACATAATGGATATCATGAATTGCACATGGATGCACTATCCAGTCATTCACTTTCTCATCAGTGACATTGGCACTGATAAGCTTTCATTGTGGGGCACTTCCACTCAGTAAGATTCAGTTATGCAAAGGAAGATAAAGTTTTGAAAGGAAAGTGTGAAAGGGGAAGAAATACTTTCTCAAGCAAATACATTTTAAGCAGAGCTGACTGCAGAGTTGAAGATCAGGGAATGATTCCCTTGGAACAATTCATGTCTGGATCTTGGAATATTTTTTGCATCTTCTAGCGCACAATGACCCAGGTTTGGAAAACTGATCTAATGTGTTAGAAACTTTTGACTCAGGGGTAAAGAATCTGCCTGCAATGCAGAAGACACAGGAGGCATGGGTTTTATCCCTGGGTCAGGAAGATTCCTTGGAGGAAGAAATGGCAACCCTCTCCAGCATTCTTGCCTGGGAAATCACAAGGACGGAGGAGCCTGGTCAGCTACAGTCCAGAGGGTCGCAAAGAGGAGGATATGACTGAGCCACTAAGCACACACATAATTTTCCAAGAGAGTCTGGAGAGGTGGGAAGTTTGGGAACTGGATAAGAAGGAAGTACAACATGCCTTGGGGCTAGATGATGATCCAATGTGCGAAAAATTAAAAAATGGTGACTGGAAACGCCCAAGAGCCATGGTAAGGGAATTCAGATTCTGAAGTACACTGGGTAATGACAAATTCTGAACATGGACCTGTCTTCACACCTCTATTCTCAGTAGATAGAGCAGTGCCTAGGACACAGTTGTTGTTGCTCAGTCACTCAGTAGTGTCCAACCAACTCTTTGAGATCCCATGGACAGCAACACAGCAGGCTTCCCTGTCCTTCACCATCTCCCGGAGCTTACTCCAACTCATACCCATCGAGTTGGTGATGCTATCCAGCCATCTCATCCTCTGTCATCCCCTTCTCCTCAAGCCTTCAATCTTTCCCAGCGTCAGAGTCTTTTCTAATGAGTTGGCTCTTCACATCAGGTGGCCAAATTATTGGAAATTCAGTTTCAGCATCAGTCTTTCCTTTAGTATTGACTGTTTGGATCTCTTTGTTGTCCAAAGGACTCTCAAGTCTTCTCCAACACCACAGTTCAAAAGCATCAATAGATACTCAAAAATATTAGTGGAATGAGCTCGTCTTGATTTGTGTAATCTTGAATAAGATTTGTATCTCAAGGATACAAGATTTGTATCATTCAGATACAAATTTTGTACAAATGGAATGCAAACTACAGTTCTTGTTAGTTGTAGCGCTGCATGAAATTTGGTTGAAGCTCCAATTTGCCCCAGGGGCAATCCTGAGGGACAGAGAAGAGTTGCTAGAAAATGGGGTGGAGAATGGGAAGCATTCTGGAAAACTGTCATCTGGTTCAGAAGCTTTTTCCTTTTTTATTTATTTTTTTCTTCTGAAGCCTGTCTTGTTCTGCAGGCCACAGGGGCTTACATAGTCTGCTGGTTCAAATGCGAACCTGAAGAAGGGTGCCTTGTGCCCAGAGGTGCCCATGACCCTAACTCCTGCCCACTCCTCAGTATTACTTTACAGCATAATCTTCATAGCATCTAGCTCAGTTATTGAAAATTGAATACTATTTGCTACTCTGACTGCACTGTTATTGCCAAGGATTTTCTTCTCTAGCCATTGCAACTCTGGCCACTAATCCCCACCAGATATTGTCTCTCCTCACTTTCTACACCCTGTTCCAATCTACCTTCTCTACCCACAGTATTCAGATTCCTCAGATAACTATGACTATATCAACGTAATACATGCTCTTAACTTCTGTGTTATTTGCCCACCTCCCCCACCATTTTTCTATGTACTCTAACTTCTGGGCAGTGGGTTTTCTCCCTTGTCATTCTTGGAGAAACACTTTATTGACACTTCAGGATTTTTATGGCATCAGGGTAGCATTCTACCAGCATGACAGCACAGGGCAGATGAACCTGAAGCTTCAGCAATCACACAGAGGTAAGCTGTTTAAACACACTTCTTCTCATTTGACAGCTTACGTTCCAAAAAATAATTAGTGAGGAAGAGTTCTAAGATTTTTTTTCACTGAACTTCCCTTTAGAGCCAAGAGCAGCTCTTTATCTGTAGATCATCTCAGGACTAAATTATATGGATGGTATCATACAATTCATCTTTTGCTTACTGTCAAATGCTCCCTTTCGTGGTTACCTTCTCTTCCACATCTATCAACCACTAGTCTTATTTAGTCCTTCAATCACATCAAAGTTCTTTAAGACACCATTCTTTTTTCTACTTCTGGTCCTTTGCATGTCATAAACATTATAAATATCAATTCTTCTATGACGACTTTGTCCAGTAGACCACTCACATCTGTTGCTGTGACTATGACTCTATTAACAGACCTATGGAGCATTTATGTAGTTGCCTGAATTCTTCCTCTTCAAGAACAGGAAAAAGTCACTTCTTTATCCTCACTAAATACTTTACTTAACATATGTAACCAATAATTTATAATTTGGGGAAATTAAGGTTCTTCTTCTATTTCAGAGGTAGAAGGTTTAACCTGTTTTTTAAATTTATCACATAGAGATGCTGTTACTGCTGGTCATCGTATCTGTCATTCCTAAATCATTGGCTTATATGACAATTAAAGAGACAATTTAGGTGAGAATGATTTGACCAGAGTGTCAAATGTCCTCAATATTTTAAAACAACTAGTGATTTTATAGGTCTGTAGAACTGAAATCCACAGTTTTCCTCAGCTGGATGGGGTGACTTGCAAGTCAAATGTCTATTTATGCCAGCATAATTTCTTTGATTTCTGTCTGACTTTTAGTTCATGCTGCTGCTACTGCTAAGTCGCTTCAGTCGTGTCCGACTCTGTGCAACCCCATAGACGCAGCCCACCAGGCTCCTCCGTCCCTGGGATTCTCTAGGCAAGAACACTGGAGTGGGTTGCCATTTCCTTCTCCAATGCATGAAAGTGAAAAGTGAAAGTGAAGTCGCTCAGTCGTGTCCAACTCTTAGCGACCCCATGGGCTGCAGCCTACCAGATTCCTCTGTCCATGGGATTTTCCAGACAAGAGTATTGGAGTGGGGTGCCATTCCCTTCCCTGGACTTCTACTTCATAGATCTTACATAAATGAAGCTGAACAATAAATTGCCTGACTCTTAATGGTGTTCTTCAGGAAGCTACATATACGTTTGTCCAGAGACAAACTAGGCAGAGACCTATACACAGGTATATCTCATTTTCAGAGTAAATTAAATCTATTTTGTTTTCTTTGATGTCTTTCTTTGATCATCACAAATTGAATACTCGTAACTCAGATAGCAAAGAACTTGGTGAATCAACAACTGAGAGTCCTAATTCCTGTCTGGAATCACTATCATGACTATCATAGTCTGTGTCCATATGGCATTCAGAGAAGACATAAAAATAAAATTGATTAGTGTGTTCAAGGTACTTAGTACTTTTTATATGCTGGCTTAATCCTCATAAAAGCCCAATGAGTTTAAGCACTTTGTTCTCTATAAGTGGCAGAAAGATGAGTGACTTTTTTTTCAAGATCATACATCTAGAAAATTGTGGAGCTGGAGTAAAGTCAGATGATCTGTTCATGGATATTTGGGAACAAAACTGTTATCCTATATACCTTCCATGGAAATTGGTAGATGTTCATAAGTATAGTATACAGCCAGATAAACTCACTCATTTGGGTTGAAACAAAGTTTGCTTTGTTTTGCCATGTTATGTTGCATTGTGTTTGAGCTCATCTGTGCATGACAGTAAAATTCAACCAGTAGTTCTTTAAAATCTCATTTAAATTTGGGATATATAGATATGGACTGAAAGTAGTAGGTATGGCTTTGGACCTGGTCTTAGGGCAAGGAGTGCTACTTTCTGAATACATACGAAATTGATGTCTGACTCTCCTACTATCAACTTCTGCTCTCTGGATCCCCCTTTCCATACACAATTTCCTATTTTTTCTATCACATTCAAGATCTCTGACACTGCTCCACTAGGTAGCTTAAGAACATTCTTACATTTGTGAACATTTCAAATGTATATTTCTCAGGTACAAAATCCTTAATAATAAATATTCTGAGATGAGTAAAAGAACAGGGTACTAGGCATGAGCTGCTTGGACAACTAAGCTTTTTAGGATTTTTAAGCCAATTGAACATCTGCAGAAACCAAGAGTTTTTTCAGGATTATGAGGAATTAGAAAACCAAAGGGAACTGAGGAAGGATCTGAAGGTATCTAGCCTGAGTAAGGAGAAGGCGATGGCACCCCACTCCAGTACTCTTGCCTGGAAAATCCCATGGATGGAGGAGCCTGGTAGGCTGCAGTCTACTTTCTGAATACATACGAAATTGATGTCTGACTCTCCTACTATCAACTTCTGCTCTCTGGATCCCCCTTTCCATACACAATTTCCTATTTTTTCTATCACATTCAAGATCTCTGACACTGCTCCACTAGGTAGCTTAAGAACATTCTTACATTTGTGAACATTTCAAATGTATATTTCTCAGGTACAAAATCCTTAATAATAAATATTCTGAGATGAGTAAAAGAACAGGGTACTAGGCATGAGCTGCTTGGACAACTAAGCTTTTTAGGATTTTTAAGCCAATTGAACATCTGCAGAAACCAAGAGTTTTTTCAGGATTATGAGGAATTAGAAAACCAAAGGGAACTGAGGAAGGATCTGAAGGTATCTAGCCTGAGTAAGGAGAAGGCGATGGCACCCCACTCCAGTACTCTTGCCTGGAAAATCCCATGGATGGAGGAGCCTGGTAGGCTGCAGTCCATGGGGTCGCTAAGAGTTGGACATGACTGAAGTGACTTAGCAGCAGCAGCAGCTTAAGTAAAGATAATATCTTCATAGAGTTTTATCTTTTTCTCTTCTAATTGCTAGTTCTCTGCATTCACTCAAATACCCATCTTAGGGTGTTTATTAGTAAATTAGTTACCTTTCTCTGTCGAGCAGAGGTAGGCAGCCCCAGCCACTCTTCAATAAAGTTGATGTTTCATGTTGGTCTCTGAGTAATGTGTGGCATGACAGGAAAAAGGTTTGGCAGATGGCTTAAGATGGGATACTTCTTAAGTAAGCAGGAGCAGCAGTAGTTAGCCCTTATAATCACATCTTTAGAATATAGTCCCTTAGGAAATATTGCCATGGTAATTTACCTCTCCCTAAGAAGACTATGTCCAAGTCACCTCAGGGACCATTTGTTCAAGAAAATCCATGATACAATGAAAGAACACAATCTGGAGGGACATAGATCTGGAGGAATGCAGG
This sequence comes from Cephalophus harveyi, assembly GCA_006410635.1. Lineage (NCBI taxonomy): Eukaryota > Metazoa > Chordata > Mammalia > Artiodactyla > Bovidae > Cephalophus > Cephalophus harveyi. The sequence goes on along the minus strand of SJYT01029195.1, from coordinate 13,654 downwards.
ATAAAGTCCTTGAGTTCATTGCCAGAGTGTCATCTGTGTAGTGCTTCTACAAATTCTATTTTCAGAGGTGCTAAAGAGGTTATTTGTCTGCATACTAGATAGATATAAAGCTAACCCAAATCTAAAATTCTGTTGAGGAAATTACAAAATAAAGTAAACAAGTTAAGGACTAATTCTGGCAATCTCTCTAAGCTATTAAATTTGAGAAAATACTATTTGTCAAACTCTGTCCACTTTTGCATTTATATAACTTGTCTGTATGTGTGAAGGAGAGATTCTTTATTTCCCATGCTTAGGTCTACAGGCTCCAAAGAGGAAAGCATTCTTTCTTGTTTGCCCCCTTTCATACCCTTTTTTGAATAGAACTGGGCTTAGAGAGCATATAGGAAGACCTCAGGATAATTGAATGAAGGTATGCAGAGGAGTAATTTCAGATACATGCTTCCTGGTACAAACCTGAATCTGTTGAAAATACATTTTTTTTCTTCTGTCATAAATCTGGGTGTCCTGACTGCCATTCATATCCTGTCAGTCCCTTTGCTTCCCAGTCTACTAGAACTGTCCCAAATGGGGTAGATTATTTCCTATTATTTCAGTTCAGTTCAGTTGCTCAGTCGTGTCTGACTCTGCGACCCCATGAACTGCAGCATGCCAGGCCTCCCAGTCCATCACCAATTCCTGGCGCCCAAACTCATGTCCATTGAGTCAGTGATGCCATCCAACCATCTCATCTTCTGTCATCCCTTTCTTCTCCTGCCCTCAATCTTTACCAGTGTCAGGGTCTTTCCAGATGAGTCAGCTCTTTGGATCAGGTGGCCAAAGGTATGTGTTAATCTCTTTATCACTGGAAATGTTCAAAGAGAGGCCAAAAACATCCTATTTAGAATGCAATATTGGGGAGTGAGCCCACCTAATATAAGTAATTTTTACTCCTCTCTGTAATGAAGTTTGTTGTTATTGCAAAATGGTGGTTTAGTCACTAAGTCATGTATGACTCTTGTGACCCCATGGACTGTAGCCTGCCAGGTTCTTCTGTCCATGGGATTTTCCTGACAAGGATATTGGAGTGGGTTACCATTTTCTTCTCCAGGGGATCTTCCCAACTCAGGGATTGAACCTGGGTCTCCTGCATTGCAGCCAGATTCTTTACTGATTGAGCTATGAGGGGAGCAAAATAATAGGGCTTTAAACATAGTCTTTACAACAGATTAGATGACGCTATAAGGTGTATTTCTGAGTTTCAGCTTGAAGGAGTGAGGAGATGTTAACTCTTAGAAAACACAAAAGGAGGAACAAAATAAGAAAATCAGTGATGCGTTCAGTCTTAACACACTAAGCGCAAAAAAAGAGGCAGGTATATAAAGCAATAAGTTAGAAATGTTGGCCTGGGTTTTGCCAATCTTTATAAAATTTTAAGTACTAAAAAATGGTAAATATAACAGGAGTAAATTTGACAGATTTAATGAGAAAACCAGATATTATAAAAAGAGAGAAAGATGAACAAGAGCTTGAAAATGGCCATTGGTAGACCAAAGAAGTGAAAGATCAAAAGTTGGCTAAGAAAAGAATCACGAGAGCAATTATCTTGAGGGGAAGGGGTATATAGCTTCAGAGAGGAGAGGGAGATGAGAAAAACAAGAAAGTACCTTAGTAATCAAGTGAAGCAGAAAGGAGTGCTTTTATACTTTTTCCAATGGATGCTGGAAAAATATATACAATTGTCATTCACTGGACACTTTGTTTAAGTTAGAAAAATCTCATTTAATTATCTTCACACAATGTAGCTACAGTCCAAATTACCAAGTTCCTTAAAGTGGTTGAAATGAGACAGAATTTATTTCTCTCTTATATAACACCAGTGACAATCAGTTCACAGTAGGCAAGGCTGACACTGCAGCTTAGCATCACAAAGTTGTACAAGCCACAGAGTGGTTCTGCCATTCTCAAGACAAGGCTTCTATTTCAGAGTTCAAAGTACTGGTTTCCCATTCCTCAGTTCAGTTCAGTTCAGTCACTCAGTCGTGTCTGACTCTTTGCGACCCCATGAATCGCAGCACGCCAGGCCTGCCTGTTCATCACCATCTCCCGGAGTTCACTCAGACTCACGTCCATCGAGTCAGTGATGCCATCCAGCCATCTCATCCTCAGTCGTC
>SJYT01029193.1:141121-162499 GCA_006410635.1 Cephalophus harveyi | reverse complement strand
GAGGATGAGATGGCTGGATGGCATCACTGACTCGATGGGCGTGAGTCTGAGTGAACTCTGGGAGGTGGTGATGGACAGGGACGCCTGGCGTGCTGCGATTCATGGGGTTGCAAAGAGTTGGACACGACTGAGCAACTGAACTGAACTGAACTGAACTGAATATGTACATTTATTGAATGTCCAAATAAGTCTAATTCTGAATTTGTTTGATCACTTCAAGAATAAACAGTATGCCCAGGGCAAAGTGTACTATACCAATGCCACCAACAGCTGCCACAACTCTGGCCTCTCTATCCTTGAAGAAAAAGAACAAGTGGGACAGACCCACGGGTGCTTTTTATCTGGGTTTTTCACCCGAGTAACTGAGACAGTACACTTGTGTTATCAGACTTCAGATTATTAGAGTAATGGTAACCACACATGCAGAGAAAGGTAGATGAGCAGTAAGCAACTGAAGAGAAATTACATTATGTAGCTGATGAAGTATGAGTAAAATCAAGGGATGACTCAAGATTTGTAGCAGCAAAAATCAGTAACAGATCTATAAATTGTCCAGGCAGGCAACCTTAGTGCAAGCAATACATTAGACCCAGGATGGCAGCTATTTTACTGTATGAAAGCATGGACTCAACAGAATCTCCATCTGTAAAAAAATAAGATTTGCAAAATTCATGGATATGTAAGAAACACCCCCGTTTTGAGTAATCCCTGTTACTGGAGACTCCTACATGGATATCACCATCTACACTCCACCACCTGAGCCATCACTGCTAACTTTCAAGGCTCACTCGATTCTGCTTCTACTTCTCTGAAACTACTTAGTCTCCATTTTTCAGTGACTCCTCTGTCACCTCATACTCTTAATTATAAATTTCCTTTCTAAAATGTCCTACAAAATATTATGTTTTGCATCTCAAGGTTGCAATGATTGCCTCTGTTGTGATGACAACATAGTCTACATATCAAGTCTCAATCATTTATCCCAGCTCCAACTTTTTATCCTTATAATCTTTCCCTTCTGATTCCCTATGCTAACCACAGTCCTAATATTACTTAAAATATTTTCACGTGCATCTCCCCTTAGACACAATCTGTTCTCTGCCTACAACTTGGTTAATGATACCAGCATTCTTTTCCTCTGCTAAGCTCATTAATAATGAGGATGATAAAATGAAGGAAGGAGGAGGCAGAGGACTTATTTTAATGAATTCAAAATAAATTTAAAATTTATTGAGAGCTATCACAGTGCCACACAATTTGCAAAGCACTGTATGCGAAATACTATATTCAATCCTGAGATAAGGAAACCAAGGCTCATAGAATTGATAGAATTTACACCAGTCACACAGGTAGTGAGCACTGAGTCTGAATCTCATCTAACTCAGAGCTCTCACTATTAACTGTTAAGCTACAACGCCCCCAAGAAAACGGCGCTACCACTCACTATACAGTCTGACTTTCCTTACAGCCCCTTACTCTCATGTCCCATCCTATTTCTTTTGCAATGTCTATCCACCTCTTCTGCATTCTTCTTTTCCTTTACCACTAGACTAGTTCATAGACTTCAAGAAAGCAAGTATTTTAATTAGAGGGGCTCAGCTGCTGGGAGTTTAATGCCTAATGCTCGTAGTAGTGAACTAGGGGGCAAAACCCTCCATTGTGAATCCCACTGATGCTGTTACTAAAGACAACACTGTGCCATTTTCTGCCCAGACACATGTCAACAAAATAGACTGCTCTAATATCAGCTTGGGGGCTGCTGTTGGGATGGACTGGGGAAAGCATGTTTAGGAGTGTCATGACTTCTTCGTTGCTGCTTTGTTCTAATATCATAAAACAAACTACTATTCAAAAATGAACACATTAATGACTGACCTGATTTATTAATATGAATGAAACATTGGGTGAAAATAACGAGGGTACAAGTGGAAACCGTCTTTCCTGGGTCAGGTACTCCAGGCACATACTGAGTTCCCACAAAATACTTAGATTTCTTTCCCCGGGCAAGCAAAGCATTCAAATATAAAATAACTCACTGAGTAAATGGTGGCATTTCAGAGGGATAAATAAAATTCTTCATGTTAAATTAGAACCCATCAGAAAGATCAGTTATTAAATATGCCAGATTTTTTAATAATTCACAAAGTCTAAACAATAGCCTACATTCTATAACTTTGCAACTTTTACCACCTTCAAAAATAATCGCATACACAAATGAATAACCAGGAATTTTTGAGGCCAGCTACTCTGAGCAAAAATCACATATTACCAAATGCACTGAATTATGCTGATTTTAATGAGATTATGTCCTATGGTTGCTTAGCATGAAGTCCTTAAGAGTTTGATACTCGTGTTATAGTGTGCTCCTGGAGTGACCCTTTGCATCACCTAGTCACGGACCTGTGGAGTATGAAATATCTCAGATGCTATCCTATCAAGGGCCAGGGGGAATGTGAAAAAACTGAAAGAATTTGAAGCAGTCATAAAGAGGGCAGTCTGCAAGGTGAGCACCCTGCTGAGGGCTTCCTTGCTTTTCTCCTGAATGAAAGAGGTGAACTCTGTAACGAGGTATGGGTTTTGAAATATCTCACTTTGTCAGAACAAAATTACGGCCTCCTATATCCTACACTGCTATTCCATAAAGCAAGAGCCTAGTCATTCACACTGATAGATTCTAGTGTAAGTGGATCAGAATTCTGCTGCAATATTTGACATCTGCAGCCTTCCCTGCATTGCACGCAATTCCACCAAAAGCTTTTCTCTTCCTGGGCACAGGTGGTTCAAACATTTTCAAGGTGAGAGAACCACAGAATAGAATTTCCAAGATGACCACTTTCTTCAAAGTATATCCCAGTACATTCACTAGTAAGATACTGCTCATATCCTTTCCATTCTCCTGAAAACAAAGGATGAGAGTTCAAAGAAAGAAAAGAGAAAGTCAAAACCAAAATGGAGTTATGTTTATAGTTTTTAGATTCCTAACAGGTTTCTTTTAGGCTGACTCCAAAATCTATATCTAGAGAGCTTTACATTCATGTGTATTCCTCAAAACTTAATTTGATGATTAGAAGGAACAAAGAAGAGCAAATACTAATAAAACTCATAAGAAGTCATTGTCTTTTGGGTGTTTAGGTTCATCCTGAAGTCAAGACAAACAAGATCTACCCTGACTTTGTGTGGTCAGGACCCCCATGCCTGCAGACGGACAATGAAGACACACGTCATTCTGCATTTTTATTCTGTTCCACTGCCTGCGCAGGGATTCACATAAAATTGACATTTATACCAAGCTCCTGGTGTGCCAAGTCTACCACAAAAAGTACTAGGCCCACATCCATCCTATTCATTTCTGAGATGGTTCTAGTGATCCATCCCACTGCAAGCTTCACTGAGCTTTATAGCTTTTTAATGCATGCCTGGGTGTAATGGATCTCATTTTAATAAAAACAAACAGACTTTGTAGTGATGTCAAAATCTAAGAACAATTTGTCAATGTTTCTTATCTTCCTTTAATATAAATTCAAAAGAAAACCCATTCCTACCATTGAGAGAAAGAAGTTCTTATTAAAATTTGTCACAAATAGCAGAAGCTGGCATTAAAAAGAAGACCATTAACAGCTTACATTAGAATCACAGTCAATTATTCTGGGTCAAGTTATTAGAATCAAAGAATTAGATAATTAGTCTTCATGCTAGTTACACTACCAAGAAGACTGAAATCTCAGAATTCTTTATGAAAGCCAGTCACAAACTATCAGCCAACTATCACAGTATTACACCAGACAGTATAAATGCTTTCCAACTAGTATACCCAAATAGCACAAAGTTTACGGAACTGTCTAAAGATTGTTAGGATGGTGTCTTAGTCCTTCTGGGCTGCTATAACAAAAGATCACAGACTTATAAACAATGGACATAGATTTCCACAGCGTGGTCAGGCAGGGTCCTTTCTGGTCACACACTTCTCATTGTATCTTCACATGGGGGGAGGGCTAGGGAACTCTGTGTGTCTCTTACATATAAAAGCAGTCATCTCATTCAGGAAGCTCCATCCTTGTAAGTCTATCACCCCCCCAAACGCCCCACCTACAGATACCATAACCATAGGAATCAGGATTTCATCATATGAAAGGGGGACACAAAGGTTGAGGCCATAGCAGATACAAACATGAACTGGCTCATCCTCCTCCAGGGGCTGCCTTCAGCCACACTCCACTGCATCCTCATGTCCTGGTTCACCTTGCAACCATTCCATACATTCCGTCTCTCTGGGTTTAACAAGGCCCGCTCAGTAAGGTATCAGCCCCATCTTGTATTCAGCCTAATGTTTCCCTCTCCCCTACTGAGCCCCAGGGAACCTACCAGGGAAAGCAGATATGTCCATTTCTGCAAGGCTCTTTCCACCTCCCTCTCTGGATCTTCTTTCCTCCGGCCATGTTGGAAGCAGGATAGAGGGTGAAAAGATGGAAAAGTTCTGCATCACTGACTTACATGGTGCTACTGTAGCCTTTTCATGACCAAGAAGGACTTATCTGGAATTCCCCCTGATGGACAAGTGTCTCTCGTGTGAGGTACCCTTGGATTTCCCAGGGATATTCACAAGTTGGGGAGAGATGACTTCATAGTTTCTTTTTAAACCAGGGGAAATGTTCTAGCTCCCACAACTCCTCACCTACAGTATTCTCCACAGCCTCTCCATTTCCCTTACTCCGCAAGCACCCTACTGGAGAAAATTAATTAGCCTGAAGTCGGTTGCCCACTAGCTGACCCACAGGAAACCCATGTATCTGAAACACTTGAAACAATTGAATGGCAAAAATACTGGTGTGCATCTGACCCCATTCTGGGTTCTCTGGACAATTCTCTGTCTGTTCACATAGACACAGAGTAGATCAGAAAGTTGGATCCATAAACATTTATCTGAGGAGTGAGATACTATTCTCTCCTATTAGGTATTCTTTACAATAATTATTTGGCTTTACAAACAACCTCTTCTAGGTCCCTAAATTACAAAACCCTCCAACAGACTTAGTCTCTATTGTACTGGAGAGAAGTGACTGGATTAAGGTTGTTCAGCTTGATCAACTGCCTGCAAACAATCTCTTGCCTGGCTCTCCTGAGAAAGCAGTGAAGTTGCTAGGTGGTTTTGCAGCATCTTTAGGGCTTCAGCAGGAATTCCTAGAAAACAGACAATGGGAAATAAAAAGGTAGAAGGGAAAGGGGGTTTTAGGGGAAGGAAAGAACACAAAAATGGAAGGAAACAAAAATATAAGAGGGAAAGTGAATTAAAGACTTGGGTTCTGAAGAATAAAATGCCATTAGAACACTGTATTTGGTGAAGACCCAAATATAACCTAAGAGCAAATACCATCTCATATTTTCCTTTAACTTCCAATTTCTCTTCTCTCCCCTTTTTCTGAAATTGTCATTTGTATTAGTATTGTTGGTTGCTATTAATTGAGTTGACATAGTTCTAGAGATGAACAGAACTTGGCACCTCTTCAGCTCAGAATCTAGGGTAATTTTCTTCTGTCATGGAAAGAAACCTTTCACACTCATAGAGGAACACTGTCCAGCAAAACAATCCTCTTCCTTCATAAAGTGAAGTCATTCAGTCATGTCCAGCTCTTTGCAACCCCATGGACTGTAGCCTACCAGGCTCCTCCATCCATGGGATTTTCCAGGCAAGAATACTGGAGTGGGTTACCATTTCCTTCTCCAGGAGATCTTCCCAGGGTTATTTTTGCCTGAGTCCTACTCCTGCCCTTAGCTGTGATGACCCAAACCTTTCAGAACATGACAGAATACTCTGCCCCAAACCAACCTATCAATCTCCCCGTTGGCTCCTGCATGCATGCAAAATGTCAGCTTTCTCCTATTTTTCACTTTCTTCTTTTAAAAGTCAGAAGACCATGGGAAAACCTGCATGCACTTTCTTTCCAAATCATTTACTGTTGAAAACATCTAATTCTACTCTGTTACCTGCTTAACCTTCTTTCCTTCAATGTCTAGATATTTCCAGCAGAGAGGATGGTATTTATTAGAGAGGAAATTAGGCAAAAAGAGGGACAATGCAATTGTAGGAAACATACACTCACCATTAGCCCACACTCATCTTCATGTATTTGTCTGTTATAAAGTTTATTCCAAGCACAAACTTAAAGCTTTCGATCAAGGACAGAGGTAGTGATATTGAAAGACCTCTCTGTGCTTGACCATGACATATAAACAGAATACTAGAGATTTCTGAAAATATTGAGCTAAGTCACAGGTGTTCTGTAGATTCAGCAAGGAGTAGCTGAAAAGAAGATATTCATGGAACTTTTAACAATCACTCCTTTGCCATCCAGAGTGCATTATTTTATCCCCTTCCTCAGATTTTCATAAGATTACATTGAAGAAATGGCTCTGCTACAGCAAGAATAGTAACAGTGGTTACCAAATGGAAACAAACAAATGAAAAACCCTTGAAGTTCACTGACCTCATAGATTAGTAATCATGTTTCAGAGAAACAACAACTTACATTTGAGGTAAATAAATCTCTATTTTCCAGAAGTTGGTTCTCAATTTTTGGAGAAAGAGAGGGTGACTTAAATACACAAATTACTATATTATAAGGTAGAGCAAAGTAAGGATTAAGCTGCTGCTGCTAAGTCGCTTCAGTTGTGTCTGACTCTGTGTGACCCCACAGACGGCAGCCCACCAGGCTCCTCCGTCCCTGGGATTCTCTAGGCAAGAACACTGGAGTGGGTTGCCATTTCCTTCTCCAATGCATGAAAGTGAAAAGTGAAAGTGAAGTCGCTCAGTCATGTCCAACTCTTCGCGACCCCATGGACTGCAGCCTACCAGGCTCCTCCGTCCATGGGATCCTCCAGGCAAGAGCACTGGAGTGGGGTGCCATCGATTAAGAGCTGAAGCCAAAGAAGGTGCTACAGTGCATTGAAGTACAGTTAGGAGCCATCTGGATGTAAGAACAGGATTTTTTTGGAGTTACACAACTGCATTGGCTTGTTGATGGAGTTTCGAAAGGCTGATAGGATATTAATATGCAAAAGGAGGAAGACAGCATATCTGTCAGTTCATTTAGGATCATCTTATGATGTATGCATCGCCTACATCCTGGACCAAGGGAACTGAGATATTAATACATATAGCGTTATAAAATATCAGTGAATATTCAAGTTTGACTAAAACACAAGAAAAGTTCCTTTTTCTAATAAACATGTAATGTCTCTCATGATTGTACTCCCATGATATGCTACATACATTACTGTAGGGTTAGAATGGAGAAAATCTTGTTTAGATTACTCATGCATTATACTAGGGGGGATAATTTATGCCAATTTGGAGAGTTGACATTTATTCTAAAGGCAACAGGGAACCAGGAAATTTTAGTGCAAGAGAGCAGTGTGTCCAGAATTAGATAAGAGAAATCTTAACCTGGATTGAGGGGTTGTGGGTGTTGGGGCTGGTAAGGAAAAGAAGCAGCCTAGAAACAGCTGGAAATATTATGACACTAAAAGAAAATCAAAAAGGGCTCTGCCACGCTGAAAGAAGCAAAGGATGGGAGAGATACAGGGAAAGAATTAGGCCTTGACCACACAGAAGGAATGAGGCAGACATAAGAGTCAAAAAGGCATCCAAGAACATGGGCCTGGATGAGTAAAGAAATGACTGCAAAGTCAGAGAAAAGGGAGGGGAGGATTAAGGTTCTGCCCGAAAGCATATGAACTTTATTTTCCTGTATTTCATTGACTTTGTACCAGAAATCATCAAAAAATGTTAAGTCACTGCAGCAAATCACAGAAATAAGTACACTCAAGTCTCTGCTAGACTCTACCGAATACCAGAACCAAAGCAGGATTACCCAGTGATAACAAGCAGTAAGTCACTGGTCCCTTTCAACACTTAAATAAGACATATGTTGTAAAGCATCAGGATGAATGGGAATAAAATGAAAACAACCCATTCCTTTATGGAGCCAGCCTGACCGCCAAACCTAAACAAAACATAAGTAATGCTTTCCTTAAACATGTGTCCACTTCCTCCAAGAGTTTCTCATTCCTTTTGCTAGAATCCACCCTTGTTTACTATCCCTTCATTGTCTTATTCTCAGCAGGTCAGCTAATCACTAATCAAATAAATAATTAAAAAGTGTTCAGTCCTAAGATAATTTTCATATTGATGGACTCTTGAAACTGAAAAGCTTTCTAATCCCCTAAAAGTAAAACTCTAATATTGAAAGGACTCCTCCCGAGCCTCTTTCCAAAATGCCCAGTAGGCAGCAGATGCGACTCTAGCTACTTAGACATCTGCCGTAATTAAACCTATTTGGTAGTGAAGACAGGAAAGACAAATGAGGCAGTGAAAGATGTTGAGAAGAAATGCATGGACAAGTGGGGGAAAAAAATGAATGTTTTAAACACAGATCTCTGCCTGCACACCAGACCAAGTGTGATGGCAGCCAGGTGGAACTAGGCGGGAGTGGATTTTCAAGAAGCTCTATATGAACTGGCACTGAGAAGTCTTATTCAGCTTTATAGTTTAAACATGATTCTTTGGTTCTAAGATTCAGAGCCACTTGTCCCATTTAACTACACTAAGTCAAAAAAGGAAAATGCTTATCGCCTATTTGAAAGTTGCTAAGAATCTTAAAAGTTCTCATCAGAAAAAAAAAAAGATTGTAAACGTATAGTGACAGATGGTACCAGACTTACTGTGGTGATCATTTTGCAATATATACATATATCTAATCATTATGCTGTACACCTGTTATATGTAACACGTTATATGTCAATGTTATATATGTATAATGGACATATTACTATTATGTTCTATACATATAATTTATAATGTGAAAGTGCAAGTGAAGTCGCTAAGTTGGGACCCTGTGGACTGTAGCTTACCAGGCTCCTCTGTCCATGAGATTCTCTTGCCATTTCCTTCTCCAGGGGATCTTCCCAACCTGGGGGTCGAACCCGGGTCTCCTGCATTGCAGGCAGACGCTTTAACCTCTGAGCCATCAGGGAAGCCTAAGTTACATATAAAGAAATATGTATACATACACATATATATAGAAAGTTTTTTTTAAGGAATGTACTAATATTTTGGATAAAGAAAGCAAATCAACTAAAAGTTACTGGCTTTATTTTCAAAGGTACGTTCTACTTAGCATATTGGGTCTAAATGCATCTTCATGTTTATCTTTACCTCCAAATGTACTTTATGTTTATGCTGATATAAAAATGGAAAAGCATTCTAACCTTGTAATATTTACTGCAGAACAGTTTAGTTACAATAGCTAATAAAAACCACTAAGTTCTGAAACCTATATGTCAACAAGGTACTCTGCTATTGTTGGTCATTTAACAAATATTCATTTAATTCCTCCTTGACTCAGGAACTCTTACAGGTCCTTGGTTTACATCAGTAAATAAAGTAGGCAGACACTTGTCCTCATGGAACTTACATTCTAGGTGGGGGAAGACAGATAATCCACAATAAACATAAATCAAATTATATGGTACATTAACATTATATGGTATGTTAACAGGTAATCTGTATTATGGGAAAAGAAATGGTAAAGCAGAGGAAGGGGTTTAGGGAGTAACGGTGAAGAAAAGGAGGTGATTTAAAGATCACCTAACATGTTAGAGCCTCCTGAGGGTAGTAGACGTGCTTTCTTGCATTCCAAATCCAAGGTTTCCCCTGTCCAGTCAGATCTCTTGCTCCTCTGCCCAACTTCGAAAATGTTTCCATCTCTCAGGCTCTATGAAAACTCATACAAACATGAATATTCTGAACATTCTGCCTCCTTTCAGTTGAACCGATTTCACAAATGATTTGGGATAAATTCCCTCAAATTAAGTAACATTTAATGGAGTAAATTTTGATAATTTTCTGTTTACTGAAGAACTAATCTACATTCAGAAAACGAAGATCATGGCATCTGGTCCCATCACTTCATGGGAAATAGATGGGGAAACAGTGGAAACAGTGCCAGACTTTATTTTTTTGGGCTCCAAAATCACTGCTGATGGTGACTGCAGCCGACGCTTACTCCTTGGAAGAAAAGTTATGTCCAACCTAGATAGCATTTTCAAAAGCAGAGACATTACTTTGCCGACTAAGGTCTGTCTAGTCAAGGCTATGGTTTTTCCTGTGGTCATGTACGGATGTGAGAGTTGGACTGTGAAGAAGGCTGATCACCGAAGAATTGATGCTTTTGAAGTGTGGTGTTGGAGAAGACTCTTGAGAGTCCCTTGGACTGCAAGGAGATCCAACCAGTCCATTCTGAAGGAGATCAACCCTGGGATTTCTTTGGAAGGAATGATGCTAAAGCTGAAACTCCAGTACTTGCGAAGAGTTGACTCATTGGAAAAGACTCTGATGCTGGGAGGGATTGGGGGCAGGAGGAGAAGGGGACGACCGAGGATGAGATGGCTGGATGGCATCACTGACTCAATGGATGTGAGTCTGAATGAACTCCGAGAGATGGTGATGAACAGGGAGGCCTGGCGTGCTGCGATTCATGGGGTCGCAAAGAGTCGGACACGACTGAGCGACTGAACTGAACTGAACTGAATCTCTACATTATTTTCATTTTACAACACACTATCAGCACCCCAAATTATAATATGTAGAAATATTATATATGCATTGCTCTTCTAATGTATTATGACATTTAAAAATATACATAAAATATAAGTTAATGACAGTGAGCTAAAAATAAACAGAAATGCTAACATTTCCTTCCCAAAAGGATAAGGACACTCATTTTTAAGGCCACTGGAATAATGGATTCCGAATCTACAGACATAGTTATACCACAGTAGCTTATCAAAATAAAATAATTTATTTTACATATCATTTACTTCAAAGCTCTCAGAATACCACAAGGGGCCAGGAATGAAATTATCTGTGAATATTTCTCTTCATGTTAGAGTTTGTTGCTCACCTGTGTCCAACTCTTTGCAACCCCATGGACTGTAGCTCGCCAGGCTCCTCTATCCATGGAATTCTCCGGGCAAGAATACTGGAATGGGTAGCTATTACCTTCTCCAGGAAATCTTCCTGACTCGGGGATTGAACCCAGGTGTCCTGCATGGCAGGAAGATTCTTTACCATCTGAGCTACCAAGGAAGCCCATCTCTCTTCATATGCATATATAAAATTTTGTAAGCTCAAGTAATCATCATTGGTCATTTTATTATTATTATTAAAATTATTATAATTTATTATTATAATTATTCCATCAATTCATCTATTGCTAAATAACCCAAATAGATTTCTTTTTTTCATGGGTTTAAGTCTCAAGTCATAATTTGAACAACTGACCTAGAAGAATAAATAAAATGTAGTATGGGTATCATTATATATACCCATTTGTAAGGAAAATTAATGAAAAAATAAAGAAGATTCAAGTTTGCTGAAACAGAAAGTGTACTCAGAATTGAATGTACATATCACCTAGAGTAAATACTTTCTGAGCATCCTGCAACTTCCAAAGAAAAGGGCGACATGACTTTCATCTCCTGCCTACTGCGGACTCTCTTCCACTTTCCTCCACAACTTCCCTCACTGAAATCTCTTCCCTGGGTTATAAAACAGACCTTGTGTTTCTGGTTCAGACATGATGGACTTGATCTCTTTGTGCCCACTCCTCTGTTTGTTCCAGAAAGAACAAGAGGCCACTAAAGGAGACCTTTGAGAGTTAGTAAGAAGAGGGTAAACTAGTTTATTAGGGCCTGAAGACTGGAAGAGCAACACAGCAGCACCCAATAGAAGAAAGCAACCCGGGCCCCGCATTCCTGACCTCCAACCTAGCATCAGAAGGCAGCCTGAGAAGGGCCCTACCTCCCCAGGAATGAACGTGAAGGAACACCAGATGAGTTGGGCCAAGTCATCAGAAGGATGGATAGGGAGTAGTGTCCTGGGGGAGCCTTCCATGCAAGGCTGCCGTGTAGCACAGCTAGAGACACGATACAAGCAACCAGGTTTTGGAAGCCTTTTTGCCCCCATTGCCTGTGTGCCCCTTCCAGAGAGCACCTGTAATGTGACCCCATCACAAACCGCAGGCCAGCCTCAGAAGCACTTGTGGTCCCCCAGAGCAGGGGCAATTCTGTTAGAATATGTACATGGCCAGGGAAGCCTCCACGAGATTGAAACTCCCTTTTGCTCTGGGAATACAAGAGGGGGTGGGTAGAACCAGCAGGAGGGACTCAACCACACAGGCAGAGCGCCTGGAAGATCTTTGTTTTCAAGAGCCTAAAAGTTCTTGCCTCTGTCCAGAAACACTGAGCAGCTGGGAGGCACTAGGAGGGGAGATCAGCACCAACAAGTCTGGCCCAAGAAGCCCCTTTTTCCCTAAAAACCCTGAACTGCCTTGTTTCATCGAGGGACACCCAATGGCCTAGACTGGGAAACCCATTTTGCTTCCTCAGACACATCCAAGCAGCATTAGATTAGTTAAACGAATCAAAATAACATGGCAAAGACTTTAAAAAAAAAAAAAAAACTGTTAATAGAAACAGACCCCACAAACTAAGCCTGGAAAGCCACAATAAACCTAAACAGGATGACTTTCTGGTAAAACAAGATTTAAATAGGATCCCAGAGTCTTCTAACATAGGACAAAATATCAAAGCAAAAACTGAAAATGACTTGGCATATCAAGAATCAAGAAACTGAAAACTGGGCTGAGAAAAGACAACCAACCAGCATCAACACTGAAATTAATCAGATATAATTATCTGATAAAAGTCTTAAAGCAGTTATCATTAACACATACAAGATAAATTACAAATTCTCTTCAAATAACGAGAAAAAATCTTATCAAAGAAACAGAAGTTATAAAAAAGAATCAAATGAAAATTACATACATAAAAGTTACAATAAAAAAATAATTTGCAGAATGGGGATGACAAAAGGTAAGAATCACTGAATTTCAGGATAGATTAATAGAATTCATATAACCTGAATAATAAATAGAATACAGATTGAAAAAAAAAAAGAATAGAACCCTAGTGACCTGTCAGTTCAGTCACTCAGTCATGTCTGACTCTTTGTGAGCCCATGGACTGCAGCATGCCAGGCCTCCCTGTCCATCACCAACTCCTGGAGTTTACTCAAACTCATGTCCATTGAGTCGGTGATGCCATCCAACCATCTCATCCTCTGTCGTCCCCTTCTCCTCCTGCCCTCAATCTTTCCCAACATTAGGGTCTTTTCAAATGAGGCAGCAGTGAGGCAGCTCTTTGCATCAGGTGGCCAAAGTATTGGAGTTTCACTTCAACATCAGTCCTTCCAATAAATATTCAGGACTCATTTCCTTTAGGATGGACTGGTTGGATCTCCTTGCAGTCCAAGGACTCTCAAGAGTCTTCTCCAACACCACAGATCAAAAGCATCAATTCTTCAGCGCTCAGCTTTCTTTATAGACCAACTCCCACACCCATACAGGACTATCGGAAAAACCACACCTTGACTAGACAGACTTTGGTTGGCGAAGTAATGTCTCTGCTTTTTAATATGCTGACTAGGTTGGTCATAACTTTCCTTCCAAGGAGTAAGCATCTTTTAAATAGCGATCTGTCAGATAACAATAAAAAATCCAAAACTCATCTCATCACATTCCCAGAATTTAAAAAAAAATTGAAAGAAAACAGGTCTGAAGATTACACAAAGAAATAATGGCTGAAAACTTTCTTAATGTGGAAAAGATACAAACATGCAGATTTAAAAAGCACAACAACTCAAAATAGGATAAACCCAAAGGAACCCACACCAAGACACATCCTAATTACATTTCAGAAAATGAAAGACAAAGGAAAAATCTTGAAAGCAGCCAGGGAGAAATGATGTATTACCTGTAGGGAAATATCAACTCCTATATCAGTAATGTCTCTTATGAACTCTGGATGCCTTAAGAAAGTCATAAGTCCTTAAAGAAAAGAACTGTCTATTAGAAGTTCTTTACATGGCTAAATTATCCATTAGGAATGAAGGAGAAATAAAAGCATTCTCAAATAAAGAAAAAAACTAAAAGAATTTGTCACTAGCATCTCTACCCTTAAAAGTGGCTAAAGAAAGTCTTCACAGAGAAAGGGAAAAGCAAAAGAAAAACTCTCAGAACACTGGGAGAAGAGAATAATGGAAAGAACTGAGTATATACAATAGACTGTCCTTTTCCTCATATTTGTTAATCATACTTAATGACTGCAGCAAAAATTGTATCATCTGTAACTCACAAGAATGGTATTTAAAAGTAAGGAAGGCCCTAAATGGAAGGAAGTCTCCACTCTTCATCAAGGAATGTAAAATACTGATACCAACAGGCTATGATAAATCATAGATATGACTGAAAGATTGACAGACAAATAGACCCATAGAACAGAGAGACACTCAAAAGCACAGAAATAAATTAAAATCTTAAAAAGGGTTCAAATAACACAAAAACTGAATAAAATATAAACAGAGAAACAAGAACCAGAAGAACAAACAAAACCAAATAATAAAATGTCAGACTTAAGCAATAACATATCATTAATCACCTAACATATAAATGGTCTAAACATACTGATCAAAAGACAGAGTTGGCAGAGTGAATAAAAGAAGAACATGAGGCCCTGTGTACTGTTTCAAAGAAACTCACTAATGACATGGATATGCTGAAAATAAAAGGATAAAAAGGATAGATTAATATCAGATAAAGTAGACTTCAAAGCAAAGACAATTCCTGGAGACAAAGAGGAACACAAGGGAATTACAGAAGGATAAAAGACTCAACCCAACAGGCATACATAATAATCCTATGTATGCATCAAACAACACAGTCTTAAAATAAATGAAGCAAATATGGATAGAACTCAAAAGAGAAATAAGTAAATCTGTAATTATAATTCAGAACATCAACATTCCTCTCAGAAACTAAAAGAATAGAGAATTACTAAACAGAAAATCAGCAAGGATATTGAAGATCTGAAGGTCACAAGGAAACAGGACCTAAATGACACATACACATATATATAAGCATGAACACACACACATATATATAATGCTCTCCCTAACAGTGGCAAAATATATGCTTTTACCCAAGAAACATTCACCAAGATAGACCATATTCTGAGCCACAAAACAAAGCTCAACAGATTTAAAAGTGTTGAAATAAAACAATGTATTCTAAGTATGATATGGGGAAAAAAATCAATAATGTAAGGACAATAAGAAAATCTCTAAAAGTGTAAATTAAACAACAGATTTCTAAAAATCCACTGGTCAAAAAGAAAATATCAATAGAATTCAGGAATACACAGAGCTTTAATGAAAACAAAAACACAACATATCAACATATGTGAAATGTAGCTACAGCAGCACTGAGAAATTTTTTAGCACTAAATGCTTATATCCATAAGAAATCGGGGTTTGAAATTAATAATAAAATCTCACACCTCAAGAAACTAAAAAAGAAGAGTTAAATAAACCCAACACAATCACAAAGAAGGAAATAGCAAAAAGTAAAAATTAATGAAACTGAAAATAGGAAAACAAAAAAAGTCAATGAAACAAAAAGCTGCTTCTTTGAAAAAACAAAATTAATAAAATTCTAGCACAACTGACAAAAAGAAAGACTACACAAATGGGATATCATATAGATCTTACAAATATTAAGAATTTTAGCAAGAGAATATTATAAATAATTTTATATTCATGGGGGTGACAACTTAGAAGAAATGAACAGTTCCTCAAAATTCATAAATTATCACAACCCATCCAAGTAGATCATCTGAATAGTCCTATAACCTTTAATGACATTGAAACTGTAATATAAAAAACTTTCAAAAAAGAAATCTTTAATCCAAGATGGTTTTACTGGAGAATTCTAACAAGCATTTTAAAAATTAAGACCAAGTTGACATAATCTGTTAGAGAAAACAAAAGGGAGGAAACCCTTCTAAAATAATTCCGTGGGGCCAGTATTGCCCTGCACCAAAACAAGACAAAGGCGGCATAAAAACAGAAAATTACGGATCAGTAACACATAAATTTGGACTTAAAAGTCCTCACTCTCACACATGTAAGTTAGCCAAATGAATCCAACAATGTATAAAAACACATCTTGATAGCTTCTAGTCCCTTCCTAAGTCAGGTTACACTACCTATTTTTTCAAAGGGTTTAAGTAAATCAGCAATACAGTCAGTTGGGGTCCCAGTAACAGCGTTATGTTAACAGCACTATAGTGGTAAATCTCCAAATCTAGGTCAGATCAGAAACTGACTGTTAAAGTTAACAGTTAAGTTAACCCTTAAAGTTAAGGGTTGTTAACCCTTAAATTATTAACCCTTAAGTTAATAATGCCAAGAGCCATTCTAAATGTCTATGAAGAACAACTACATTTATAGGATGAAGAAAACATTTATACCATGTAGAAATGATGGGCGAGTTGGATATTCCTTATATGCCCCTCTAGAACCACGCTTGATCCTTTTCATTCATGTTATGAACCTTTGGAGATTGACCAGACCAGACTGCATCCCTCTGGCTTTCCTGGGCTCTGACTTCTCCTTGAGTTTGGCCAATGGGAGATACTAGCAAGAGATTGGAGAATCAGTGGAGAAAGAGATAAGTTATTTGATTGTTTCCTCTGACTCCTTTTCTGCTGGGAGGTGACCAAGTTTCTTCACCGAAGCCCAGAACTCCGGTCAGAGGCTCTCGCCTTCAGCTGCAGGTATATATAAGTCTTTCTAGAGATTGCAAGGTCCACTCTCTTCCTTTGCCCTGTGGGCATAAATGTGTTCATCGCTCCCCGTTCTTGCGAGTTTTTGCTATTCCTTTTCAGTTATCCTTAACTCTGATACAACTTCCAATAACCACTTAAGTTCACTAAGCTCTCTTTATTTTCCTTACCTGTGTAAATCATCTTGTTTTCAGACAATGATACAAGTGATTATGGAGTTACTAGATAAAGATGGCTCCTTAAGGACCTATCACTAAAGTGTTTACAACAGGAAGGGGATATCTTTTTTCCTGAATTCAAAACCATAAACACAAGAATATGTCTCAGATCACATAAAAATAAATGCTAAAAAACCAATGAGAAAGGAAAGAATTTAGTAAAAGAGTACAAACTTTAACCTCTAAGATGAATAAGGTCTGAGGTCCTAGTGTATAACATAGTGACTATGGTTTGTAATGTATTATTGACATTTGTTAAGAGAGTAAAGGGCTTTCCAGTTGTGCTATGGGTAAAGAACCCGTCTGCCAATGCAGGAGACATAAAAGAAATGTGTTTGATCCATGAGTTTGGAAGATCCCCTGGAGGAGGGCATGGCAACCCACTCCAGTGTTCTTGCCTGGAGATTTTCCATGGACAGAGGTGACTGGCAGGCAGTCCATGGGGTCATAAAGAGCCAGACAATACTGAAGTGACTTAGCAGGCATGCAAGAAAGTAACACTTTAATGTTCTCACCAAGAAAGATCTCAAAAAGGTAAATATGTGAGGTGATATTAATAGATGTATAATTAACCTGATTGGGGAATTCTTTAATAATATATACATGCGTAAATCATCACGTATACTTTAAATATCTTGCAAGTTTGTTCATTATATTTCAATAAAACTGAAAAAAGAAAAAAATCAATGATTTCAATATTTTTTTATATAATTTCTTTTTTTAGCTACATCAGTCATTACTCTTGGCAGGTAAAAGGGGCTTTTATTCCAGATAATTGCCCAGTGGGATTAACTGGATATTCAGAACACAAAAAACCTTGGAAATCAACTAACAATCCTCCCATTTTAGAGATATATAAATAAATCCAAGAATGATTAAGTCACTTTTCTCAACTCATAAAACTCAATGGCAAAAGCAGAAACCAAGTTGCCAAAGTTTAACTGAATCTCTACCAAATTCCCAGACAAATGGAATATCTCCTATGCTCTGAAAATTTTCATTCTTATCTCTTTCACAGCACCGACCATATTCCACCTTGTATTCGTTGTCTAGTTATCATAAGTTTTACCAAGTAGACTAAATTCCTTGAAGGTTCAGTTCTCATGTGTCTTTTCTTCTCACTCTATATTTTCACATACGGCTAAAGGTCTTTATAAATGCCCTTTCCTCTACTTGGAAGACCCTCTGTCTTTGACCTGATTACTTCCCCGACATCTTTCAGATCTCAGTAAAAACCACTTCTACAAAGCAGCCTTTCCTTTCCTGACTCCGACACAGCTCAGGTCTCCTTGTTATGTGAACATGTGGCATTCTGTGTTTCTCCCAATTGTGGTGCAACATTTAACTTTGAAATTTATCTCATGTCTGCTTTTCTATTAAAATTTAAGTCCTGAGTTACAGTGCCCACAGGTGTACTCTTCACTGCTGTCCATTCTTCGCATTCAGCAGACCTTCATTGGATGCTTGTTGAATGAATCCATTTTATTCCTTCGGAATAAAATTCCTTTTTAATTTAATTTGGCTTGCGTTGAGGGGAGGCGTTTCTGAGTAGATCCGACCATCGTGGGTGCCTCCCACGATGAATTTTTAGATGCTGCCTCCCACACCTTACAGTGAACCAAAATCTTTTTTTTTTTCCCACCCAAACCATTATGCCTGATCATTTGGACATAATTACAGAACTGTGGATGCACTTGTTTTTTTAATTGTCACCTTATTAGATGGAAACCATTGGATTTGCAGTCTCTTATTCCACATACCTGGTGGCTTTGATGGTAAAGGATTTGCCTGCATGAAGGAGACCTGGAATCAAATCCCTGGGACAGGAAGATTCCCTGGAAAAGGGAATGGCTACTCACTCTGGTACTCTTGCCTGCGGAGAATCCCATGGACAGAGGAACCTGGCGGACTACATTCCATGGGGTCGCAAAGAGTCGGACATGACTGAGCAACTAATACTTTCACTTTCACATACACTAGATTTCCCACTTTCACATCCTAAGATAATGTGATAATCGAGTCACTGACTAAAAGGCTGAATAGGACAGAATAGAGACAGTGCTCTGAACCTGCCACTTGAATCTACTTTTTACCATAGGATTCTTATACTTTACCACAGGAGCTCAATTTCTTAGCTGTACTCTCAGATCATGACTGATAAAAATAATGAGAGCCTACATATCAAATATTCCTATACTGCACACAAACACCTAACCTCTCTTCCACAGTCCAAAAGAAATTCACCTCCTTGATGAACTGTTATCTACTTTTCCTAGATGAAAGTGCCATCCCTCCTTATGGCTTCCTAATTTCATTCTCACCATTTTTATCTCACTGACCACATTCTGGCTTATATCACAGTTAATGATCTGAGCAACACCTATTCCCACTCCTTTAGTTCAGTTCCCTTAGGGCTACAAAGGCCACATCAGCTGCACTGAAATTGCTATTTACTGAGTATCTCAACCATGCCAGACACTGGTATTTTTCACAGACCAGCTTATTTAGTTCTTTCTGAAGTAAATATTATAACTAAAAGCAGTTCAGAGATGAGGAATCTGAATCTCAAAGAAGTCATAATTCTTTATATTCCTCTGTACCATCAGTATTTCAATGGAGCATGTATCAAATGAATGATTGCCAAACTGATGTTAGGGACAATTTATGTGGGAATCTCACCTTCCTAGGGATGATGGTCCCACAATGAGATTTATATTTTGGATTAGATGACAATTGGACAAAATCTTAACTGCTATTCCAGATAAAAGTTCCTTTTTTGTCAATTTTCCCCTTCAAAAAGAGAATGTGTTCTATATAACTTCAGGCAAATAAGAAAAGGACAGATATGTTATTTGGGGAAAAAAAACTGTTGCAAGAAACAAAACTATGCAAATCATACCTCTTCTGTATACACCAAGACCCATTTTTAAACTAGTAAACTTCTTCAAGTTGACATGCTGACATTTTCAACCAATTTCTCTCACTGCTGCTGCTGTTGCTGCTAAGTCGCTTCAGTCGTGTCCGACTCTGTGCAACCCCAGAGACGGCAGCCCACTAGGCTCCCCCGTCCCTGGGATTCTCCAGGCAAGAACACTGGAGTGGGTTGCCGTTTCCTTCTCCAAGGCATGAAAGTGAAAGTGAAGTCGCTCAGTCGTGTCCGACCCTCAGCAACCCCACGGACTGCAGCCTTCCAGGCTCCTCCATCCATGGGATTTTCCAGGCAAGAGTCCTGGAGTGGGGTGCCATTTCTTTCACTAGAGTGCATTAATTACAACTCATGCTTTCAGTGGAAGACCAAAGAGATAAAAATAGCATTCCATAACAGTCATTTCTATCAAGGAAATTTTCTTAAAGCTAAGCTAGAGAAATACACTATGAGATAGAGCACATAATAAGGAGTGTAAGAGTTCTTAACAGGGAAGCTGCACTAGAAATAATTTTTTTTTTTTCAAGAGAGGCACAAATAAATCTTCAGCTTGGGATCATGTTTTATACAGATATTTGCATAATCTTTGGAAATGTAAAGGATTTTCTAATCTGATTTCCTGTGTAGCTGAGAAAACTTAGGCCTAGAGAAGTAAAAATAAGTTTTTAAAATCAAGAGCAGTTATGTTAGGACTTAGAAGACAGCCCAGTGACAGGCCTTAGTGTCTAGCTGCTCCATCTCTGTGGACTAGGCTGGAGATTTGGGTACCAGTTAATGGTACAGGCTTGAGGCTGAGTTGCTTTTATTTTGGGAAACCTCAATCTTTGTTCTTAAGGCCCGCAACTAATTGCATAAAGCCCACCCACATTATAGAAGGTGATTTGTTTTATTCACAATCTTTTGGTTTAAATGTCAATTACATCTAAGAAAATGCCTTCCCAGGTGAGCATGTCACAGGACTACAAAAGGAAATTTACAGTTCTATGGAGTATGTTATCATGTGCCACTTTATCTGGAATTGAATATCTATGCTACCTCTTCCACTTTCACGGCTATGGAAGAGAAAACAAGCTTGACAAATTTTTTTTTCCCCATTTAATCATGTCTAGTGTCTTAGTCCATTTTGGCTGCTTTTACAAAATACCAAAGGCTGGGGGGAGTTATAAACAATGTTATTTATCACCATTCTGGAGGCTAAAAGTCCAAGATCAGGGTGCCAGCATGGTTAAGTGAGAGCCTCTTCAAGGACATAGACATTTTTTCCACCCCTGGACAGAAGGGATGAGCGAGTATTTCAGGCCTCTTTCAAAAGAATGCTAATCTCATTCATGGGGGCTCTGCCCACATGTGGGCTCTGCCCTCATCAGTTCAGTTGCTCAGCCGTGTCCGACTCTTTGCGACCCCATGAATCGCAGCACGCCAGGCCTCCATGTTCATCACCATCTCTCGGAGTTCACCCAGACTCACGTCCATCGAGTCCGTGATGCCATCCAGCCA
>SJYT01029193.1:97457-140618 GCA_006410635.1 Cephalophus harveyi | reverse complement strand
TGACTTCACATTCCAAGATGTCTGGCTCTAGATTAGTGATCACATCATCATGATTATCTGGGTCGTGAAGATCTTTTTTGTACAGTTCTTCTGTGTATTCTTGCCACCTCTTCTTAATATCTTCTGCTTCTGTTAGGTCCATACCATTTCTGTCCTTTATCGAGCCCATCCTTGCATGAAATGTTCCCTTGGTATCTCTAATTTTCTTGAAGAGATCTCTAGTCTTTCCCATTCTGTTCTTTTCCTCTATTTCTTTGCATTGATCGCTGAAGAAGGCTTTCTTATCTCTTCTTGCTATTCTTTGGAACTCTGCATTCAGGTGCTTATATCTTTCCTTTTCTCCTTTGCTTTTTGCCTCTCTTCTTTTCACAGCTATTTGTAAGGCCTCCCCAGACAGCCATTTTGCTTTTTTGCATTTCTTTTCCATGGGGATGGTCTTGATCCCTGTCTCCTGTACAATGTCACAAACCTCATTCCACCTAATCATTTTCCAATGGTTCCACCTCCTAAAATCATCACCTTGGGCATTAGGTTTTCAACATAAGAATTCTCAGAGAACACAAGAACTTAACCCATAGCACCCAATGAGGAAACTAATTCATGTAAGGTAACCCAAAGCCTCATCCATACTGAATGCTATCTAATTACAACCTAAATAATAATTGTGAGTCTCGTCATGACTTTTCTTGTCTCCCACCCAAGAACTGTGGATCTTCTGTTTCGAATGATGGTAGAAAGCAATAGAGTTGCCCCATATGTAGTAGCATGAAAATCACTCATTTCTATATCCATGGGGAAGTATGCTGAGAAAACCTGTCTACAGTTCAGTTCAGTTCAGTTCAGTCGCTCAGTCGTGTCCGACTCTTTGCGACCCCATGAATCGCAGCACGCCAGGCCTCCCTGTTCATCACCATCTCTCGGAGTTCACTCAGACTCACATCCATCGAGTCAGTGATGCCATCCAGCCATCTCATCCTCGGTCGTCCCCTTCTCCTCCTGCCCCCAATCCCTCCCAGCATCAGAGTCTTTTCCAATGAGTCAACTCTTCGCATGAGATGGCCAAAGTACTGGAGTTTCAGCTTTAGCATCATTCCTTCCAAAGAAATCCCAGGGTTGATCTCCTTCAGAATGGACTGGTTGGATCTTCTTGCAGTCCAAGGGACTCTCAAGAGTCTTCTCCAACAGTGGCTGTCATAAAAATAATAAGCGAATAACTTCATTGTTCTAGTTATCTGTCTGTTTCATGATCAATTCACACATCTGCTTTGTTCTGTCTCTTCATTGTCAGATTTCCACAAAGTGCATATTTGCTTCAAAAACAAAGTTGTCTATTACAGGGATCACTCATGTGACTATCCCTATGAGTAAAATCATTTGATCCACCAAACAAATTAAGAATACTAAAAATGCCACTGCAGTAGAAACACAGTGGAAGTTTGTTCCAGGCAATTGGAATTCACAACTTAGAATTTTCACCTTCCCCCCCCACTCCCCTCCCAAAAAATATATATATATTTCACATTTTTGAGAACTGACTTGTGAAACATACTGAAAGTCTTTGTAAAGAGTATCCCATCCAACATCTTTACTTATTTGAAAATAAACTAACTCTTCACTGCTTAGTGAAACTGCCACTTCCAGTGGGTTTTTCCCTCTGAAGAATATTCCTCCTAGATCTAAAACTGCAAAAGACATGAATTAATGAAAGAAATTACAGAATCTCATTGAGTACCTCAAAGGTTTAAAATTCCATTGCTGATACTCAAAACCAAGTTCATCTTTCAAGTGAACTACAACAGAAAATGTCCTTCTACATTCGTGAGTCATTTGAAACATTGCAGCATTTCTCACCTGCAGTCTTTACCTAAGAAATTCTTTCTTAAGAGTTAGCGAGAGATTGAAGAAAGCTCTAAGCTCACTCATGGTTACAAATGCAATTATAACTGGTCAGTTTTATGAGCAAAGAGCAGTAGCACTGGGATGAATTTTTTCACTATCAAAAATCAAACAATGCAAAGACTGTCACTGATACTGTTGCACAATAAACACCACAAATTCTACATCGAGGATGACAAAATTAATTTGGAAATCATACAGTGTCCAAAGGAAAGTTACAAAATGTATGCGGGTAACAGGAAAAAACAATTCCACTAATATTCCAGTTGAATTCAAAAGAGGATCTCCACAGCTACCGTCTTTCAAACTTTCACTGATGAGAAAGCTAGGTTCATGGGATTTCAAAAAGCCACTCTGTCCCCAACCTCCCTCCAGAGTAGAACTAGCACCAAACAGAAGCAGGTAAGCTCCAGGCAGCACATATCAAAAGTCAATGACTCCTGAAAATTTAAACAAATACCTACTCTCCCACCATGAGCCATAGATGTTTGCTTCTATGTCTTCAGGAAGTTCTCATCTTATTAGAGATGCCTGAAAAAATAAAGTCTGGAGGAGAAATGAAGGGATGTGTGCACATCCCTCACATTCTTCAGTTTCAAGAAATCTGTAATCTGTAAATTGCTAACGACTTGATCTTCCCTCATAGCTCAGTTGGTAAAGAATCTGCCTGCAATGCAGGAGACCCCAGTTTGATTCCTGGGTCGGGAAGAATCCCATGATCCGCTGGAAAAGGGATAGGCTACCCACTCCAGTATTCCGGGCTGGAGAATTCTATAGACTATATAGTCCATGGGGTCACAAAGAGTCGGACACAACTGAGCAACTTTCACTTTCAAAGAGGTATTTATAAATATCAGCAGAAATAAGCTAAACAAAACCAGAGCCAAGGTTTGCACTGCTATTACTCACCATTGTTTGGACTGGGAATTAATAAATTTCACAGATTAACCACTCAAATCAGGAACCAGACTCACCTGCCACATGCTAAAGGCTTGTCAACAAATGAATTTCTCCCCTCATCAACAAAAACAAATACTGTTATATGGCAGCAATTTACCTCTCTCCACTTGGTATTCCACATGCAAAAGGAAATACGCAAGTAATATTGTGATTTATAAGCAATCTTTCAGGAAAAACTGTACTTAAGAAAGGTTGTGCTGTGCTGTGTTGAGTTGCTCAGTCATGTCTGACTCTGTGACCCTGCCCACCAGGCTCCTCTGTCCATCAGGATTCTCCAGACAAGAATACTAGAGTGGGTTGCCATGCCCTCCTCCAGGAGATCTTCCCAACCCAGGGATAGAACTCAGGTCTCCTTCATTGCAGGTAGATTCTTTCACATCTGAGCCACCATGGAAGCCCTGAGAAGATGATTAAAAAAAAAAAAAAACTTACTTAAAATTTTAACATAAAATTCAAGATGAAAATTAAATGTAGTTAATGACAGATTTCACAAGAAGGTTTTAGATTATATAACTTTCTAAAACATGTAGAAATGTCACTAAGCAGGCATCTATAATTTTCAAAATACTATTTTAAAATATACACTCTATTATCACAAAGATCTTAGAACCTTCCATTATATAAAACGATTCAAAATACTGTTCCAAAGGCAGAAAACAGGAAACAGTATAAATGAACCTTTCCAGTCACACCAGCCCTTCCACGAGGTAGCAGTCAAATAGAGAAAAGCTGGACTCTTTTGATAAACACACATGGGTTCTAATCCAGGTGAGGCCAGAGGTATAACTTGTATGACTCAGGGCAGGAGATTCAACCTCTCCAGTTTTCTGTTTTCTTAAAAAAATTTTATGTATTTGACAACTGTTTATTGAATGCCTCCCCAGCACTAGATTCTACATTACAGAAAGAAAATACTTTGATAAATGGGACAGGTGAGGTCACTGATTTCATTAAGATTATTTTCTAGTGGAAAAGACAGGTATTTGAACAAGTAATCGCAAACATGAAGAGATGGGGAAACAGGAAGGATTCACACTGTGGGAGCAGAGAGCAAGGGCACTCGGCTCCTAGTCTAAAGGGTTAGGAGTCACTGTCCAAGGCACTGAAGCAGAAGCTAATGATCTAAAAGATACATGGGAGGCAGCTGAACAAACTATAGGAAAAAACGTTCTCGGCAGAGCAAATCAAGGCAAGGAAGATGGTGCAGGACCATGGTATGTTCAGGGAACTGGTCAGGTCTGGGGTAGCTGGACTGGAGAGAGGAGAGGACGGGGCAGGAGTGGAGCTGAAGCCCAGGTAAGGGCCAGATCTAGGAGAGACCCAGGAACAGCGGGAAGAAAAGTAGGGCTCTCTTCTAGGGAAAAGGGTAGCCATCCAAGGGTTTAGGGAGCAGAGGCACAATTTTCCTTCTATGTTTAAAACAAAGTCCCACTAAAGAACAGAGCCAGTATTAGAGGGAGCAGAAGGGGATTCCAGGGATATTAATTCGGGGACTGGGAATCACCCAGGAGATTGATGGAGCAGTTTGTGGTAGAAGGTCTAGAAAGAAAAAGAAGAAATCTTTAAAAGATTTAAGAAAAAGAATGCTTAGAACTTACAACAAAGTCTAATATATAGGAGGGATAAGGAAAGCAAGAGAGAAAGAAGTTCTCTAGCTATAAAATAACTAGAGAATCATCCCTGCCATGTATGTTCGTATGAGTAAAAATATAAATGTGACAATGTAGACTACATTTAGCATCTCTTAGACTGCCTAGTGCATAGCAGAAACTCAAAACAATGAAAACGGCTACCTTCAGTGTGAAATAACAATTCACACTTCTTACAAGTGATGTGAGGTTGAATTTTTTTCTGGGTCAAATGCCTTATCTTTGCACTCTACCATTGGGTGCAAAGACTGCAGTTCACCAATGCAAATGGAAAGAAATGTGGCAGGAAGCTGAGTATGTGGAAAGAGTCTACACTGTGATCTCCAGATTATGAATGCTCCACCTTTACATGCTGGCAGCCAATAAAAAATGTTATTTGAGAATATATATCAATCAGTTTGGTGAGATTTTTCTCTTAAATTTATGAAGACGTTCAAGACCATGATCTTGATCACGGTTTGTGTTCTTTTCCAGGGAGTCTGTTTTTACTCCTATGGGTTATACCTTTCTGATGAAACCCTTTGGGATGGAATAAAATCTTGAGACTCTGCAGTTTGCACCTCCAGTGGCCAAAACAAAGTTCTTGCCAGGGGTGCTATAGAACTGTGGCTGACCAACACACAAGGTACACATAGATGGAGATGGCCACACACAGACCTCTCTGGTGGGCAGGACACAGGAGAACAATCCCACAACAGAAGAAGCCTGTTGTACTTCCCTAACTATAGACACAGACCATCACTATCACCAAGGAGGAGGGTGGTGTTTCTGTATTATAGGTTAACATGCATACATTTAGACTTCGTATCTACAAGGATGCAGTTCTAACAAAAGAACAGGAGTTGAATGGGCTTTTTTCTAAATTTGTAAGATCTCCATATCTTTATACAGAATTATTCTCTCTGAATATTTTGAAAGACAGAGTAGTCTGCGTGCTACAGTCTGTAGAGTCGCAAATAGTTGGACACAATTAAGGACTGAACAACAACTCTAAATATTCTGTTGTGCCATTACAATGGAGCTCTATGTTATTCACGAATTAAATAAGTGGGGAAAATTTGTATGGAGAAAAACTTACTCTTGAACATTCTTTAAATCACCCACAAAGAATGGTATATGTGGTTTTATACGTCCTTTGTGGTCTTGCAATAAGCCTAACATGGTTAGGCTTTCTCAAGCATTTAGACAAATTCCTGCCTCTTTAGTGGAGAAACCAGATGAAACACTAGGCCTTCATTTAGTGCTGATTTTTTAAAAATATATTTTTGTCTGTCTTCTGCTTTAAAATATATATATATACACACACACACACACACACACAATGTTTAAAGGTTGCTATTTATATTTACTACAAAATGTTGGCTACATTACCCATGTTGTACAAAACATCCTTCAGCCTTATATCCAATAGTTTGTAACCCCCCATCCCTAAAAAACCCCCCACCTACTATTTACCACTAGTTTGTTCTCCACATCGGTGAGTCTACTTGTTCTGATTTTTTTTCAAGCACATGTTAAAGATATGCAACTCTACTACATACAAAAGAAAAGTACTTTTCTAAATCTATTTTCAAAATCAACAAAGTCTTATTGTAATTTTTAAAATCAACTTTCAAGAATAATTTGAATTAATTATCTAATTTAACTAAAAAATTACCTAGGTCTTTTGCCATGTCATTGAAACAGTAAAACATCATTGGCCTAATTAGTCATGCTTTTAATGAACTGGAATAATAAATGTGCAGGAAAAAAAGGGGGGTGTAAGATTTCCCTCCTCTTTCCTCACTCATATGTGTACATTAATTCAAACGAATCCCAATCTCATGTCCTTCTAGACTTTTATTCATTTTCATTTAATTTTAGAACTGAAAGAAAAGTCCACGATTATCTGCCTTGCCAGATTCCTTCTCTTTGCCCTTCTGGATACACTTTCTTCCTTCTCCACCATGTTTATGGCCTCTGTGGGATGGCCTAGGGACCACATCAACAGGCCCCCTTACTTTCTGTCTTCCTGTTGGGATCAACAAATGGGAAGCCCTGGCAGGAGATGGATGGAAGGAAACAGAATGAGATCCGTGAACTTGTTCCCCTGGCTCCCTCCTCTTAAATTTTCCCAGATACAATCACAGTTTCTTCAAGGTGTCCTCCTCTGCAGGACTCTGTTTAAGTTCCACAGATGCCCCCTTCTCCCATTTCTTTGGATCAAGGCTGAAAGCAACTCATTTAATAGCACCCAACTTCCATAACTTGATAACACTCTCAAATATTGGCATTTCAGTATACTTTTTAATTTGTTTGATTTCTAAATGCTACAATTTATTTTTACACATGAAAACACTGAGCCTGAAGAAACATGACTGTCAAGTTCAAGGTAACACAACCAGTAGCCAGCCAGTGAATGATGGTGGGAAGAAACCAGAACATTCCATTGATAGGAACAGAAGCTTCTCTGAACCAAATTAAACAGACAAAAAGATGGAGACGTTCTTTGGACCACAGAGCAGGGAAGTTCAGTGGGACTGACTTGGAGAATGGGAGGAGGCAGAGTCCAGCCTTTGTTATTAGGAATGTGTCTCTTTTCTCCACCCGTCTCTGTAGCTCCAAGTTGACAGGCAGGCTGTCCCCACAGAACAGAAAATGCAGCT
Organism: Cephalophus harveyi; assembly: GCA_006410635.1. Classification (NCBI taxonomy): domain Eukaryota; kingdom Metazoa; phylum Chordata; class Mammalia; order Artiodactyla; family Bovidae; genus Cephalophus; species Cephalophus harveyi. Next base: position 133,468 of record SJYT01029193.1, on the reverse strand, counting down.
ACTAGAAGCTGTATCTTTACTCATACCAAAAGCTCTAGAAAAGTCCCAGAGGCAAGTATAGTTAAGTTAGCACTACTCACAAGCCCACCATGAACGAATTAGGTGAATCTCGAGTGCTCAGATCAAGACAGCTGGCCATCCCTGGAGTGAGGAAATAGGGTCAGCCCCACCCCCAAAGCATAGACTCAGGTGGGGAATAGATGATTTCTAAGAGAAAGAAAGCAGAGCAAAGAAATATTCCTCAGAAATAGGGGCAGAAGGAGTATAGAATCAATAGACAACTGGTATAACAAAGTAAGAACAGAATCAGTTATCTGAACCTAATTCAATTTATGTTTCACTATGACACATACAGAAACCAAATAATCTGACCTAACCTAAATCTTATTCCATGGAACCTAAAGAAAATATTCAAACTGTACATACCAATGATCAACATCAGTCTGGTAGTTACAAGTCACAGAGAATTATCACATACATTATCTCATTTAATTCAGTTATTCCAGATTCCGAATTCCATATAATTTGCCTGTGGCCTTTTTCAAGGTCAGACAAATGTTTGTGAACTTTGAGAATCCAAAGATTATTTATAAATGCTTCAATAGTGTTCACATGTGGTTAAGAAACTACAGTATAAACATTTCAGAAAAACTCATGGTTGTGTTTTATTGTGCTAAGAATCACTGTGGAAATTCAGCCAGAGACCCATTAGGATATATTTCTGGGTCAAAGGCCAAAGTTCTTGGAATGGTCATGTCTTCTTTTCTGCAATCTGCATTTTACCCAGGCCCCAGGGGTCACTCTAATACTAAAAATATAGCTTCCCCACTCCCTGTGAAAACCACTGACCACGGCTTTTACCATAATATTGCAGAAAACCATGGATATATGTGTCTACTTACCCAGAAATGCGTGGTTAGTATAAAAATCTCAAACAAATGATCAAGAGGCCAAGGCTGGCAGACTTTCATGATGGTTTTGAGGCAAACTATGGGTTTGCTCCGGTGAAATTTAGAGGTCAGAAAATACATGAAGATGACCCCATGACGAAGTATTTAATAAGCTGAGGGAGAAAACAAATATGGTGTAGATTCCACTCAATTTAGAGTGAAAACTAGAACTTGATTCAGAAGGTTAACAGGAAAGACCAAACACAATAACATGAAAGACTGAATTCGTTTTGCCCTTTCTTTATAAATGTAAAAAGTATTTAATATAAATAACCTTTGCAGTATATATAGAGAGAAGGCAATGGCACCCCACTCCATTACTCTTGCCTGGAAAATCCCATGGATGGAGGAGCCTGGTGGGCTGCAGTCCATGGGGTCGCTGAGAGTCGGACACGACTGAGCGACTTCCCTTTCACTTTTCACTTTCATGCACTGGAGAAGGAAATGGCAACCCACTCCAGTGTTCTTGCCTGGAGAATCCCAGGGACGGCGGAGCCTGGTGAGCTGCCGTCTATGGGGTCGCACAGAGTCGGACACGACTGAAGCGACTTAGCAGCAGCAGCAGCAGCATATATATAGATATATATAGATATAGATATATATAGTATATAGTATATATATAGTATATATAGCAGTATATATAGATATATATATAAGCATCAGTTCAGTTCAGATGCTCAATCGTGTCTGACTCTTTGCAACCCCATGGACTGCACCATGCCAGGCCTCCCTGTCCACCACCAACTCCTGGAGTTTATCCAAACTCATATCCACTGAGTCGGTGATGCCATCCAACCATCTCATCCTGTGTCATCAACCCCTTCTCTTCCTGCCTTCAATCTTTCCCAGAATCAGGGTCTTTTCAAATGAGTCAGTTCTTCACATCAGGTGGCCAAAGTATTGGAGTTTCAGCTTCAACATCAGTCCTCCCAGTGAACACTCAGGACTGATCTTTAGGATGGACTGGTTGGGTCTCCTTGCAGTCCAAGGAATCTTCAAGAGTCTTCTCCAACATCACAGTTCAAAAGCATCAATTCTTCAGCACTCAGCTTTCTTTATAATCCAACTCTCACATCCATATATAAGTTTATATTTATAAATTATACCTATATGTAAAACAGTACATAAAATTGCATATATACAGTTTCAAACATTTTCTAACTTTCTCAGTTATAACAGATGGATTCTGAAGACTCCCAAAACTTTGCAATTGAAACTCACATCATGTGATATATTCAAATATACTTTTATAAATGGTGATGGCAACCATGGATCAACCCCAGTGTCAAACATGAGGTTAGTCATCTCCAGGTCAGCATGTTATTTGGTGCTGCTAGTTAGAAAAACTGAACTTGATATGTCTGTCAAAGCTCAAAACTATTTTCAGAGCATTTCGCATCAGAGGCAGGTGGAAACGCCCACTCTCTGGAGAAACTGTCTGAGAAAACTGGTGACAGATACGATATGAGGACCAGAAAGGAGAAGTGAGTAAGCAAAAGGTGACTCTAAAATCTTGAGCCTCTAGCTGTGTATTCACTTTATACTGACTACAAAACAGTAGGAAAGAAAACAGCCCAAGTCAGCCTGCTTCTTACACCAACCAGTCACTGAGCGATACAAGGAGGAACCATTTAGGGGGATGCAATTTCATTCTGCAAAGTGTTGGGAGGTTCCCCTTAGTCTATACACTGTGTCTAAGGGGATTAACTAAAAGTAAATTCAAAAGAACCTAATCAAAATCTCCGACGCACTTTTGGAGTTTAAGTAGAAGTGAAATGCAGGTCTGGTAACCAAGATTCAGTCACAGATGAGTCAGATCCAGAACCAGTTTAGACAAATATCTGTGTATCGTATCTGCTCAATCTGGAGTCTCCCCATTTTCCAAACAAATGACTGTGTAGTGTCATTTAAGATCCACAATTCAGTTTTCATCTCAGTCTACATATGAACTTTGACATGTTAGCACTGTCCTGGAAAGAGGATGCAAACAAGTAGATTTATCAGAGGTTGAGAAGCAAAATAAGAGCTACTGTTGTGGAAGGAAAACTATTGCCTTGCCTAACTGCTGACATAATGTCTAACGGGTTAAGGCAAAGTTAAGGAACAGATCAGACCTCAAGATTCAATCTCTGAGTCTCATGTTTTGAGCTTTACATTCTGAACATAGACTTCCACAATATTATAGTTCACCATCATCATTTCAGAAAAGAATATGGGGAAAGAAAGAGTTGTCGGGAGAGTTAATTTTATCACAATATGGTTAATATTTAGATTCTAGCAAATTACATAGTGTATGTAAGATACATATGTCAAGTAAGTACAAATATAATACGTGAAATCATTTGCATGCATAGATGCACACATAAGACTTTTTCTAATGTTATCATAAAGCATGTTGAACATGCAAAGAAAAAAAAGCAGTCCTATCCCTAAAATGTTGTGTAATCTAATGATACAATTATATTGTACCTAGGAGAATGACAGACACCCATAAAATGGGTCCTCAACAAATACTATAACAACAACAGAAAAAAAAAATCCTATGAATACAACTAATTTTCTGGGACTAAAGGTATTTAAAGGGCTAAGCCACATTATCTCTGTTTCTCATTTTATATTCTTCCCTAAAATGCTATTCCTTTAATAAAGTGTAACTAATTTGCATTCCAAAAGTGTGAGGTGGATCAAAGTTTGTCACCCTTGTAATCTAAGTGTACAAGATTATCACAGGTACAGGCAATTAATAAGCAGATTGCCCTACACCCACAGTCCTTCGGGACTTGTCACTAGCAGTAAAGGGATAGTTGAGATTTCATTTCAGTTACAAATAGAATTAGGCACAGAAAACTTATACACCCTGTTCTCATTTTCTCCATTTTCTTTTGAAATTGAGAACACACTTGAGTCCCTTTGAAGTGATATTATTGACTTGCATAACATTTTTTTTTTTTTTGGCTCTGCAATGTGAATGTGCATTTTTCAAATATCAAGGCTTTGATCTGACTTGCTCCACCAGAACATTGTAGAGGCTGAAAACCATTTCTATATAAGGGTTTGCTATCCTGAGGGGAAGATTGCTCTAGCTTGGAAGAGGTTGGAAATATCCCATCTGAAAGCTCTTTTCAGTCCTCCTCAACCTAAACACTTTACTGAGAGGGGTCAAAGGTCATCAACTGCCAAAACAAAACCCAAATTACGCAGTGCTCCCACAAGGAAGCTAAGCTAAGTGGAAACTCAAGAGTTCACCAACTGGACTCCTTTAATGCAGCAAGGGACAAACAGTAAAAATGCCCTTAAAAAGCAACAGGTACATTCTCCTAAATCCTACTGATTTTTACAAGTTGTCCAATAAGTTTAAAAGACTAGCTTCCTAGGTATCAATGTGGAAACGAAATTGAACTATTCAAGAAGGAGGAGGGGTGGTAACAATAGTGGTGTGGTCAGTCCAAACTTTGAACTCTCAAAGCAACCAGCCTGCAAACTACAAAGCACCAGATGGTTTTATAAACCCGAAGGTCCATAAATCTTTCCTTACAGTTTCCAATTTCAGAAAAAAAAAAAAAAAAGGTTGCTTTCTTTGTGGGATTGGGGTAAATTTTTGCGATTGGGTATCTGACCCTCCCAAACCCTAATAGCTTTGTAAGTTTTTTTGCTCTGCATGCAGGAGACGAGCAGAACAGAGGCCAAGAGATCAAGCTCAGAGCACAGCGTCATCTGGCAGCTGTCTTGCTGGGGAGAGAAGGCTAAGCTTCTATTTCTCAACCTTGACTGTCTCACTGTAGTCATCACAACTTAATGAAGTTCTAAGATTTTAAACATTCACGGACTGAGTTAACGGATTCCTCCTTCAATTGGAAAATTAATATATATTTCTGATTTTCAATTACAACTCCAAATCTCCAGTTTTTAAATCATGCAGTGATCAGAAGGAGGAAATGATGGGGAAAAGACTTCCCTGATTTTGTTATTTAGTCACTAATTTGTGTCTGATTCTTTTGCAACCCCACGGACCATAACCAATCAGGCTCCTCTGTCCATGGGATTTCCCTGGCATGAATACTGGAGTGGGTTGCCATTTCCTTCTCCAGGGGATCTTCACCACTCAGGAAATTGAACCCGGGTCTCCTGCATTGGCAGGTGGGTTCTTTACTGCTGAACCAGCAGTGTAACTTTAATTTCTAATGGAGTCAACTTTATCCCCACAACTTTTAATGTGTGTGTTTGAGCTACCCATTTCCCACATCCTACCCAGTAGAACATGGAGGAAGAGTACAGAAAATTGAAGGGAAAGAGGGGCAGACCAAAGAGCCACAATGCAAATCGGCTCATTTCACTTGTCAAGGTCTGTGTACACATCTGTGTGCAGAGGTGTATGCCAACTTTTCAGGATGGGATTCAATCAGGCAAGAGTCTGCAAAAAAATATGAAGCTTTGATTTTGCTACAAAAATTAGTGAATCCGAAAAGGGCAACTGTTCTTGGCAGACCCATCTATCTTACATAGTTTGGCCACTGAAATATGTAAGCATCCCATTATTTCATGTTCTTACATCCATTTCCTGCACTATTCAACCCTTCATTACACATCACCTTAACTTCCTTCCTTGCTTCCCAGGTTTCTTTCTTCCTTAAGTGCATGAAACCCTTGTCTCCTTGTTTATCACAATGAGACTAAGACCAGCATGGATATAAAAATTGTTTTGTAAATTAAGAAGCTTTGAAATAATTTCAATCATGATTATTTATTTATATGCTGAAATATACAAAAGACAGAGTGGAAAGGAAGACATGAGAAATGCTAAGTGCTTAAGACTGCTTACCTTTAAAAAATTATGTTCAATATCATTTAATAATCACATTAAAGTGTATTAGGAATTATTAGACTCAAGAGGTTTCAAATTCCACAGATAATGAAAAAAAAAAAAAAAACATGGAATGACTTCAAGCGTCAAGGTATATATAATAAGAAATTTCAATAATCTGGGTTGCTGAGTCCTGGGGTGGATGAATCATTAAAGGAGACTGTGGACTGACTTCCCAGGAATTGTATGAGGAGCAGAATGGTCACCATCTGATGTGGTTCCCACTCTGTAACCAAGCAAAAGGACTGAGAGAAATCAGGTCACCCCAATCCTATTTTCGAGTTACAAAATTTGATCAAAGCATTAATTTTTAAAAACTCTTATGCAAAGTCCCTATAACTTTAATACAAACACTGACATTTTAAAATGTAAAACTTCCTACAGAAAGGAAAAGTAGTCGAAAATTCCAGCTATTATGGTAGCAAATAACAAAAATATCTTTCCAAATGCAACACATGGACGTTTTAACAGCAGCCATTTCAGATGAGACTTCTGTTGATAAGACGCCCCCAGAGGTTCAAAAATCAGAGGTGGGGATAACAAAACAAGAGCAAGTTTCTCAGTTTTTGCTGTAGCCCCACAAAGGCTTTATGATCTGCAGTGTCCAGAAGGAAAACCATATTCGGCCCCATGAAAAATGTCAAACCTTCAGTGACTGGTCATCATAACGCTGTCAGAGACCTTCCACACCGAAGTGAATGACATCCTGGTTAGAAGATCCTTCAGCTACCCTGTATGTGTATCTGTATGAATATATTGATGTCTACATATTTATATTTGTTGAATATTTTTAAGAAAATGAAGGAGGAAAGTTAAAATTCTCTTCTGATTTATAGGTTTCATGTGGGATTTTGACTTTTTTCATTCACATTTTACTCTGAAAAGAAGAGAATTAGGGCAACAAGATAAGTCTAAATTTTTTATCTTCAGTCACTGGAAAACGGGCACCTACCTTTCCTCTGCATGCCAGTCATTTATTATGTGTGTGTGTTTGTGTGTGTGTGTGCGTGCGTGTGAGATGGGCATATGTATGCAAGCGTAAGACAGCCACTGCTGCTCAAGCAGCCTGAAAAATTTCACACACCCCCGATCTAGTCCTGACAAGAGGATCCAGCTTGGAAAACAAAACCTCCCCCTCAGTGCTACCCTCAGCCTCTTGGATCTCCTTAGAAACACGAATGATACTGGGAGGCTTTTATTTCACACAGGCAGGTTCAAGTATAAGGGACTTTGTCACCTCTGGGGACTAAGCACCCAGTTATCCCATTTGTATGGAAGCTGACTTGTTGAATTTGCCCTCAAAGATTAGGAACCCACCAAAGCACTAGAGAGAGGAGAAGAGGGTCCAGTTAAAAGTGAGGCCGGAGGCTGAGGGGCTAGTCACCCACTGAGAACTACTGAATTATTAATCCTTTCGCTTAAGTGATATTTAAGCATCGAAAAAGTCTTCATTTTGCCTTTCTCAGCAAATACTGCAAAGTTTTTCTTTTTCCTGTGTAGACACCAACATATATAAATCAAATGTCATGAATAGACTACCAAGCAGAATATTTTTTGAGACAGAATTGGCAAATAAAACTGTAAGATATTTAAAGTATATAACATGATAATTTGATATATATATATATATTTTTAAATTTACTTTTAATTTGAGTATAATTGCTTTACAATGTGTTGGTTTGTGCTGTACAATGATGTGAATAGACACAAGTATACATGTATCCCCTCCCTCTTGACTCCCCCCACCACGCACCCCATCCCACTTCTCGAGGTTGTCACAGAGCGCTGGGTAAGCTTCCTGTGTCACTCAGCCACTTCCCACTAGCTATCTATTAATAGTTTGCATATGGTAATATACTATGTGTCAACGCTACTCTCTCAATTCAACTTGCCCTCTCCTTCCCCCACTGTATCCACAAATCTCTTCTCTGTCTGTGTCTCTCTTCCTGCCCTGAAAATAGGTTAACCAGTGCCATTTTTCCAGATTCCATATATACATTAATATACAATATTCGGTTTTCTCTTTCTGACTTACTTCACTCTGTATAACAGGCTGAAGGTTCATCCACCTCAGCTCAAGTGACCCAAATTCGCTCCTTTTTAACATTAATTAAAATTCCCTTGTGTAGATGTACCACACCTTTTTTATCCATTCCTCTCTCTCAATGCACATCTAGATTGCTTCCATATCGTGGCTACTGTAAACACTGTTGCAATGAACTTTGGGGTACACGTGTCTTTTTGAATTATGGTTTTCTCAGGGTATATGCCCAATAGTAGAATTTCTAGGACACATGGTAGTTTTGTTAGGACTTCCCTGATGGCTCAGCAGCTGAAGAATCTGCCTGCAATGCAGGAGACACAGGAGATGGTTCAATCCCTAGGTCGGGAAGCTCCTTGGAGGAGGAAATGGCCACCCACTCCAGTATACTTGCCATTTCCACCTACCCCTCTGCCATAGGGCTGACCCTCATTTATGTATGTATTAGAAAAGAATTTACCTTTCTATTAACTTAAGTTGGAGAAGGAAATGGCAACCCACTCCAGTACTCTTGCCTGGAAAATCTCATGAACGGAGAAGCGTGGTGGGCTACAGTCCATGGGGTCGCAAAGAGTCGGACACGACTGAGCAACTTCACTTGTCACTTGTCATTAACTTAAGTAACATAGCTATCATTTGACATGTTTATCTTTTATTTATTGAAGAGAATACATGTAAGTTCCACTCTCTTGCTGCTGCTGCTGCTGCTAAGTCGCTTCAGTCGTGTCCGACTCTATGCGACCCCACAGATGGCAGCCCACCAGGCTCCCCCATCCCTGGGATTCTCCAGGCAAGAACACTGGAGTGGGTTGCCATTTCCTTCTCCAATGCATGAAAGTGAAAAATGAAAGTGAAGTCACTCAGTCGTGTCCAACTCTTAGCGACCCCATGCACTGCAGCCTACCAGGCTCCTCTGTCCATGGGATTTTCCAAGCAAGAGTACTGGAGTGGGGTGCCATTGCCTTCTCCATCCACTCTTAGCATCAATTATACAACACAATTCTATCAGTTATAGTCATCATGCTATACATTAGATCCTCAGACCTTATAATTTTCATATGTTAAAATGTATAACCTTTTACAAACCTCTCCCTATTTTCCCCACCATCCAGGCCTTGGCAATCACTTTCCTATCTGTTTCTGAGTACCGCATTTTTTTTAGATTCCTTACAATTGAGATCATACAGTATATTTCTCTAACTTATTTCACTTAGCATAAGGCCCTGCAGTTTCATCCATGCTGCCACGAATGGAAGAATTTGTTTCTGTTTGTAATGGCTAGAGAAAATTCACATGTATTGTTCTAATCTCTTCACCTGTTTACAGATACTTAGACTGTTCCTATAATAGGTTGTTTCCAGGCTACTGTGAATATTGCGACAATGAAGATGGGATAACAGATTTCCTTTGAGATCATTATTTCATTTCCTTTGAATACATATTCAGAAGTGAATAGATATCCAGAAGTGGGAATTAATGGCCACATAACAGTTCTTTTTTAAATTTCATGAGAAACTTCTAGAAGGTATTCCAAGGGAGTTGTACCAATATACATTCCTACTAATAATCCATTAAGACCTCCATTTTCTACACATCCTCAACAACACTTATTTCTTATTTTTTGGTAAAAGCCATTTAAACAGTAATGAGCTGATATTTGTTGTACTTTTGATTTGCACTTCCCTGATAGTGATGCTGAGCATCCTGTCATATACTTCTTGAGCATTCTGTATGTCTCATTGGGGGGAAATTGCCTATTCTATAAAAAATAGCATGCATTTTGTATACTGTATTTGAATATATAAAACTCAGTTACCTATCCATACATCAACAACAAATTATAAAAATAAAAATAATCCCATTCACAATTGCATCAAAAAAAAATACTTAGAAATAAGTTTAAGCAAAGTGTTGAAATATCTATGTATGAAAACATTCAAGACACTCATGAAAGAAATTTTTAAAAGACACAAAAGGAAACATATTTTATATTTACTGACTAGAAGAATTAATAGTTAATATATCCATACTACCCAAAGCTATATTACATATTCACTGCAGTCTATTTCAAAATTCCAAGGTGCTTTTCACAAAACAGAAAAAAAAAAATTCTACAACTTGTATAAAACTGTTGTTTTGTTCAGTTGACAAGTCATGTCCACCACTTTGTGATCCCATGACTGCAGCACTCCAGCTTTCCCTGTTCCTTGCCATCTCCTAGAATTTGCGCAAGTTCATGCCCATTGAATTGCTGATGCCATCCAACCATCTCATCCTCTGTCACCCTCTTTTTCTTCTGCCTTCAATCTTTCCAAGCATCAGGGTCTTTTCCAATGAGTCAGCTATTCACATTAGGTGCCCAAAGTATTGGAGATTCAGCTTCAGCATCAGTCCTTCTGAAGAGTATATGGGGTTGATTTCCTTTAAGGTTGACTGGTTCAATCTCCTTGGTGCCCAGGACTCTCAAGAGTCTTCTACAGCACCACAGTCCAAAACATCAGTTCTTCAGCACTCTGCCTTCTTTATTGTCTGTCCAGCTCATACATGCGTACATGACTACACGAAAGAACTTACCCTTGACTATACAGACCTCTGTCGGCAAAGTGATGTTTTTGCTTTTAACACACTGTCTAGGTTTGTCATAGCTTTCTTGCCAAGAAGCAATCGTCTTCTAATTTCATGGCTGCAGTCACCATCCACAGTGATTTTAGAGCCCAAGAAGAGGAAATCTGTCACTGCTTCCACCTTTTCCCCTTCTATTTGCATGTCAGTGACGGGACCAGATGCCATGATCTTAGCTTTTTTGATACTGAGTTTTAAGCCAGCTTTTTCACTCTCCTCTTTCACCCTCATCAAGAGGCTCTTTAGTTCCTCTTTGCTTTCTGCCATTAGAGTGGTATCATTCACATATCTGAGGTTGTTGATATTTCTCCCAGCAGTCTTGATTTCCGCTTTTAGGACTCATCCAGTCCAGCATTTCATATGACATGCACTGCATATAAGTTAAATCAGCAGGGTGACAATATTCACCCTTAACGGACTCCTTCACTAATTTTGAACCAGCTTATTGTTCCTTGTCTGCTTCTGTTGTTCTTTGAACTGTGTACAGGTTTCTCAAAAGACAGGTAAGGTTGGTCAGGTATGCCCATCTCCTTAAGAATTTTCCACTTTGTTGTGATCCACACAGTTTGGTGAGATCAATGAAGCAGATGTTTTTCTGGAATTGCCTTGCTTTCTCTATGTTCCAGCAAATGTTGGCAATTTGATCTTTAGTTCCTCTGCCTTTTCTAAACCCAGCTTGAACATCTGGAAGTTCTGGGTTCACATAATGCTGAAGCCTAGCCTGAAGGATTTTGATCATAATCTTACTAGCATGGAAGATGAGTTCAACTGTTCAGTGGCTTGAACATTCTTTAGTACTGCCCTTCTTGGGAACTGGAAGAAGGTTGACCTCTTCCTGTCCTCTGGCCACTGCTGGCTTTCCCAAATTTTCTGACACATTGAATGAAGCACTTTAAATGCATCGTCTTTTAGGATTTTAAATAGCTCTGCTGGAATTCCATCACCTCCAGTAGCTTTATTGGCAGCAGGGCTTCCTAAGGCCCACTTGACTTCACATTCTAGAATGTCTGGCTCTGAGTGAAAAACTACACCATTGTGATTATCTGGGTCATTAAGATATTGTTTTGTATATTTCTTCTGTGTACGTTTCCCATCTCTTCTTGGTCTATTCTGCTTTATTAAATCACAAAATACCAAAGAGTCAAAGTGATCTTGAGAAAGAATAACAAAGTTCAAGACTAGGGTTGCTGATTTCAAATTGTATTAGAAAGCTATAGTAATCAAAACAGAATGATTTGCTTCTGGCATGAAAACAGACACATAGATCAACAGAGCAGAACAGAGAAGCCAGAAAGAAACACACATCCATACAGTGTCGGTTAGCTTATGAAAAAGGAGCCAAGAATATCCAGTGGGGAAAGGACAAGCTTGTCAAAAATGGCCCTGGGAAAACTGGAGAGTCCTATGAAAAAATGAACTGTGCCCCTGTCTTTTACCATACACAAAAATCAGCTAAAAAGGGATTAAAAAGTTGAACATAAGACTTTAAGCAATTAAACTCCCAGGAGAAAACATCGAGGTAATCTTCCCTGACATCAGTCTTTGCAATGAGTTTTTGGGTTTCACACCAAAAGCAAAGGCAACAGCTGCAAAAAATAAACAAGTGGGACCACATCAAACTCAAAACAAAAGAACATCAACAAAATCAAATGGCAACCTATGGATTGAGAGAAAATATTTCCAAATCACATATCTGATAAGGGCTTAACATTCAAAAATACATGATACTCATACAACTTAAGGCAAAAAAAAAAAACAGAAATAATCCAAATTTTTAATGGAGTATAAGAAAAGTAAGAGTTTCAATAAATCTGAAGATTAGACTGTAGATGAGAGACACAGCAAGGTTCTCCTTCCAGAACAACAACAGCCTGTGCCTTCCTGGCATTACTTTCTTCATCTCCATTCACTTGTTTGACAATTACAGTTCACAGCGTACATTCTTCAATTCATAGCAATCACCGCACAGTGAGCTATGATATGTGCTAAGAATAGTCCCACTAGGGAAAAAAAACTAATATTTGCATACTTACTATTTAGGCATATAAAAAGGAAGGTAATTTTCAGAGTTTACCACTTCATTATTTTCTATATTTCATTTCGAAATTGAACCATCTAGTAAAGAAAAATGAGTTAAGAGACCTCAATAATATACACATAGAAAATCATTTTTAAATGGGAGCATTAGTGGATTATAATTTGGAGGTAATTTATTATTACTATTGTAGCTGTAATCTTTTTGATTCTCTGCTGCATCAGGTTAGTAATTTATTATAAATATTAATACCAACATAAGGACAAATATTAAAGTTATTGTGAATAGAGAAAGACATAGCTTATATTAGGCAAGAAATGAAAGTATGGGAAGTCAGCAATGGTATTAAAATAAAGAGCAGTATTGCCTTGAGACAAAGTAAGGTTCTCAAAGTTTCTTGAAACACCAAGAACAAGTCAGATGTGGGGAATTAGCTTAATTTGCATACCAGATACTCTGCTGCTGCTGCTGCTGCTAAGTCGCTTCAGTCGCGTCCAACTCTGTGTGACCCCATAGACGGCAGCCCACTAGGCTCCCCCATCCCTGGGATTCTCCAGGCAAGAACACTGGAGTGGGTTGCCGTTTCCTTCTCCAATGCATGAAAGTGAAAAGTGAAAGGGAAATCGTTCAGTCGTGTCCGACTCATAGCGACCCCATGGACTGGAGCCCACCAGGCTCCTCCGTCCATGGGATTTTCCAGGCAAGAGTACTGGAGTGGGGTGCCATTGCCTTCTCCGACCAGACACTCTACCTGAAGAAATTTAAGTTCATAAAAACATTATGATGCTAAAACCCAAAATTTAGACAGAGAATAGGGTAGGGGCGGGTATATAGACATTCAAAGTTCTCCATTGCTGAGTGCATCAGGCACTCAAGGACTACCCTCACCGAAGTCTTTCTCTATTGCTCAACCTGCAGGTATCAGCATGGAGAAAGAGACAGCTCTACTCCACAGGCAGTGGAACCCTCTTTTATGGCCTCTTGGCTTTCCTTAAGAAGCATTCCATGCAGCAGGTTTCCTAATCCCATCCCATCAGGCTGACTCCCCACGGTCAACAGGAGTCCTCACCCTGGGATCATTCCACAATCCCCATGGCTCCAGCTCCCAGCTTCTGTGGACACCAGGGGACTTACAACCCTGTCTGAGGTATGAAAGGCTGCAGCATGGCTTGTCTACATCGTTCTCACTCTGTTCAGACTGTCACAGATTAGTGAGTTCACTCCCCAACGGCTTCAAATGCCTCCCCGGTCCCAGTGGACGGCCATGGATGTGGGGATCTCTCCCTGTGTTTCAGCTCCCTCACCCCCAGGTGCAGGCTGGTCCCCTTGCTCTCCTTCCCCTTCCTCCTGTCCCTTCTTTCTTTTGTCCTACTGAGTTCTGTATGGAGCCGGATATTCCTGGTCTTCTGTGAGAACTGCTGCGTCTTTAGTCGTTCTTGATGCATCATGGAGAGAGGTGTACCCCACTTCCACCTACCCCTCCGTCATCTTGTCCACCCCTATTTGTGCATGTATTAGAAATGAGTTCCCCTGTCTATTAAGTAACACTGTCATCAACACACAGGTTTAACTTTTGCTTTTTGAGAACACAGGTAAGTTCCTCTCCAGTTCAGTCACTCAGTCATGTCCAACTCTTTGTGACCCCATGGACTGCAGCATGCCAGGCTTCCCTGTCCATCACTGATTCCCAGAGCTTACTCAAACTCATGTCCATCAAGTCCAGTGATGCCATTCGATGGTGTCCACTCTCTTAGACAATTTCAAATATACAACACAATCTTATTAGTAACAGTAACCATGCTATACATTAGATCCTCAGTTCAGTTGCTCAGTCATGTCCAACTCTTCGTGACCCCATGGACTGCAGCAAGACAGGCTTCCTGTCCATCACCAACTCCCAAAGTTTACTCAAACTCATGATTAGATCTCATGATTAGATCATGAGGCTCAAACACTAGATCCTCAGACCTTACTAATTTTTTATACATGAAAATGTGTACCTTTTAAAAATCTCTCCTTATTTCCCCCACCCTCCAGGCTTTGGCAATCATTTTTCTACTCTGAGTTCCTTTTTATTTTTTGAAACTCCTTATAGTTGAGATCATATGGCATTTGTCTTTCTCTGACTTAGTTTCCTTAGTGTAATGCCCTCCAGTTTCATTCATGTTGCCACAAATGGAAGGATTTCTTTTTCTAATGGCTAAATAATATTTACCTATATATGTCACGTCACATTGTTTTAATCCATTCACCTGTTGAAAGATACTCAGGTTGTGCCTATACCAAGGCTATTGTGAATAATGCTGCAATGAACATGGGAATACAGATCTCTCTTTGAGACAATGATTTCATTTCCTTTGACTATATATCCAGAAGTGGGATAATGGATCACATAACAGTTCTCTTGCAAATTTCTTGAGGAAACTCCACAGTACTTTTCCATGGGAGTTGCACCAATATGCATCCCTACCAACAGTGCATAAGCACTTCTTTTTCTCCACATCCTCAATAACATCTGTCATTTCATACATTTTTGGTACTAGCCATTCATACAGGTATGAATTAATATCTCTTCTGCTTTTGTTCTGCATTTCCTTGATTATTAGTGATGTTGAGCATCTTGTCATATATCTCTTGATCATCTATATGTCTTATTAGTGGAAAAATGTCTATTCTTTAAAGATGTAGCATGCATTATGTTTACTATATTCCAATATGTGAAACTCAGTTGTCTACCTATATATCAACAATGAACTATCAGAAAATGGAATAAAGAGAACAATCCCATTTACTATCAAAAAAAGATAAAACACTTAGAAATAAACTTAAGCAATGTGTTGAAAGATTTATACAAAACCTTTAAGACACTGATAAGAGAAATTTTTAAAAAGATAAAAATATAAAGTTAGGTTGTCTATTCAATGTGTTTCTTGTTTCTTGAAGTAGGATTTGTATTGCTATAAACTTCCCTCTTAGAACTGCTTTTGTTGCATCCTATAGGTTTTAGATCATGTTTTCATTGTTCTTTGTTTCTAGGAATTTTTTTATTTTCCTTATTTTTTCAGTAACCTGTTCATTATTTAGAAATGTGTTGTTTAATCTCCGTGTGTTTGTGTAAGTTTTTTTTTTTTTTTTCCTCTAATTGATATCTAGTCTCACAGTGTTGTAGTCAGAGAAAATGCTTGATGTAATTCAATTTTCTTAAATTTACTGAGGTGTGATTCGTGACCCAAGATGAGGAAAACGTTCCATGTGCACTTGAGAAGAAAGTATATTCTGCATTTGGATGGAATGTGCTGAAGATATCAATTAGGTCCATTTGGTCTAATATTTCCTTTTAGGCTTATGTTTCCTTATTAATTTTCTGTTTTGTTGATCTGTCCATTGGCATAGGTGCGGTGTTAACTTGTCCTACTATTATAGTGTTACTGTCAATTTCCCCTTTATGTCAGTTAGTATTTACCTTATGTATTGAGGTGTTCATGTTGGGTACATAAATATTTACAATTGCTATGTCTTTTTCTTGGACTGATCCCTTGATCATTTGGTAGTTTCCTTCTTTATCTCTTATAATAGTTTTGATTTCAATGTCTATTTTTTCTGATACAAGAATTGCCAATCCAGCTTTCTTTTGATTTCCTTTTGCATGGAATATCTTTTTCCATCCTCTCACTTTCAGTCTGTATGTGTCTCTAGGACTGAAGTGGGTCTCTTGTAGACAGCATATATATGGGTCTTGTCTTTGTATCCATTCAGCCAGTCTGTGTCTTTGGAAAAAATGGAAGATAATAGCAAGTAAAACAACTGATAAAGGATTGCTTTCCAAAATATACAAGCAGCTCATACAACTCAATCATCAAAAGCAAAGGCAAGAGCTGCAAAAATAAACTAGTGGGACCACATCAAACTCAAAAGCTTCTGCATAGTAAAAGAAAGCATCAATAAAATGAAATGGCAAACTACGGAATGAAAAAAATATTTGCAAATTACATATTTGGTAAGGGCTTCATATCCATGTATATATAAGGGACACATGCAACTCAGAAGGAATAAAAAAGTAAATAACCCAAGTTATTAAATGAACAAAGGAAGAGTGAGTATTTTGAAAAATCTGAAGATTAGACTGCAGATGACAGACACTGTAAGATTTTCCTTCCAGAACAAAAGTCTGTGTCTTCCTGGCATTGCTTTCTTTATTTCCAATCACCTGTTTGGTGATTGCAGTTCACAGTATACATCCTTCATTCAATAACAATCACCCTACACTGAGCTATATGTGCTAAGAATAGCCCTACTAACTATAAAAAACTAATAATTACATACTTAATCTTGAGGAATCTAAAATCCAAGGTGATTTTCAGAATTTTCCACTCCATTGTTTTCTACATTCTATGTCAAAATTGAAATATCTAGTAAGGAAAAATGAGTTAGGGGACCTCAACAACACATGGAAAGAAAGTTATTTAAAACTGGGAGCATTACTGGATTATAATTCAGGGGAATGTATTATTACTAACAGTACTGTACTTTTTATTCCCTTTAATTCTCTGCTATACTAGGTTGATATTTATTTAAAATATTAATACCAACATAGAGACACACAGGACTCAAGTTACAGTAGATTGAGGAAGACAAAGCTTATGAGGCAGGAACTGAAATTACAGAAAGTTAGCAATGGTATCAAAACCAGGGGCAGTATTGCCTAGAAAGAAAGCAGAGTTCTCTAATTTTTGAGATAACATGAACAAGCCAGATGTGAGCCAACCAGCTTAAGCTGTATACCAGAAACCTCACCAGAAGGAAAATGAAGTTCATAAAAATATGATGATGCTAAAAGCCAAAATCCAGATAGTAGAATAGGGTAGGGTTTATGCAGATACTGAAAATCATAAACAGAGGCAGACATGGACGCAAATACACGAATGAGCATCAGAAAAATCAAAGCACAAAAGGGTCTGAAAAATAAATCGTAAAGAGACTTGGTAGTCTGATCAAAAGAATAAGAAAATCAAATTAGAAAACCAAAATATAAAGACTTGTGCATGTGAGAGACCCAGAGAATGCTCAGGAGAGAAAATTTCGGCCTTAGTGACCAGCGAACAGAAGCCTCCAGCATCAGGAACAAAAACCCTGGGCAGGACTCACGACTGTGAGCTTCTGGAACAGCCTCAGTTTCAAAGTTTGGGCACTATACCACCTAAAAGCGAACACAGACAAGGATTATAGCTTGCTATGACACTGAATCAAGACCATCGTGTTTGTTAGTTTATTTTTCTCAATAAATTATAAAGTTAATGAATCACTAATCAATGATAACTGACACCATCAGTTTCCAGTCGGATCCTCTTTAGTCATATGTTGGATATCTGAACCTGTTATATGATCCCCAATACCATTTTTAACAATTAAATTTATTGATGTTTAATTGAAGGGTAATTGCTTTACAATACTGCACTGCTTTTGGCCAGACATCAACATGAATCAGCCATAGGTATATCTATGTCCCCTGGATCTTGAACCTCCTTCCCACCTTCCTTCCTACCTTCCTTCCCATCCTACCCCTCGAAGCTGTTACAGACAAATATGGAAGGCTTCACAAATTTGTGTGTTATCCTTGGGCAGGAGCCATGCTAACCTTCTCTGTATTATTGCAATTTTTAAATATATGTGCTACCAAAGCGAACACAGAAATAACATTTCAATAGAAAAAAAATCGTATAGTTAGTCATCTGAGTAGGCAATGGCCTCCCACTCCAGTACTCTTGCCTGGAAACTCCCATGGACGGAGCAGCCTGGTAGGCTGCAGTCCATGGGGTCGCTGAGTCAGACACGACTGAGCGACTTCACTTTCACTTTTCACTTTCGTGCATTGGAGAAGGAAATGGCAACCCACTCCAGAGTTCTTGCCTGGGGAATCCCAGGGATGGCGGAGCCCAGTGGGCTGCCGTCGGTGGGGTCGCACAGAGTCGGACACGACTGATGCGACTTAGTAGCAGCAGCAGCAGTCATCTATCAATAAATAATCTATTACATTAGGAATTAGGGTATTCTGCTATACTTACTGCCTCTTATAAAATCTAATTTTGATAAGGTCCAAAGTTCCATGTTGGAATTAAGCATATATTTATGCATAACACATGTATGCACAGAAATATATGCACACAAATATGTCTATGTTATACAAGCTATTCCTCTCCTTGCCTGTCACAATAAGCTATTTAGTTGATGAGACAGACAGTCCCAAATTTCTCCAACTTATATGTCTTCTTTTTGAGAAACACTTCTTCTATTTTCATCACCTAATTTTAAATAACCATTTTATTCTTAGATACCATCCCCCTCTGAACTAACAGCAGAGAAAATCTAGTAAATGCCGATATCTTATCCTTAATTAAATTACCACTCTTCTAGTAAATTGGAAAAAGAATCATGTTCAGATCTCATTCAGGAGGGTAAAATCTCTATTTTATCAGTTCTCTTGTCCAAACTAAATTCTTGCTTACTTCATTCTTAAATTCTGCTTCCTTACAACGGATGGACAGGAAACATAATATTAAAATCATGCTTGCAAGAGTCTGTGATTTTATGCTTCTGTTGGCCAAAGGTAGGGCCAGGAATAATTTCTGAAATATTACAATACATCACAGAAGCATGAGGATCTAGTTCTACTGTCAAAGAGGAGATGCTTGGAGATGGTTCAAAAACTAAGCCTCATGGGTTGTCAGGATGTACTCCGACCAGACAGATAAATTTTGTGTAAAAAAAGTCAAAGTCAGGAAAAGGGCAGGCCTTATTCACAGAGCCAATGACATTGTCTTGATTGCTGACCAGGTAATATTCTTATATTACCATCTGGAGATTTATTTGCTATTTTCTCGAAGAAACAAACTTAATGAGAAGATTAAAGATGCACAAAAGTAGAAGAGCTGCCAAGGTGCCTAGAAGAAAGGCTAGCCAGGAGAACCAGGCCCCCACACTGATAATTGTCAGAGACTGTAACAGTGAGTGTGTTATAGACAGAGCAGAACAAGTGGATAAAACCAGTGTTCTGGCATCACTGCTATTTTGCAGTCAAAGACAAAATATTTTTCTCTTTAAGCAGAGTCATCACAGCTCCTGATGTGGTCCTGGTTACACACATGCAGACCGAGAGCCACAGGCATGTGTGATGTGACATCAGGAAGTGAAGAGATGAGGGTATTGGTGCCCAGTCACCTGCATCTGCTAATAATGGGACCTGGGGAAAATCACTTGCCCTCTCCAAGTCATTGCATATTAATATAATTTGATGATAATAGTGAAGATTAAGGCTATCTCACAGGGTTACTGTGAAACACAAATTTTAAAATGTTTTAAAGCTTTTGGGAAAGTATCAAAGACTTGCATGGGGTTACTAAGGTGAGTGAGCAGATCCAAGGTACAGTATCCTTTTTCTCTTAGTATTCTCTCTGTACTCAAAAGTAGCGATCAGTCAGTCATGTGTTTCCTCTTACCCCAGTGTGATGGTAAATCACACAGATCAACTGAACTTTTCTTGTCATTCCAGTGTCTAAAATGCAAGCATTAGTCTATGTAGAGTGAAAAAATTACAAACTCCTAGAGGGCCTCGCTGCTGAGAGTCTGCAGAGTCCCAACATTAAATGGTCTTAAAAGAATGGCCTAAACACTCTGGCTCAGAATTAAGTTCCAAATGTTTGCAGAGCACAGAAGCACTTCTGGGAGCAATACAAAAATGCAGGGAGTAACCTACTTCTCCAACTATTTATCTGCGCAAATATCATCATCCATCTAAATTGACACAGAAGGCTCTCCTTCTTCCCCACCCCAGCTTCTACAGCAACAACTCCTGCTCAGAGCAACAGGGAAAGAGAAGGCTTCCTTCCACAGGATGGATTTGATAACTGCAAGTGACTAGATCATCTCAGAATGGCTCCTGGTTTTATTTAAGCAGGGCCCCGCCTGCTCCTGCTGCTGGTCACGTCAAATCTGCTCCTGTCCAAAGGCAACTTCTGCACATTCCTCTGCCCTCATGGTGATGACCTCTGCTTCAACTCCCTTAAAGACCTGTTTACCCGTGCCACCAACCTGTCCCACGACATCTATAACCTCTCCTCGAAAATGTGCAAGGAGTTTGTAAGTACTGTGGTGGTGGTGGTTTAGGAGCTAAGTTGTGTCCGACTCTTGTGACCCCACGGACTGTAGCCTGCCAGACTCCCAGAAGGAAGCTTCACGTAAGTGACTGAATAATCCTATCCTTTAAACAAGAAGGCTGCATCAGCCAAACTTCAAATAACATTCTCTCCAGGTCAAAGAAGCCGTCAGCTCATAAGATGTGGAAATCGAAGAAAGGATCAGTTTTGTGAAATCTCAAAGACTTCTAAGAAGTGCAATAACTTTTTCTATTTCCTTTCATTCATTTTCTTTTTTAAATTTCCAAAATAAATGATTTTGTATTTGTCAGCTAGGAATGCCATAAAAGAATACAATAGACTCAGTGGAATAAACAACAGAAATTAAGATTTGCAGGGAATAGGTTTAGAGCTATAATAGAAGGGGGGGTTTGCAACTGTAAACAATTATTCTCTTCCTGATGAAGGTATTGGAAAGTTATATGTTAATTCTTTTCGGTCAATCAAGAAGCACACAGTAGAGCAGACAACTAATTTAAAAAAAAAAGGTGCTGAAGGTTTCTATTAAATACATGTAGTTCTTTTTCAGTTCAGTTCAGTCACTCAGTCGTGTCCGACTCTTTGTGACCCCATGAACTGCAGCATGCCAGGCCTCCCTGTCCATCACCAACTCCCAGAGTTTAGTCAAACTCATATCCATTGAGTTGGTGATGCCATCCAACCAACTCATCCTCTATCGTCCCCTTCTCCTCCTGCCCTCAATCTTTCCCAGCATCAGGATCTTTTCAAATGAGTCAGCTCTTCACATCAGGTGGCCAAAGTACTAGAGTTTCAGCTTCAACATCAATCCTTCCAATGAACACCCAGGACTGATCTTCTTTAGGATGGACTGGTTGGATCTCCTTGCAGCCCAAGGGACTCTCAAGAGTTTTCTCCAACACCACGGTTCAAAAGCATCAATTCTTTGGTGCTCAGCTTTCTTTATAGTCCAACTCTCACATCCGAACATGACCAATGGAAAAACCATAGCCTTGACTAGATGGACCTTTACTGGTAAAGTAATGTCTCTGCTTTTTAATATGCTATCTAGGTTGGTCATAACTTTCCTTCCAAGGAGTAAGCGTCTTTTAATTTCATGGCTGCTTTACTCACTAGTTTTTGTTTCATCTTCCATTTTTGACTGTCCATGTTTTTTCCAACTCTTCCAAGTAATCTTTATAAATGTTCATAACTCCCGCTAAAGATTAGTCTTTCTCTATCAGCGTGTTAGCTAGATTTTTCTACTCTTATTCTCAGTTGATGCTTAGTGTTTCCCACAACTTTGTGCCATCTTTTTCTGACGTACCATTTTGTCACCATAAACAACACTGTATTCTGCACCTGGGATGAACACTAAGCTTTTTGGTGTGTGGATTCAGAGATAAGTCAGAGTTATAACTGTATAACTCCTTATAAAGGACTATATTGGCTCTAACCCACAGTAAACAAGAGACTAAATGGTTAAATAGAGGTGCGTGCATGCATTCTAAGTCACTTCAGTTGTGTCCGACTCTTTGCAATCCTACTGACTGTAGCCCAACAGGTTACTCTGTCCATAGACAGGCAAGAATCCTGGAGTATGCTGCTATACCCTCTTGCAGGGGATTCTCCTCACCTAGGGATCAAACCTGCTGCTGCTGCTGCTGCTAAGTCGCTTCAGTCGTGTCCGACTCTGTGCAACCCCACAGATGGCAGCCCATTGGGCTCCGCCATCCCTGGGATTCTCTAGGCAAGAACACTGGAGTGGGTTGCCATTTCCTTCTCCAGAGGATCTTCCCAACCTAGGGATTGAACCCGGGTCTGCCGCATTGCAGGCAGACACTTTACTGTCTGAGCCACCAGGTAAGCCCTACGTATGTACGATAGTTGGTTCAAATACTAAGTTAAAAAAAAAAAAGATAATAAAACAGAGAGGCTGAACTTAGAAAAGTTAGATGTAAAATCATTTTTTATAGAGACAATGTAGAGAAAAAGTAGGAAAAGAATGACGTTCAAATTTTGTGACCCCACCCATTTAAAAAAATTACACATCTATCAAACATATTAATGTTCTGGTAATGGGTTCAGGCAATGGCACCCCACTCCAGTACTCTTGCCTGGAAAATCCCATGGACAGAGAAGCCTGGTAGGCTGCAGTCTATGAGGTCACTAAGAGTCAGACCCGACTGAGAGACTTCACTTTGACTTTTCACTTTCATGCATTGGAGAAGGAAATAGCAACCCACTCCAGTGTTCTTGCCTGGAGAATCCTAGGGACGGGGGAGCCTGGTGGGCTGCCGTCTATGGGGTCACACAGAGTCGGACACGACTGAAGTGACTTAGCAGCAGTAGTGAATGCCCAACAACCCTAACTAATTACCCGATCACTTTCAGGATGAACAGTATGCCCAGGGCAGATAGTACTATATCAATACCACCAACAGCTGCCACACCACTTCCCTCCATGCTCCCGAAGAAAAAGAACAAGTCCAACACATGCACATGAGTTTTTTACCCCTGGGTTTTTCACCGGATCAAATGAGACACTATACTGATGTTACCAAGAATCAGATTATTAGAGGCAATGGTAATTGTACATGCAGAGAAAAGTGGAAGAACCATCAGCAATTGAAGAGAAATTATATTATGCAGTTGATGAAGCATGAGTGAAATCAAGGGATGACTAAACATTTGTAGTAGCAAAATAAATAACAGATCTATAAATTGTCCATGCAGACAACTTTAGTTCAACCAATGCATTAGACACAGGATTGCAGCTATTATACTGTATGAAAGCAGGAAATGAATGAACTTCCACGGGTAAAATATAAGATTGCAAAATTCATGAATATGTAAGAAACACACCCCAGTTTTGAGTCCTCCCTGTTACTAGTGACTCCTACTTGGGAATCCTACACTGCACCACCCGAGCCCCCGCACCTGCCTTTCAAGGCTCTCCTGATTCTGCTTCTACTTCTCTGACACCTTCATTTGTCATTCTCAATGACTCCTCTGTCACCTTTTATTCTTAATTTGTAAGTCTCCCCCACAATGGCCTATAATGCATTGCTTTGCTTCTCATGGCTGCAACAATTGCCTCTGTTCTGAGGGCAACACAGCTTACATATCAAGCCTCAATCATTTATGGCAGCTCCAAATTTTCACCGTTATAATCTCTCCTTTCTGATTTTCTGCATTATCCTTCCTCCTAACATTATTTAAAATATTTTCACATGCATCCCCCCTTAAAATACTATCTTCTCTCTCTACAACTTTCTTAACGATACCAGCATTCTTTTCCTCTGTTAAGTTCATTAATAATGAGGATGATCAAGTAAAGGAAAAAGGTCAAAGATGAAGAGGAGGAGGGATTTTTCAATAAGCTTAAATTTAAAGTTTATTGAGAGTTACTACATGGCCTCACATTTTACTAAGCACTTTATGTGCATTACTATATTTAATCCTATTCAGTTCTCTGTTCTTTACCAGTAAAACAGTTCATGGCTGTAAAGAAATCAAGCATATTAACTAGAGATCTTCAGCCCTCAGGATTTTCATGCTCAATTCTGCTAGTAGTAGTGAACTAGGGAGGAAAACCTCCATTGTGAATCCCACTGATGCTGTTGCTAAAGTCAACGCTATGCCATTTGCTATTTGGACACATGTCAACAAAACAGACTGTTCTGATGTCAGCAGGGGGCGGGTGTGGGATCAGCTGAGGAGAGGAGCCTGTTTAGGAATGCCATGTCTTCTTCCTTGTCTCTTTGTTGTAATATCATAAAACAATTACTGATCAAAAATCAATACGGATGACTCATCTGATTCATTAATGCAAATAAATCACTGGGCGTCAGTGATGCGGGCACAGGTGGAATCCCTCTTTCCCGGGTCAGGCACTGCAGGCACGTACTGACTTGTCGTAAATACTTAGATTCTCTCACGCAAATATACAAACACAAAAGAACTCACTGAGTGGGTGGTAGAATTTCAGAGGAAAAAAGAAAATTCTTCATGTTATAAATTAGAATGCATCAGAAGAATTAGTTACTAAAATAACCTAGATTTTAAATAATTCAGTGAAGTGTGAACTAATAGGTTACATTTTATACTTCTGCAACTTTTACTACCTTCAAAAATCTCTGCATACACATAGGAATAAGCAAGAGTTCTTTAGGTCAACTGCTCTGAGCAAACATCACAGGTTACCAAAACCACTGAATTATGATTATTTTAATGAGACTGTTTCTTCTGGTTGCTTAGAATGAAGTTCTTAGTAAGTGGATACTCATGTTACTGTACTCCTGGAATGAACCTCTGTATCGTCTAGTCACGAACCTGCGGAGTATGAAAGAAGTTTCAGATGCTATCCTATCAAGCCCCAGAGAGAATGTGAAAAAAGTAAAAGAACTTCAAGCACTCAGAGAGAGGGTCTTCAGCCAGGTGAGCATGCTTTAGAGGGCTTTCTTGCTTTGCTCATAAGTGAAAGAGGTGATCTCTGTATGCGGAAGGAGTTTTGAAATATCTCATTTTGTAAGAAAAAGATTTATGACTTCTATATTCTAGACTGCTACTACATAAAGCAGGAGCCTAGTCATTCATAGTGATAGATTCTACTGTAAAGGAATCCAAATTTCACTGCAGTTTTTGACATGGGCAGCCTTCCCTGCATTGCACACAATTTCACCAAAAGTTTGCCTCTTCCTGGGCACCAGTGGCTGAAATGTTTTCAAGAGTAAGAGAACTAGAGAACAGAATTTCCAAGATCAGCATTTTCTTCAAAGTAACCCAGGTCATCTGCTATTGAAGTTCCACTTGTCTTCTTTCTCTGTTCTCCTCAAATCAAAGGATGAGAGTGGGAAGGAAGAAAAGACAAAGTTAAAACTAAACTTGAGTTATGTTTCTACATTTTAGATTCTTATAGGCTGGCTCCAAAATCCATATCTAGAGAGTTTTATATTCGTGTGTCTTCCCCAAATCTTAATTTGATAATTAGAAGGAACAAAGATAAGCAAATACTAATAAAACACATAAGAAGTCATTATCTTTTGGGTATTCAGGTTTTTCTTACAGTCAAGAGGAAGATGGCCTAAGCTAACACTGTCTGGTGAGGATTTCCATCCCTGCTGTCGAGCAATGAAGACAGGCATCATTCTGCATTTTTTAACCTGTTCCACCGCCTGTGCAGGGATTCATGAAAAATTGACATTTACACCAAACTCTTGGCGTGCCGACTCCTCCATGACAAGTGCTAAATCTACATCCATCCCATCCAGCTCTGAGATGGTTGTAATGATCTATCCCATAGCAAGCTTCTTTGAGCTTTACAGCTTTTTAATGCAAGCTCTGTGAAATGGGTCTCCTCTTAAAAAAATAAACACAGACTCTCTCGAGATGTCAAAATCTAAGAAGGCAATTTGTCAACATTTCTTATCTTCATTTAATAGAAAATCAAAAGAAAATCCACTCCTACAATTGAGCAAATGAAGCTCCTATTAAAATTAGTCACAAATAGCAGAAGCTGGCATTACAAAGAAGACCATTAAGAGATTACTTAAGAATCACAGCCAATTATTCTGGTCAAGTTATTAGAATCAAAGAATTAGACAACTGTTCATCGTTCTGGTCATGCCACCAAGAAGACGGAATTCTCAGGATTCTTTATGAAAGCCAGCCACGAACTGTCAGCTAACTATCACAGTGTTACACCAGAAAATATAAGTGCTTCGCACCTTTGTATAAAGCATGAGGTTTACTGAACTGTCTAAAGATTGCTAGGATGCTGTCTTAGTCCTTCTGGGTTGCTATAACACAGGCTTAAAAACAACAGAAATGGATTTCCACAGCGTGGTCATGCAGGGTCCTTTCTGGTTACACACTTCTTACTGTATTGTCATACGGGGGAGGGCTCGGGAGCTCTGAGTGTCTCTTATATATAAAAGCACTCAACTCATCGAAGAGGCTCCATCCTTATAACGCCATCACCTCACAAAGGCCCCACCTATGGATGCCATAACCATGGGTTGTTTCACATCAGACAATATAAGTGCTTTGCACCTTTATATAAATAGCATGAGGTTTACTGAACTGTCTAAAGACTGTTACGATGCTGTCTTAGTCCTTCTGGGTTGTTATAACACAGGCTTAAAAACAACGGAAATGGATTTCCACAGCGTGGTCATGCAGGGTCCTTTCTGGTCACACACTACTCACTATATCCTCAAATGGGCAGGGTTGGGGGGAGGCGCTTGGGAGCTCTGTGTGTCTCTTATATATAAAAGCACTCATCTCATTGAAGAGGCTCCACCCTTATAACTCCATCACCTCACAAAGGCCCGACCTAGGGTTACCATAACTATGAGAATCAGGATTTCATCATATGAAATTTCTGGGGGACACAAAGGCTGAGACCATAGCAGACACAAAGGTGAACTGGCTCATCCTCCTCCAGGGGCTCTCGTCACCCACACTCCACTGCATCCTCATCTCCTGCATCACCTTGCAGCCTTTCCACACATTCCATCACTCTGGGTTTCCCAAGTCCAGGTCAGTCAAGTGTCAGCTCCATCTCATATTCAGCCTATTCAGTGTTTCCCTCTCCCCTGCTGAGGCCCAGGGGACCGACCAGGAAGTGCAGATGAGTCCATTTCTGCAAGGGTCCTTCTCTCTCCCTCTCTGGATCTTCATTCCTTGGGCCATGTTGGAACAGGGTAGATGGTAATGAGATGGGGAAGTTCTGACATCACTGACTTACATGGTGCTGTTGTAGCCTTCTCTTGGTCCAGACGGACTGATCTGAAATTCCCCCTGACTCACAAGTGTTTCCCTTGAGAGGTATCCTGGTGATTTTCCAGGACATTCACAAGTTGGGGATCCCCACCGTCATAGTTTCCTTTAATCAGGGGAAATGTTCTCGAACCCACAGCTCCCCACCTGCAGTATTCACCACAGCCTCTCTGTTTCCCTCACTCTGCAAGCACCATCTGGAGAATATTAGCAGCCCACAGTCAGCTGCCTACTAGCTGACCAAAAGGAAACCCATGTATCATAAACACTCTGAACAATTGAATGGCAGAAATACTGGTGTGCATCTGTCCCCCGCCTGGGGATTCGGGACAATTGTCCAACTGGTCACGTAGACACTGAGTAATCAGAAAGCTGGATTCAAAAACACATTTATCTGAGAAGTGAGATACCATTCTCTCTTCCTTTTAGAGTAACTATCCTTGTCATTAATTATTTGGCCTTATAGACATGCCTTAGTAGGTCCCAGAATTATAAAATCCTCCAAATAAACTGAGTCTCTACTGAGACTGGATTAGGGTTGCTCAGCTTGTTCAACAGCTTCCAAACAAACTGGGATGAGGGCCAATCTCTTGACTGGTTATCCTAAGAAGTCGGTGATGTTGCTGGGCCGGTTTTGTAGCATCTTTAGGGCTTCAGCAGTAATTCCTAGTAAACAGAAAATGGGAAATCAAAGGTAGAAGGGAAAGGGGAATGAATAAGAGAGAAGGAAAAGAAAGACAGAAGGAAGGAAAAGCAGCAAAGAGAAAGTGAGTCAAGGACGCACAAGAAGGAAATCGTAACTATTTCTAGTGACAGATGTTCACCAGACATTACGGTGATCATTTTCCAGTATATATCAAATAATTACATTGTACACCTGAAACCAAGATAATATTATATGTCAATATGATCTATGTATTATGATACTGAAATTGAAATAGCATATTTGTCAATGTGACCTATGTATAATGATCATATAATCATTATGTTATATACATAACACATATGTATACCTCAGTTAAGTTCAGTCACGAGGCTCCCCTGTCCTCCACCATCTCATGGAGCTTGCTGAAATTCATTTCCATCGAGTTGGTGATGCCACCCAATCATCTCATCCTCTGCCATCTCCTTCTCCTCCTGCCATTCATCTTTCCCATCATCAGGATCTTTTCCAATGAGTCAGTTCTTTGCATCAGGTGGAAAAATTATTGGAGCTTCAGCTTCAGTATCAGCCCTTTCAATGAATATTCAGGGCTGATTTCCTTTAGTATTGACTGGTTTGATCTCCTTGCAATCCAGGGGACTCTAAGAGTCTTCTCTAACAATGCAGTTCAAAAGCATCAATTCCTCGGTGCTCAGTTTCCTCATGGTCTAGCTCTCACATTCATACTGACTGCTGGAAAAACCATAGTTTTGACTAGATGGAATTTGTACACAGAGCTATGTAAAGAATAGTTTTGAAAAGGAATATAATTCTATTTTGGATGAAGAAAACAAATCAACTTGTATATATTTTTTTGCAAATGTGCATTTTAGCTATCATGTTAGGTCTAAAACTTTATCTTCAAATGTAGGTTATGTTTATGCTGATGAAACAGAAACGTGTCTTAACCTTGTAACATTAACTGCAGAACAGCTTATTTACAACAGCTAATCGAAACCACATAATTTTGAAACCTGTAGGCCTGCCCAGTACTCTGCTTTTTGTCATTTAACCAATTGATCATTGACTTAATTCCTCCCTGACTCAGAAACTCTTATAGGTGCTTGGTGAAGGTGAAGTTGCTCAGTTGTGTCCTACTCTTTGCGACCCTGTGGACTATAACCTACCAGGCTTCTCCATCCATGGGATTCTCCAGGCAAGAATACTGGAGTGGATTGCCATTTCCTTCTCCATCAATAAACTAAGCAGGCAGACACTTATCCTCATGGAACTGATATTACAGCCTGGGGAAGACAGATAATCTGCAATAAACATGAATCCAAAGTAACTAACCTCCAATTAAAATAAATAAATTTATGTTAAAAAAAAGAAGTTTTAGTCTTGCAAGTACATTATATGGTACATTAACAGGTGATCTGTAATATGGGAAAAGAAATAGGAAAGCAGAGGATGGGGTTTTGGGAATGAATGTGAAGAAAGGGACATGTTTTAAAGAAAAACAATTTAGACCACACTGAGGGGAGCAAACATGCTCTCTTGCATTCAAGATTCAAGTTTTCCCCTGTCTTGTCAGGTCTCTTGGTCTTCTATCCAGCTTCAAAAACGTTTCCGTCTCTGAGGCTCTATGCAAACTCATGCAAACATGGATGTTCTGAACATTCTGCCTCTCTTCAGTTGAACTGGTTTCATAAAAAATTGTTGGTAAACTCCCCCAAATTAACTAACATTTTATGCAGCAAATTTTGATAATTTTCTGATTCCTGAGGATCTAATATCCAAGTTATTTTCCATTTTTCAACACACTGTCAGTGACCTAATTATATTATGTAAAAATATTATATAAAAAATGCATTGCTATTCTAATATATTATGACTTTTAAAAATATACACAAAATATAAACTAAATGACAGTGAGATAAAAATAAATAGAAATGGAAATGGTAACATTTTCTTCCCCACGGGATGAGGATACTAATTTTTATGGCCACTGGACTAATGGATTCTAAATGTACATACATAATTATACCAGCTGTTTAACTATAATAATAATATAATTTCTTTTATATATAGCTTCAATCAAAGTTCTCAGAATACCACAAGGGGCCAAGAATAAAATATTAGTGAATAACTCTCTTCATATGCATATATAAAATTTTGAGCTCAATTAAGTAATCATCTTAAGTTCTATTGTTATTCCGTCAATTCATCTACTCATAAGTAATCCAAACTCTACAATAGATATCTTTTTTTCAGGATTTAAATCGCAAATCATAATAAAAGCAGAGCAATGGGCTTGAAAAAAATGGCCTAGTGAAAAAGTTGGCTTAAAGCTCAACATTCAGAAAACTAAAATCACGGCATCTGGTCCCATTACTTCATGGCAAATAGACGGGGAAATAGTGGAAACAGTGGCTGACTTTATTTTTCTGAGCTCCAAAATAACTGCAGATGTTGATTGAAGCCAAAAATTAAAAGACGCTTACTCCTTGGAAGGAAAGTTATGACCAACCTAGACAGCATATTAAAAAACAGACATTACTTTGTCAAAAATGTCCATCTAGTCAAGGCTATGGTTTTTACAGTGGTCATGTATGGATGTGATAGTTGGACTATAAAGAAAGCTGAGCACCAAAGAATTAATGCTTTTGAACTGTGGTGTTGGGGAAGACTCTTCAGAGTCCTTTGGACTGCAAGGAGATCCAACCAGTCCTGGATGTTCATTGGAAGGACTTATGTTGAAGATGAGCTCCAATACTTTGGCCACCTGACGTGAAGAGCTGACTCATTTGAAAAGACCCTGATACTGGGAGAAATTGAGGGCAGGAGGAGAAGGGGATGACAGAGGATGAGATGGTTGGATGGCATCACTGACTCAATGGACATGGAGTTTGGTGGACTCTGAGATTTGGTGATGGACAGGGAGGCCTGGCGTGCTGCAGTTCATGGGGTCACAAAGAGTCGGAAACAACTGAGCGACTGAACTGAACTGAACTGAAATGGCATAGAATAATAAATAAAATGTCATATGGATATCATTATATATATATATATATATATATATTGTAAAGAAAATTAATGAAATGATATAGAGGACTTACCATTTGCTGAACCAGAAAGTGTACTCACTCAGAGTTGAATATACATGTAATCTAGAAAAAATACTTTTTCTGCTTCTCATGACTTCTAAAGAAAGGGACTCCAAGACTTTCATCTCCATCCTACTGTGGACTCCTTTCCACTTTTCTGCTCAACTTCCCTTCATGAAATCTCTTCCCTAGGTTATAAAACACACTTCGGGGTTCTGGTTCAGACAAGATGACCTTGATCTTTTGTGCCCACTCCTCTATTTATTCTGGAAATAAGAGACCACTAAAGGGACCTTTGATAGTTGGCAAGAAGAAGGTGAACTAGTTTAGGGACTGAAGGATGGAAGATAAACACAGCAGCACCTAAGAGAAGACAAGCCAGGCCCCGCATTCCTGACCTCCAGCCTAGATCAGGAGGCAGCCTGAGTAGGGCTGCTCCTCCCAAGGAACAAATGTGAAGGAACACCAGGTGGTGGCTTAGTTGCCAGGCTGTGCCTGACTCTTTGTGACCCCATGGACTGTAGCCCACCAGGTTCCTCTGTCCACTGAATTCTCCAGGCAAGAATACAGATTCACATATCCTGCTCCAAGAGATCTTCCCAACTCAGGGATTGAATCCAGGTCTTCACAAGGCAAGTCGATTCCTTACTGTCTGAGCCACCAGGAAAGCCAGAGAAATTTAATAATGGCATAGATATTTGGAAATTAAAAGGATAAAAACATTTGTTAATATTAGATAAAGTAGACTTTAGAGCAAAGAAAATATCTAAAGACAAGGAATACAAGGACATTACATAAGGAAAAAAGAGTCAATCCAGCAGGAATACATAATATTCCTAAATATGTATACATCAAACAACATAATCTCAAAATTCTTGAAGCAAAAATAGATACATCATATGAATACTCCTATAAACTTTAATGAGATTGAAACTGTGACATAAACCTTTTGAAAAGGAAATCATCAATCCAAGATAGGTTGACCAGAGAATTCTAACAAATATTTTAAAAATTAAGATCAATTGACATAATCTCTTCAAGAAAATGAAAGAGTAGGAAACCATTCCCAACTAATGAGATGGGGCCAGTATTGCTCTGAATCAAAATCAGACAAAGGCAGTTCAAAAAGAAATTTCAGACTAACGTCTCTCACAAATTTGGAATTAAAAGTTGTCACTGTCACACATACAAATCAACCAAATGAATCCAACAATGTATATATACATATCTTGATAGTTTCTGGTCCCTTCCTAAGTCTTGTCCCATTACCTATGTCTTCAAAGGGTTTCCGTGAATCAAGGATACAGTTAGTTAGGGTCCCAGTAATAATATTTTGATACCAGAAATACAGTGACAAATACTCAAGTCTAGGTCAAATCAGAAACTGACTTCTCCCATTAAAGTTAACCCTACCCAGTCATCCTAACTGCCTAGCAAAAATAACTGCAGCTAGATTCATAAGAAAAAGAAAACATATCTACTGCATAGAAATGGTCAGTGTGTTTGATATTCTTTACATGCCCCTCAGGAACGCTGTTGATCATTTTCTATTATGTTATGAACCTTTAGAGGCTGAGAACACCAGACTTTATTCTTCTAGCTCTCCTGGCCTCTGACTTCTACTTGAGTTTGGCCAGTGGTGGACAAAAGAGATTGGTGAGTCAGTGGAGAAAGAGATCAGTGGATTGATTCTTTCCTCCCACTCCTTTCTTGCTGGGAAGTGGCCAAGTTTCTCCACTGAAGCCCAAAGCTCTGGTCAGAGGCCCTCGCTTTTAGCTGCAGCTATGTACAAGACTCTTTAGAGACTGCAATATCCATTCTCTGCCTTTGCCCTGTTGGCCTATAAGTGTTCAGGCATCCACGTTCTTGCCTGTCTCAAACAGCTCTCCTTTTCCTTTTAAGCTATGCTTAGCCTTGATACAGGTTCCAAATCCTTAAAATTTATTGTGTTATTCTCTCAGGCATGTCTGACTTTTTGTGATCCCCATGGACTGTAGCCTACAAGGCTTCACTGTCCAAAGGATTCTTCAGACAAGAATGCTAGAGTGGGTAATCATTCCCTCCTGCCTGGATCTTCCCTGCCCCAGGGGTGCAACCCAGGTCTCCCACATTGCAGGCAGATTCTCTACCATCTGAGCCAACAGGGAAGCCACTTTTCTTATTTTCCTTATCTGTGTAAATCATCTTGATTTCTGACATTGATAGGGGTGGCTATGGAGCTGCTAGATAAAGATGGTCCCACAAAGATCTAATGCTAAACTGCTTACAACAGGAGGGGGACATCTTTTTTCCCTACTCCAAAATCATAAATATAAGAAACAGGGCATAGGTCATGTAAAAACAAGTGCTGAGAAAT
This sequence comes from Cephalophus harveyi, assembly GCA_006410635.1. Classification (NCBI taxonomy): domain Eukaryota; kingdom Metazoa; phylum Chordata; class Mammalia; order Artiodactyla; family Bovidae; genus Cephalophus; species Cephalophus harveyi. The sequence continues at coordinate 99,923 of SJYT01029193.1, read as the reverse complement.
CAATGATTTAAGAATGACTTTGGTCAAAGTGCACAAATTTTAAGCTGTAAGATGATGCATAAGGTCTGAGTATCTAATGCGCAACATGGTGACTATGGTTTGTAATGTGTTACTGACATTTGTCAGAGAAGGCAATTGCAACCCATTCCCATGCCTGGAAAATCCCATGGATGGAGGAGCCTGGTAGGCTGCAGTCCATGGGGTCACGAAGAGTCGGACAAGACTGAGCGACTTCCCTTTCACTTTTCATTTTCATACATTGGAAATGGAAATGGCAACCCAGTTCAGTGCTCTTGTCTGGAGAATCCCAGGGACGGGGGAGCCTGGTGGGCTGCTGTCTATGGGGTCGCACAGTCGGACACGACTGAAGTGACTTAGCAGCAGCAGCAGCAGCAGAAGCATTGACATCTGTGGGCCTTCCCAGGTGGTGTTAGTGGTAAAGACCCCTGCTGCCAGTGCAGGATGCATAAGAGACATGGGATGAATCCCTGGGTCAGGGAGATCCCCTGGAGGAGGGCATGGCAACCCACTCTAGTATTCTTTCCTGGAGAATCCCCATCCACAGAGGAGCCTGGCAGGCTATATAGTCCATGAGGTCATAAAGAATTGGACATGACTGAAGTCAGTTAGCACACATGTAAGAGAGTTAAACTTAAAAGTTCTCACCAAAAAGATCTTGAAAGGTAAATATGTGAGGTGATATTAGTAGATATGTTAATTAAATCAATGAGGGAATCCATTAATCATATATACCTATTTAAATTGTCATGTATTCTTTAAATATCTTGCTATTTTATCTGGAAATTATATTTTAAAAAACTGAAAAAATAAAAAACCCAGGAATTTCAATGCTTTTTATATAGTCTTGTAGATATTTCAGCCATTACTCTGGTATGTAAAAGGGTTTTTTTTTTTTTTATTCCAGATAATAACCAGTGGGATTCACTGGATATTTAGAAAAGGAAGAAACCTTAAATTATCTAGACAATCCTCCCATATTAAGGATATATAGGCAAATACAAGAATGATTAAGTCACTTATCTAAACTTATAAAACTCGATGAAAAAAGTAGCAATACAAACCAGGTTTCTTAGGTTTAGGTGAATCTTTACCAAATTACCCGGCAAATGGAAATATCTCCTATGCTCTGCAAAACTTGATTCTTATCTCTTTCACAGAACTGATCATATTCCACCTTGTATTCACTGTGCAGTTTGCATAAGTTTACCAAGTAAATTAAATTCCTTGAAGGTTCAATCCTGGCATGTCTGTTCTTCTCACTCTATATTCTCACATATGGCTAACTCTTTATAAATGCCATTTCTTCTCCCTGGAAGACCCTCTCTCTTTTACCTCATAACTTCCCCGACATCTTTCAGATCTCAGTAAAAACCACTTCCCCAAAGCAGCCGTTCCTGATTCTGGCAGAGCTCAGGTCTCCTTGTTATGTGGACATATGGCATTCTGTGCTTTTCCCTTTCGACTCGTGTCCCAATTCTGGTGCAACATCTTACTTTGAAATTTACCACATTTCTGTTTTTCTATTAAAATTTAAGTCCTAATTCACAAAATCCACATGTGTGCTCTTCCCTGCTGTCCATTCTTTGCATCCAACAGGCCTTCCTTAGGTGTTTGTTCAATGAAGCACTTTTATTTGTGCAGAGTTAAATTTCACTGAATTATTGATGCTGCTCTCACAGTATACAGTGAACTAAAACCACTGAGGTCTTTTCTTCCCACCCAAACCCTGATACCCTGATTATTTGGACATAATTACAGACCTAGAACTGTGGGGGCTTCCCTTGTTGCTCAGCTGGTAAAACATCTGCCTGCAATGTGGGAGGTCTGGGTTTGATCCCTGGGTTGGGGAGATTCCCTGGAGAAGGGAAAGACTACCCACTCTGGTATTCTGGCCTGGAGAATTCCATGGAATGTATAGTCCATGGGGTCACAAGTTGGACACGACTGAGAGACTTTCTTAACAGAACTCTGGATGCATTTGCTTTTAATTGTTACCCTATTAGATGGAAAGCATTGGATGTTTGGTCTTTTATTCCACATACACTAGCCCTCATAGTTCCCTGACCTAAAAAAATGTGATAATCGAGTCACTGACCAAAAGGCTGAATAGGACAGAACTAGAGACAGTGTTCTGAACCTGCCACTCAGTTCAGTTCAGTCGCTCAGTCGTGTCCGACTCTTTGCGACCCCATGAATCACAGCACGCCAGGCCTCCCTGTTCATCACCATCTCTCGGAGTTCACTCAGACTCACGTTCATCGAGTCAGTGATGCCACCCAGCCATCTCATCCTCGGTCGTCCCCTTCTCCTCCTGCCCCCAATCCCTCCCAGCATCAGAGTCTTTTCCAATGAGTCAACTCTTCACCTGAGGTGGCCAAAGTACTGGAGTTTCAGCCTCAGTATCATTCCTTCTAAAGAAATCCCAGGGTTGATCTCCTTCAGAAT
>SJYT01029193.1:0-96437 GCA_006410635.1 Cephalophus harveyi | reverse complement strand
CTTGTTTTTGTTGACTGTATAGAGCTTCTCCATCTTTGGCTGCATAGAATATAATCAATCTGATTTCGGTGTTGACCATCTGGTGATGTCCACGTGTAGAGTCTTCTCTTGTGTTGTTGGAAGAGGGTGTTTGCTATGACCAGTGCATTTTCTTGGCAAAACTCTATTAGTCTTTGCCCTGCTTCATTCCGCACTCCAAGGCCAAATTTGCCTGTTACTCCAGGTGTTTCTTGACTTCCTACTTTAGCATTCCAGTCCCCTATAATGAAAAGGACATCTTTTTGAGATGTTAGTTCTAAAAGGTCTTGTAGGTCTTCATAAAACCGTTCAACTTCAGCTTCTTCAGCATTACTGGTTGGGGCATAGACTTGGATAACTGTGATATTGAATGTTCGCCTTGGAGACGAACAGAGATCATTCTGTCGTTTTTGAGATTGCATCCAAGTACTGCATTTCGGACTCTTCTGTTGACCATGATGGCTACTCCATTTCTTCTGAGGGATTCCTGCCCGCAGTAGTAGATACAATGTTTATCTGAGTTAAATTCACCCATTCCAATCCATTTTAGTTCGCTGATTCCTAGGATGTCGACGTTCACCCTTGTCATCTCTTGTTTGACCACCTCCAATTTGCCTTGATTCATGCCCTGACATTCCAGGTTCCTATGCAGTATTGCTCTTTACAGCATCGGATCTTGCTTCTATCACTAGTCACATGCACAACTGGGTATTGTTTTCGCTTTGGCTTCATCCTTTCATTCTTTCTGGACTTATTTCTCCACTGATCTCCAGTAGCATATTGGGTGTCTACATTTTACCATAGGATTCTCAGCTTCACTAGAGGAGTTCAGTTTCTTAGCTGTACTCTCTGGTCATGAAAGATAAAAATACTTAAAGGTGAGACTACAAATCAAATATTCTTACATTGTACACAAACACCTAATCTCTCTTAGAAGGTAGAAAAAAATTCACCTCCTTGATGAATTGTTATCCACTTTTCCAGATGAAAGTGCCATCTTCCTCCTTATGGCTTCCTAATGTCATTCTCACCATTTTTATCTCACTGACCACATTCTGACTTATAGTTAATTATCTAAACAACACCAAACCCCACTCCTTTAATTCAGTTCCCCTGGGGCTATAAGGGTACGCCAACTGCCCTGAAGTTACTATTTATTATCAACCATGGCAGAAATTGGCCAGCCATTTGTTCTTTCTGAGGTAAATATTATAATTAAAAGCAAATACCCAGGCTCTGGTATTATGGATAAACTGACAACTGGACAAACTCTTAACTGCTATTCCAAATAAAAGTTCCTTTTGTGTTAATGTCTTTCTTTTAGAGAGAACTTGCATTCTAGATAGCGTTCAGGTGAATAGAAATGGGACTGATATGTTACCTGGAAAAAACCCACTGTTGCAGGAGAGAAAAGTAGACAAATCAGGCATCTTCTGTATAGTCAAGACCCATTTATTAGGATCTGGCAGCTCAGAGAGTTAAGAGTCCCCCTGCATACAGGAGACCTGGGTTTTATCCCTGGTCAGGAAGATCCTGGAAGAGGGCATTTCAAACCACTTCAGTATTCTTGCTTAGGGAAACCCCATGGACAAAGGAGCCTGGCAGGCTGCAGTCCAAGGGGTTGTCAGTCCATGGGGTTGTAAAGTGTTGGACATGACTGAGCAACTACACATAGCAAACTTCTTATGCTGATATCCTGACATTTAAGAACAGCTATTTTCACTAGTGTGCTTAACTACAACTCCTGCTTTTCAATGGAAGATCAAAGATAAAAGTAATATTCCATAAGTCAAGTAATTATTTCTATCAATTATTTTTTCTTAAAGCTAAGCTAGAGAAATACACTGTGAGAGAGAGGAGGTAATGAGAAGTATAAGAGATCCGAACAGGGAAGCTGCTCAACCAATCGATAATTTTCTTTTCGGGAAAAAGAACAAACCTCAGTTGGAATCATGTTTTATACAGCGATTTGCATAATTTTTGAAAAGGTAAAAGATTTTCTATTCTACTTTTCCTTTTCTAGTTGAGAAAACCAAGCCCTAGAGAAGTGAAGATAGGTTTTCTAAATCAAAGAGTAGTTATGTTAGGATTCTGATGAGATCCCAGTGACTGGACTTAGGGTCCAGTTTCTTCATCTTTATGCTGAGAGGCTGGAGATTGGGGTCCCAGTAATGGTGCCGTCTTCAGGCTGAATTGCTTTTATTTTGAGAAACTTCTATCTTTGCTCTTAAGGCCCTCAACTGATGACATAAAATGCACAATCTATAGGTTTAAATGTTAATTATCTCTCAGAAAATATGTTCCCACGTGAACATGTCAAAGAACTACAATTGGAAAGAAATGTACAGTTCTATGGAATATGTTGCCATGTGCCACAGGGATTGAATGTCTATGCTACCTCTTTCACATTCATGACCTTGGAAGGGAAAACAAGATTGACAATTTTTTTTCCCATTTAATCATGTCCAGTGTTTTAGTGCATGCAGGCTGCTGTTACAAAATGCCAGAAGCTGAGTGGTTTATAAACCACATTATTTATGACAGTTCTGGAGGCTAGAAGTCCAAGATCAGGGTGCCGGCATGGTAGAGTGAGTGAGGGCCTCTTTCAGGACATATCCCTAAATAAAAGGGATGAGCAAGTATTTCAGGCCTCTTTCACAAGAGCCCCAATCTCATTCATGTGGGCTCTGCCCTCGTGACCTAATCATTTCCATTGGTCCCACCTCCTAAAATCATCAATTTGGGGATTAAGTTTTCAACCTATGAATTTTGGAAAACACAAGGATTTAGACCATGGCACCCAACGAGGAGACTGACTTGTCTAAGATAACCCAATGCCTCATCCATACTGAATGCTCTCTGGTGCTGATAGGAAGCCAAGGACTAAGGAAGCTGAATAAGGACCAGCAGTTCCAGGTGGAGGGTCTGAGATGGCAAACTCCTTGATGGATTTCACAGCAATATATGAGTATTTCCAGCATCTTCCTTGGTTATCAGTCATTGAGCAATCTCCCCTTCCTATAGATGTTCCTATTTGAAATATGAGTTAATTACTGAGTTCTTAGACAAAGTACCATTTGACCAACATGATAATATCACGGCTATGCATATGAAGAAAAGGGCTTTTGACAGATACAAATTTCAGAGTGGAAAGTCCTCAAGACTTTATTCATGTCAGATAGCAATGACAAGTTTGGGGATCTCCCAAGATCATTCTTGGGTTCCCTAATCAGCTAGTACTCCAAGGGCTCACTGAAAGCTGTTATACCTGTGGTTATGGTTTATTCCAGATCTTTGATTTATTTTTAATTCATTTTTTATTTTTAATGCAGTATAATTGGTTTGCAATGCTATAAATGTCAGTTTTTGTTGAACAGTGAATAAGTTATACATATATGTATATCCACTCTTATTTAGATTCTTTTCTCATGGAGCAACAGACAGCTTCCAAAAAGGGAAAGGAGTATGTGAAAGTGAAAGAGAAGAGCGAAAATCTTGGATTAAAGCTCAACATTCAGAAAACTATGATCATGGGATCTGGTCCCATCACTTCATGGCAAGTAGATGGGGAAAATGGACAGTGGCTGACTTTATTGTTTTGGGCTCCAAAATCACTGCAGAAGGTGATTGCAGCCATGAAATTAAAAGATACTTACTCCTTGGAAGGAAAGTTATGACCAACCTAGACAGCATATTAAAAAGCAGAGACATTACTTTGTCCACAAAGGTCCGTCTGGTCAAGGCTATGGTTTTTCCAGTAGTCATGTGTGGATGTGAGAGTTGGACTGTAAAGAGAGCTGAGTGCCAAAGAATTGATGGTTTTGAACTGTGGCATTGGAGAAGACTCTTGAGAGTCCCTTGGACTGCAGGAAATCCAACCAATACATCGTAAAGGAGATCAGTCCTGGGTGTTCATTGGAAGGACTGATGTTGAAGTTGAACTCCAATACTTTGGCCACCTAATGTGAAGAGTTGACTCATTTGAAAAGACCCTGATGTTGGGAAATATTGAAGGCAGGAGAACAAGGGAATGACAGAGGATGAGATGGTTAGTTGGCATCACCTACTCAATGGAGATGAGTTTGGGTAGATTCTGAGTGCTGGTGATAGACAGGGAGGCCTGGATTGCTGCAGTTCATGGGGTGTCAAAGAGTTGGACACGACTGAGCAACTGAATTGAACTGAACTGAAGTAGCTCATTACAGAGAGTTGAGTAGAGTTTCCTGTTCTATACAATAGGTCCTTATTAGATATCTATCTTATATATATATTAGTGTGTACACGTCAATCCCAATGTCACCATGCATCCCTCCGTTCTTCCCCCTTGAACCATAAGATTATTTTCTACATTGTAACTCTCTTCCTGTTTGCAAATAAGTTCATTTATACCATTTTTTAATATTCCACATATTATTTGTATCATATGCATTTGTCTTTCTCTGTCTGACTTACTTCACTTGGTATGACAAATTCCACATCCGTCCATATTGCTTCTGATAGCATTATTTTGTTCCTTCTTATGGCCTAGTAACATTACATTCTATATCTACACTACATCTTTTTTGTCCATTTCTCTGTTGATGGACATTTAGGTTGCTTCCATGTTCTGGCTATTGTAAACAGTGCTGAAACGAACACTGCTGTGCTTATTCACTCAGTCGTGTCCAACTCTTTGCGACCCCATGGATTGTAGTCTACAGGGCACCTCTGTCCATGGGGATAGTCCCTGTGGACAATAACAGGCAAGATGATTGGAGTGGGTTGCCATGCCCTCCTCCAGGGGATCTTCCCAACCCAGGGCTCAAACCCAGATCTCTTGCCCTGCAGGCAGATTCTTTACCGTCTGAGCCACCAGGGAAGCCCTGATGAAGCAAGGAACACTGAGGTGCACGTATCTTTACAAAGTATGATTTTCTCCTGGTATATATCCAGGGAATTGCAGCTTTTTAAAAGATACAGATGAAAAACTGCCCAGGAAAAGGCATATAGTGCAGAGTCAAAGAAAGTGTGAAACATGGAACTTTGGCTTCCTCTTCCCAGGGCATCATGGGCAGCTTTGTGTTCCCAGCACCGATGTGCTGGCATGAAGCACTTGCAGACATGGGAGCTCACTCCAGGCTCCGTGTCCAGAGTATTTACTGGGGTTCCATTACCAAGGCATGACTGATGGTCCATACAGCTGATCTTAGGCTCAAACTTCTCTAGAGGTGCAGCTGATACTACATGACCAAAACCCCCATCCTGAATCACATCATTGTGGCCCAAAGTTTTTACCCTAAATCACGCTGTTTACATCCTTATCAGGCTGGCCCAAGACCCTCACATAAACAAAAGCACTTTTCTCAGTGTCAAACTTTGACACCTTTAGGCACCCTTTCCCAGAGGAAGCAACCTAAGGGTTTAGAGAGGAGCTCCCAGGAAACAAGGGCAAAATGCAAACTTCCCTTTGGATGAGGCTGAGCCCTTCACTACACAGCCAGGTGGCTGGTTTTGCTTAACAAGGCTCCCTTGTTGTAACTTCACACTAAGAAAATGTGAAGGGACAAACATTGGTCAAGCATTTATCTTCTTCTGGTCTTTCTCTGAAATGTTTTTCTTGCATTATCTTCATTAATTCTTATGCAACTCCATGAGGTCGACACTAGTTTGAATGGCATTATGGAGAGAAATAAATTAAGGCTGGCCTAAAGATTCAGAGCTAGTGAGTGGTGGAGTGGGAGTATGTACAATGGCTACAGGACTCCAAGGATCATACTTAAAGCCACTATGTGGCAAAGATGCCAACATTTCTATTTTAAGCATTTTTATTTACTTGGTTGTGTGTTTCTCAATGTTTGCATATCTGGATCTTCCAACTCTCTTGTGGCCTGTGGGATCTGGATCAGCGAACAGGGATTTAGCCCCAGGCCCCCTGCATTAGGAGCAGGGATCCTTAAGCACTGGACAATGCGGAAAGTTAAAACACCATTTCCATTCAGAGTAAATGTTCACATGCAAGTGCACATCCAAAGAAGATTGTTGAATCAATATTGTCCCGTCCTGCCATTCTGTTCCACAGTATATATGAATTGAGAAAGATACAACACTAACTCTTCTTGCTATCCATTTAACATAAATAAAAGACAGAAAGACATGAAGACTTACCATAAGCTCATGATGCCATGATCAAAGAAGGCTTAGACAACAGGAGCATTTCAAATGGTCTTTTGGTCTGGCATCCCAGATATTTGTACACCCTGGGACATCACACAATAATGATGATGAAAGTGAAAGGCATGCCTTTTTTTATCAAAGAGGGCCAGGGCAATTCTGAAATGGGAGGTAGGAAAGAAGACCTGTACATTAGCCTCCAGATACAAATGCTTTCTCAGAGAGAAAATTTTAGAAAAGAATTCATATAAATGTTGAGAGTCTGAAAATTGTTTCCCTTAAAACTCTCCCCAAGAGCATACGACATGGAAAACTTAGTGTACCCCAGAACGCCCTAGTTTGTAAACACAGTCTGAATGATCCAATATTCTAAAGATTTTCTTAATTATGGGTGAAGCTTTCATGAACTTCCCATGTGACCAGTGGTGTTGATAATTGATAAATCAGTTGGAATGAGGTTCCTGAAAATGGAGTGGACAGATGAGAAATGTAATGTGATGTCTAAGTGAAGGGAGTTCGATACACAGTGGGAGAAAGGATATTAACTTTTCTGAGGAATGGTGGTTGGTGAGATGTGGTCCTCCAGGTTCTATGTGAAGGAGCCCACTCCCTGCATCAACTGAGTACAGGGAAAAGGATGGAGTCTAAGCTCTGGTGGCAAGACAGAAGTGTTTCAGCCCACAGCTCTTCATTATAGACAGAGCGAGCACTCTGTAGGCAATAGTATCCAAAATAGGATACCAGGAACAGCAATACAAATGACCCAGCAATGGAGGAGCAACACAGACCTGTTCTAAGCAACCTAAGGGGTTCTTAGTGCAAAAATATTGATGGCCTAACCACCCCCCTTGGAGAAGGCAATGGCACCCCACTCCAGTACTCTTGCCTGGAAAATTTCATAGACGGAGGAGCCTGGTAGGCTGCAGTCCATGGGGTCGCTAGGAGTCAGACACGACTGAGCGACTTCCCTTTCACTTTTCACTTTCATGCATTGGAGAAGGAAATGGCAATCCATTCCAGTGTTCTTGCCTAGGGATGGGGGAGCCTGGTGGGCTGCTGTCTATGGGGTCACACAGAGTCAGACACGACTGAAGCGACTTAGCAGCAGCAGCACCCACTCCTTACTTCTTAGGTCTACTTTTGTCTGAGAAAAAATTTCCTCCAAGAAGGATAGGAGTTCACTCTCCTTCCAGGAAGCCAACTGGGGACTCTAAGCATTGGAATCACCGTTTGTATCTAGAGTCACTTTTATAACAATACTGTGTCTCCCCCTCCTCAGGTGGATGGCCGTGGGAACAGCGGTTACAATTGTGATTTTAAAGAAATAGTAAACACAGATGTTCTTCTCTTATAGTGCTTACAAGTTTAAAAGCAGTTAATTATGAAATTGTTTCTTAAAGATGGGACAGCTGCCTGCATTTTAATTACCTTGATTACTGTAGAATATGTCCTGAGGTTAAAATGTCTTTTGCTGAGAAAAGGGACTTTTTTCCTACCACACCCAATGTATCATCTTCTTCACTAAATTTCGTGTAGCAATGTAAGTTCAAAATTTTAATTTCTTAATACCCAGTGTCCCCAGGAAGAGTTGCAAAGAGTTAAACATGGCTAAGCGACTGAACTGCACTGAACTGAATACCCACTGTCCCCAGGAGGTAAAAGCTTTATGGAAATATGAGTACCCTGTCTTAATACAAAGTGTCCCCGTATGGCTACTGTTCTTAAAGACCCAAATGGCCATTCTTTCCTACCACCCAGAACTTCATTCAGTGCACATTTTTTACACTTATTTATGTTTCTCTTCTTTTTCTCCAATGTCAGCATTAGCCATCTAATTTTTGTTTTACTTTTGTTCCCCTATTGTGTCATTAGCCACAGGATTTCTTAGCGAACGTAGTAGGTTCAGTGTGAATTTGAGTCATGATCTATGATAAAGAATACAACTTTGAGATATAAATCAGGATCATTAGAGAAACATGGTAGTTGGTTAAAAAATGTTGAAATGTGGTTATCCTAAGGCTATATAGTTCTTTAACCACATTTATCTTGATGAAAAGTTTGAGTTAGGTATTTGATAAGCCTCACATGTTTTATTTTCTTGGGACAATCATCAGTGCAGATGATGGCTGCAGCCATGAAATTAAAAGATGCATGCTCCTTGGAAGAAAAGCTATGAAAAACTAGATGGCATATTAAAGAGCAGAGACATCACTTTGCCAAAAGAATGACTGTATATTCAAAGGTATGGTTTTTCCAGTAGTCATGTACGGATATGAGTGCTGTACCATAAAGAAGTCTGAGCATGAAGAACTGATGTTTTTGAACAGTGGTGCTGGAAGTACTCTTGAGAGTCCCTTGGAGTAAAGGAGATGAAACCAGTCAATCCTAAAGGAAATCAACCCTGAATATTCAAAGGAAGTACTAATGCTGAAGCTCCAATAGTTTGGCCACCTGATTCGAAGAGCTGACTTATTGTAAAAGACCCTAAAGCTGGGAAAGATTGAGGGCAGGAGGAGAAGGGGGCGATAGAGGATGGGATGTTTGGATAGTATCACTGGTCTGATGGACATGAGTTTGAGCAAACTCCAGGAGATAGTGAAGGTCAGGGAAGCCTGGTGTGCTGCAGTCCATGGGGTCACAAATGTCAGATATGACTTAGTGACTGGACAACAAGAAGAACAAGGCCTCATGTGTGGATATGAAGTTTAATATTTATGAAATATAAGCAGTCTTACATTACACATAGAGAATAGCTTCAGTAATCTGAGCTGTAATAAAGGCTAATCACAGCACAATTAAAAGGCCCAATGTAGTCACAATTCTTCGATGTGTTGTTACTACCAGTTTCTAATTGTTGTTGCTGTTTAGTTGCTAAGTCCTGCCTGAAACTTTTGGGACCTCCTGGGCTATAGCCCACCAGGCTCCTCTGTCCATGGGATTTCCCCCCCCCCCCAAAAAAAAAAATTGGATTAAGTTGCCATTTCCTTCTGCAGGGGATCTTACCTATAGAACCCAGTAGTCATTTCATCCCAAGGTCATGTGAGGAGGCTTGTCTCCAGGGCAGACAGGATTGGAAGGTTTGCTCCTAGGCTCATGTGTCCATGTGTCTGCCTGGAAGTCCACTCATAGGAAGGACACAGCTACAGGGAGCAAGTGAGATGTGTGAGTCACCGGCTAGGGATCTTTTGCTGTTTTTGCCTGGCCCTCCTAAAGATGGGAGAGAGTCGATAGAATTCATCATCTTTCCCCAAGCCTGAGGTGCTCTTTGGATTTTAAATGTCTTTCCTTTTATAAGCTTTTTTCCAACTTGGAGTCCCGCCCCCATCTACTCCTGGGGAGCTTCTCCAGATCCTATTTCACTGCCTTTTTGAAAATTCTTGTGACTTTTCCAGACAAATCAACTCTTCTCTCTTTGGGTTGGTATGTTAAGTTTTACTTACATTCACCAAATAACTGAATACAATTGAACTAATTATTTATTCACATATTTATCTCTTTCTCTGGAAGAATTTGGGACCAGCAAGATTAAATTTAAACACTAACCCCTCCAATATCCCATTAATGTATGTTGAACAAATGCTCAAAATACACATTTTTTAATAAATTGGTTATTGATAAATTGCCATGGTCATTTCTCATGCCAAAATGTCTTAGGCTATGTTTCAGGATAGTATTACATTTTTATTAATGTAAAGGAGTAAAGTAGTAAACTCAAAATCAGTTAAATATTTTGTAAACATGAATAATTTCAAAAACTCATGTATAAATAAAAATTCTTAACATAAAGGGATCCTTGAAAAATATTGACTTTATATACTTAACAATCAAGGTAACTTTTTACTCTTGAACCCAGTTTGGCAAAGGGCAGAGGGTTTATCCGGAAAGTCTGGGGCATCTTATTTTCTGTTATCCAGGGTCAAATGCCTATTGAATAAGTATTACAACCTGGACTCTCTTTCTTTCCCCTCTATGTCAGGAAAATTTCACAAGTCATCAAGTGTTTCAGCGCTATATCCTCCTAGATTCTTTTGTCGGTTAATAAAGGTGAAACAGGAATATGAAGGACATAGAAAAACATATGGTCAAAGTCTTCTTCTACTTTTTCCCCAAGATGTAAGTTATCTTTTAATTGACATACAACACGATACACATTTTAGATATGCAGCACAATGGTTTAATATTTGTATATATTGCAAAATTATGACCACAGTTATTCTGCTGTTAATGTACTAGTGTGATCCATCAGCACACACTGCTTCAAATTTTTCTTGTGGTGAGTGCTTCAAGATCTACTCTCTTAGTAACTTTCAGGTATACAATACACTATTATTAACTCTCTGTATTATATCCCTGTGACTTGTTTATAACGGGAAATCTGTATCCACTTCACCCATTCTGGCTCCCCCACCCAAACCCTGCCTCTGGAAACCACCAAACTGTTCTCTGTATTTATGTTTTGTTCTTTGTGGTTATTGGTTTTTGATTTCTCATTTAAGTGAGCTCATATAGCATTTGTCTTTATCTGACTTATTTTGCATAGCATAATGCCCTCAAGGTTCATTCATGCTATCACAGAGAGCAAGATTTCTTCATGCTAAGTCCATAACTAATACATTAAGAGTACTTGCATAATCCTGAGGATAGTGTTGGTTAGCTCTACACCCTATTCACCCCTCATGGTGAACACATTGTTAATAGTGGTATAATTCATGTAATTTACTCTTTCATTGTTCCCTGTCTGTTTGCCTGACACCATTTTGCTACCTGATCTGCTTGACTTGATTCCCAATGTGCAGTGCAATAGCAAGCATCATTTGCACCTGGCCTGAGAGGTGGGACATGGAACATTTGTTATACTTTGGCAAAAATCATTACAATTATATAAAACCCATTACGATTATATAAAAAAAACCCACGTCTGGAAACCATCAATCTATTCTTTTTATTTATGTTCTGTTCCTTGTGGTTGTTGTTTGATTCCACATTTTAAGTGTGATCATATGCAGTATAATCACACTTAAAATGTGGAATCAAACAACAACCACAAGGAACAAAACATAAATAAAAAGAACAGATTGATGGTTTCCAGACGTGGGTTTTGGGTGTGATTACACTGCATATGGGAGAAGGCAATGGCACCCCACTCCAGTACTCCTGCCTGGAAAATCCCATGGATGGAGGAGCCTGGAAGACTGCAGTCCATGGAGTCGCTGAGGGTTGGAAAAGACTGAGTGACTTCACTTTCACTTTTCACTTTCATGCATTGGAGAAGGAAATGGCAACCCACTCCAGTGTTCTTGCCTGGAGAATCCCAAAGACAGGGGAGCCTGGTGGGCTGCCATCTATGGGGTCACACAGAGTCGGACATGAGTGAAGTGACTTAGCAGCAGCAGCATACTGTATATGATCACAAATATGAAGCAAATACAATTTTTACTAGAGAAACTATATTATATTGGTTTTTAAATCAAAAAAGCAATGCAGTGACTAAATTTTGTGGATTTTAATGCTTCACAATTGCTTACTATTTCTTTCCTTGGCCATTTAAGTTTATGTGAAAAAAATTATTTTAATAAATGAACATTTCTCTGTTTATAAAAATACAATGCAAATCTATCCATGGTGCTACCCAAAATGAAAAAAAAAAAAAAAAAAAAAGATGAGATACCAATAAAACTTCATTAAATCATTCAACATTTAAAATGAATTTCTAACTCTAGCTTATTTAATGGTTCCCTTTTATGTAGTTGAAGCCCTATTATGAAGTCTGTACATAAAGAAAATTCAAAAGTAGAAGCAATCTATTTAATGTATTCCTCTCAATCAAAAATTCCTTTTCTTTTATCCTTCCTAAATTTAAATCACCTAAGAACAGTTAGCACTGGACATGGAACAACAGACTGGTTCCAAATAAGAAAAGGAGGATGTCAAGGCTGTATATTGTCACCATGCTTATATAACTTATATGCAGAATACATCATGAGAAACGCTAGGCTGGAAGAAGCACAAGCTGGAATCAAGATGGCTGGGAGAAATATCAATAACCTCAGATATGCAGATGACACCAACCTTATGGCAGAATGTGAATAGGAACTAAAAAGCCACTTGATGAAAGTGAAAGAGGAGAATGAAAAAGTTGGCTTAAAACTCAACATTCAGAAAATGAAGATCATGGCATCCGGTCCCATCACTTCATGGGAAAGATGGGGAAACAGTGGAAACAGTGTCAGACTTTATTTTTTGGGCTCCAAAATCACTGCAGATGGTGACTACAGCCATGAAATTAAAAGACCCTTACTCCTTGGAAGAAAAGTTTTGACCTACCTAGATAGCATATTGTAAGGCAGAGACATTACTTTGCCAACAAAGGTCTGTCTAGTCAAGGCTATGGTTTTTCCTGTGGTCATGTATGGATGTGAGAGTTGGACTGTGAAGAAGGCTGAGCACTGAAGAATTGATGCTTTTGAAGTGTGGTGTTGGAGAAGACTCTTGAGAGTCCCTTGGACTGCAAGGAGATCCAACCAGTCCATTCTGAAGGAGATCAGCCCTGGGATTTCTTTGGAAAGAATGATGCTAAAGCTGAAACTCCAGTACTTTGGCCACCTCATGTGAAGAGTTGACTCATTGGAAAAGACTCTGATGCTGGGAGTGATTGGGGGCAGGAGGAGAAGGGGACAACCGAGGATGAGATGGCTGGATGGCATCATTGACTTGATGGACATGTGTCTGAGTGAACTCTGGGAGTTGGTGATGAACAGGGAGGCCTGGAGTGCTGTGATCTCTTTTGCATACAAAAGAAATGAACTTTTCTAAATCTGTTTTCAAAATCAGCACTCAAAGTACTATTCTAATTTTTAAAATCAACTTTCAAGAATAATTTGAATCAATTTATTGTCTAATTTAATTAGCAAATTGCCTAACTCTTTGCCATGTAATTTGAAACAGTAAAACATCATTGTCCTAATTAGGCATGCTTTTAACGAACTGGGATATTAAATGTGCAGAAAAGAGGGGGGAGCAATGTAAGATTTCCCTTCTCTTTTTTCACTCATATGTGTACATTAATCCAAATGAATCCCAATGTCATATCCTTCTAGATTTTTATTCATTCTCATTTAAGTTTAGAACTGAAAGACAGGTCCAAGATTATCTGCCTTGCCAGATTCCTTCTCTTTGCCCTTCTGGATACACTTTCTTCCTTCTCCACCATGTTTATGGCCTCTGTGGGATGGCCTAGGGACCACGTCAACAGGCCCCCTTACTTTCTGTCTTCCCGTTGGGATCAACAAATGAGAAGCCCTGGCAGGAGATGGATGGAAGCAAACAGAATGAGATCCGTGAACTTATTCCCCTGGCTCCCTCCTCTTAAATTTTCCAGATACAATCACAGTTTCTTCAAGGTGTCCTCCTCTGCAGGACTCTGTTTAAGTTCCACAGATGCCTCCTTCTCCCATTTCTTTGGATCTAGGCTGAAAGCAACTCATTTAATAGCAACCAACTCCCATAACTTGATAACACTCTCAAATATTGGCATTTCAGTATACTTTTTAATTTGTTTGATTTCTAAATGCTATAATTTATTTTTACACATGAAAACACTGAACCTGAAGAAACATGACTGTCAAGTTCAAGATAACACAACCAGTAGCCAGCCAGCGAATGACGGTGGGAAGAAACCAGAACATTCTTTCGCCAAGAACAGAAGCTTCTTTGAAGCAAATTAAACAGACAAAAAGATGGAGACGTTCTTTGGACCACAGAGCAGGGAAGTTCAGTGGGGCTGACTTGGAGAATGGGAGGAGGCAGAGTCCAGCCTTTGTTATCAGGAATGTGTCTCTTTTCTCCACCCTCTCCGTAGCTCCAGGTTGACAGGCAGGCTGTCCCGACAGAACAGAAAATGCAACTACTAGAAGCTGTATCTTTACTCATCCCAAAAGCTCTAGCAAAGTCCCAGAGGCAAGTACAGTTACTCACAAGCCCACCATAAACAAATTAGGTGAATCCTGAGGTGCTCAGATCAAGATAGCTGGCCATTCCTGGAGTGAGAAAATAGGGTCAGCCCCACTCCCAAGACATAGACTCAGGTGGGGAGTAGATGATTTCTAAGAGAAAGAGACAGAAAGAAACCAGAAAATAGAAATATTCCCCAGAAATAGGGGCAGAAGGAGTGTAGAACCAACAGACAACTGGTATACCAAAGCAAGAACAGACTCAGTTATCTGAACCTAATTCAATTTATGTTTCACTATGACAGATACCGGAGAAGGCAATGGCACCCCACTCCAGTACTCTTGCCTGGAAAATCCCATGGACGGAGGAGCCTGGTAGGCTGTAGTCCATGTGGTTGCTAAGAGTCAGACACGACTGAGTGACTTCTCTTTCACTTTTCACTTTCACGCATTGGAGAAGGAAATGGCAACCCATTCCAGTGTTCTTGCCTAGAGAATCCCAGGGACGGGGGAGCCTGATGGGCTGCCGTCTATGGGGTCGCACAGAGTCGGACATGACTGAAGTGACTTAGCAGCAGCAGTACCAGCATGACACATACAGCAACCAAATAATCTGACCTAACCTAAATCTTATTCCATGGAACCTAAAGAAAACAACCAACTTGTACATACCAGTGATCAATATTAGTGTTGTAGTTACAAGTCACAGAGAATTACCACATACATTATCTCATTTAATTCAGTTATTCCAGATTCAGATTTCCATATACTTTGCCTGTGGCCTTTTTCAAGGTCAGACAAATGTTTGTAAACTTCGAGAATCCAAAGATTATTTATAAATGCTTCAGTGGTGTTCACATGTGGTTAAGAAACTATAATGTAAACATTTCAGAAGAACTCATGCTTGTCAGTTTTATTGTGCTAAGAATCACTGTGGAAATTCAGCCAGAGACCCATTAGGGTATAATTCTGGGTCAAAGGCCAAAGTTCTTGGAATGGTCATGTCTTCTTTTCTGCAATCTGCATTTTGCCCAGGCCCCAGGGGTCACTCTAATACTAAAATATAGCTTCCCCACTCCCTGTGAAAACCACTGACCAAGGCTTTTGCCATAATATTGCAGAAAAGCATGGATATGTGTGCCTACTTACCCAAAAATGTGTGATTAGTATAAAAATCTCAAACAAATGATCAAGAGGCCAAGGCTGGAAGACTCTCATGATGGTTTTGGGGCAAACTGTGGGTTTTCTCTAGTGAAATTTAGACGTCAGAAAATACATGAAGATGACCCCATGATGAAGTATTTAATAAGCTGGGGGAAAAAACAAATTTGGTGTGGATTCCACTCATTTAGAGTGAAAACTAGAACTTGATTCAGAAGGTTAAGAGGAAAGACCAAGCACAATAACATGAAAGAATGAATTTGTTTTGCCCTTTCTTGATAAAGGTAAAAAGTATTTAATACAATAAACCTAGCAATTTATACATATATATATATAAGCATATTTAAGTTTAAATATATATAAATTGTATCTATATATAAAGCAGTATATAAAAGTGCATATGTACAGTTTCAGACATTTTCTGAATTTCTCAGTTATGACAACAGATGGATTGAAGAGTCCCAGATTTGCAACTGAAACTCACATCATGTGATATTGCCAAACGTACTTTTCTAAATGGTGATGGCAACCATGGATCAACCCATTGGCAGACATGAGGTCAGTAATCCCCATGTCAGAGTTTATTTGGTGCTGCTAGTTAGAAAAACTGAAGTTGATATGTCTGTCAAAGCTCAAAACTAATTTCAGTGCATTTCACATCAGAGGCAGATGGAAACTCTCACTCTCTGGAGGAACCATCTCAGAAAACTGGTGACAGAAGTGATATGAGGACAGGAAAGGAGAAGTGAGTAAGCAAAAGGTGACTCTAAAATCTTGAGCCTCTAGCTGTGTATTCACTCAACTATGCTTACAGAGCCCTTTGCTTTTATACTGACTACGAAACAGTAGGAAAGAAAACAGTCCAAGTCAGCCTGCTTTCTTACACCAATCAGTCACTGAGCAATACAAGGAGGAGCCATTTTAGGGGATGCAATCTTATTCAGAAAGTGCTGGGAGGTTCCTCTTAGTCTATAAATTGTTTCTAAGGGGATTAACTAAAAGTAAATTAAAAGAAACTGATCAAAATCTCCTAAGTACTTTCGGAATTTAAGTAGAAATGAAATGCAGGTCTGGTAACCAAGATTCAGTCACAGATGAGTCAGCTCCAGAACCAGTTTAGACAAATATCTGTGTATCATATCTGCTCAATCTGGAGTCTCTCCATTTTCCAAACAAATGACTGTGTAGTGTCATTTAAGATCCACAATTCAGTTTTCATCTCAGTCTGAATATGAACTTTGATATGTTAGCACTGTGTTGGAAAGAGGATGCAAACAAGTAGATTTATCAGAGGTTGAGAAGCAAAATAAGAGCTACTGTTCTGGAAGGAAAAATGTTGCCTTGCCTAACTGCTGACATAATGTCTAACGGGTTAAGGCAAAGTTAAGGAACACATCAGACCTCAAGATTCAATCTCTGAGTCTCATGAGCTTCATATTCTGAACATAGACTTCCACAATATTGTAGTTCATCATTATCATGTCAGAAAAGAATATGGGGAAACAAAGAGTTGTCAGGAGAGCTAATTTTCATCATAATATGGTTAATATTTAGTTTCTAGCATATCAGATAAGGTATGCAAGATACATATGTCAAATAAACACTGATATAATATGTTAAAACATTTGCATGCACAGATGCACACAGAAGACTTTTTCTATTGTTATCATAAAGTGTGTTGAATATGCAAAGAAAAAAATAAAGAGCCCTATACCTAAATGTTGTGTAATCTGAAGATACAATTATACTCTACCTAGGAGAATGACAGACACCCATAAAATGTATAATCCAAAATACTATAACAACAATAGTAAAAACTCCTATGAACACAACTAATTTTCTGGGACACAGTTCAGTCAGTTCAGTTCAGTCGCGTCCGACTCTTTGTGACCCCATGAATCACAGAACGCCAGGCCTCCCTGTTCATCACCAACTCCCGGATTTCACTCACACTCACATCCATCGAGTCAGTGATGTCATCCAGCCATCTCATCCTTGATCGTCCCCTTTGCCTCTTGCCCCCAATCCCTCCCAGCATCAGAGTCTTTTCCAAAGAGTCAACTCTTTGCTTGAGGTGGCCAAAGTACTGGAGTTTCAGCTTTAGCATCATTCTTTCCAAAGAAATCCCAGGGCTGATCTCCTTTAGAATGGACTATTTGGATCTCCTTGCAGTCCAAGGGACTCTCAAGAGTCTTCTCCAACACCACACTTCAAAAGCATCAATTCTTTGGCGCTCAGCTTTCTTCACAGTCCAACTCTCACACCCATACATGACCACTGGAAAAACCATAGCCTTGACTAGACGAAACTTTGTTGGCAAAGTAATGTCTCTGCTTTACAATATGCTATCTGGGTTGGTCATAACTTTTCTTCCAAGGAGTAAGCATCTTTTAATTTCATGGCTGCAGTCACCATCTGCAGTGATTTTGGAGCCCAAAAAATAAAGTCTGATACTGCTTCCACAGTTATCTTGTTTCTTGAGGTATGCCTGTATTGCTATGAACTTTCCCCTTAGCACTGCTTTTACAGTGTCCCACAGGTTTTGGGTAGTTGTGCTTTCATTTTCAAAAAAATATGGAACGCTTCACGAATTTGTGTGTCATCCTTGCGCAGGGGCTATGCTAATCTTCTCTGTATCATTCCAATTTTAGTATATGTGCTGCCGAAGTGAGCACTGTCCTGGCTATTATAAACAGTGCTGTCGTGTATACTTTAAATATCTTGCCATTTTATCTTCAAATTATATTTTGAAAAAATGAAAAAAGAAAAAAAAAACAAGAATTTCAATGCTTTTTATGTAATATTGTAGATGTTTCAGCCATTACTCTTGATATGTAAAAGATTTTTTTCTAATTCCAGATAATAACCAGTGGGATTCACTGGGTATTAAAAAAGGAAGAAACTATGGAAATTATCTAGACAATCCTCCCTTATTAAAGATATATAAGTAAATCCAAGAATGATTAAGTCACTTATCTAAACTTATAAAACTCGATGCAAAAGTAGCAATAGAAACCACATTTCCTAAGTTTAAGTGAATCTTTACCGAATTACCCGGCAAATGGAAATATTTCTATGCACTGCAAAACTTGATTCTTATCTCTTTCACAGACTGATCATATTCTGCCTTGTATTCATTGTCCACTTAGCATAAGTTTACCAAGTAAATTAGATTCCTTGAACGTTCAATCCTGTCATGTCTGTTCTTCTCACTCTATATTCTCACATATGGCTAAAGCTCCTTATAAATGCCATTCCTTTTCCCTGGAAGACCCTTGCTCTTTTACCTCATGACTTCCCTGACATCTTTCAGATCTCAGTAAAAACCACTTCCACAAAGCAGCCGTTCCTGATTCTGACACAGCTCAGGCCTCCTTGTTATGTGGACATATGGCATTCTGTGCTTTTCCCTCTCAACTCATGTCCCAACTGTGGTGCAACATTTAATTTTGAAATTTACCTCTTTCTGTTTTTCTATTAAAATTTAAGTCCTAATTCACAAAGTCCACATGTGTGCTCTTCACTGAAGTGCATTCTTTGCATCCAGCAGGTCTTCCTTAGGTGTTTGTTCAATGAAACATTTTATTCATGCAGAATAAAATTTCAATAAATTTTTGTTGCTGCTATCATGGCATACAGTGAACTAAAACCATTTAGGACTTCTCTCCCCATCCAAACCCTGATACCCTGATTATTTGGACATAATTACAGAACTAGAACTGTGGGGGCTTCCCTTGTGACTCAGCTGGTAAAAAGTCCACCTGCAATGTGAGAGGTCTGCGTTTGATCCCTGGGTTGGGAAGATTCCCTGGAGAAGGGAAAGGCTACCCACTTCAGTATTCCGGCCTGGAGAATTCCATGGACTCTATAGTCCATGGGATCACAAAGAGTGAGACACGACCGAGCGACTTTCATTTCACAGAACTGTGGATGCATTTGCTTTTAATTGTTACCCTATTAGAATGAAAACACTGGATGTTCAGTCTTTTATTCCACATACACTAGCCCTTGCAGTTCATGTGCTAAGATAATGTGATAATCAAGTCACTGACTAAAATGCTGAATAGGACAGAACTAGAGACAGTGTTCTGAACGTGCCACTTGAGTCTCCGTTTTACCATAGGATTCTCAACTTCACTAGAGGAGTTCAGTTTCTTAGCTGTACTCTCCGATCATGACAGATAAAAATACTTTAAGCAGAGCTGACAAATTAAATATTCTTATATTTTACACAAACACCTAATCTCTCTTGGAAGGTTCAAAAGAAATTTACCTCCTTGATGAATTGTTACCTACTTTTCCTAGATGAAAGTGCCATCTTCCTCCTTATGGCCTCCTAATTTCATTCTCACCATTTTTATCTCACTCACCACTTTCTGGCTTACATTATAGTTAATTATCTGAACAACACCAATTTCCACTCCTTTCATTCAGTTCCATTGGGGCTACAAAGGTATGCCAACTGTCCTGAAGTTACTATTTATTGAGTATCAAACATGGCAGAAACTGGCCAGCCATTTGTTCTTTCTGAGGTAAATATTATAATTAAAAGCAAATGCCCAGGGCTTCCCTGGTGGCTCAGAGGTTAAAGCGTCTGCCTCCAATGTGGGAGACCTGGGTTCGATCCCTGGGTCGGGAAGATCCCCTGGAGAAGGAAATGGCAACCCACTCCAGTATTCTTGCCTGGAGAATCCCATGGACGGAGGAGCATGGTAGGCTACAGTCCACGGGGTCGCAAAGAGTCGGACACGACTGAGCGACTTCACCTTCACCTTCACCTTCACCCAGCCTCTGGTATTTTGGATAAACTGACAACTGGACAAAACCTTAACTGCTATTCCAGATAAAAGTTCTTTTTGTGTTAACTTTTTTCTTTTAGAGAGAGCCTCATTCTAGATAGCATTTAAGTAAATAGAAACGGGACTGATAAGTTAATTAGAAAAAAAAAAAACAAAACACTGTTGCAGGATACAAAAGTAGACAAATCAGGCATCTTCTGGATACTTCAAGACCCCTTTTATTAAGAGTTGGCAGCTCAGACAGTAAAGAGTCCCCCTGCATACAGGACACCTGGGTTCTATCCCTGGTCAGGAAGATCCCTGGAAGAGGGCATGTCAAACCACTCCTGTATCCTCACCTAGAGAATCCCCATGGACAGAGGAGCCTGGCAGGCTACAGTCCAAGGGGTAGTCAGTCCATGGGGTTGTAAAGTGTTGGACACGACTGAGCAATTACGCACAGCAAACTTCTCTAGGTGACATATTGACATTTAGAAACAGTTTCTCTCACTAGTGTGCTTAACTGTAACTCAGTTACAGTTTTCAGTGGAAGGTCAAAGATAAAAGTAATATTCTGTAACAGTCAAGTAATTATTTCTATCGAGGATTTTTTCTTAAAGCTAAGCTAGAGAAATACAAAGTGGGACAGAGCAGATAATGAGAAGTATAAGAGATCCAAACAGGGAAGCTGCACAACCAATCGATAATTTTGTTTTTGGGAAAAAGAATGAAACCTCAGTTTGGAATCATGTTTGATGCAGAGATTTGCATAATCTTTGGAAATGTAAAGGATTTTCTACTCTAATTTTCTTTTTCCAGTTGAGAAAACCAGGCCTAGAGTAGTGAAGATAAGTTTTCCAAGTCAAAGAGCGGTTAAGTTAGGATTCTGCTGAGAGCCCAGTGACAGGCCTTAGGGTCCAGTTGCTTCATCTTTAGGCTGATAGGCTGGAGATTGGGGTACCAGTTAATGGTGCCGTCTTCAGGCTGAATTGCTTTGATTTTGGGAAGCCTCTATTTATGCTCTTAAAGCCCTAAACTGATTGCATAAAATCCACAGTCTATTGGTTTAAATGTTATTCACCTCTAAGAAAATATCTTCCCAGGTGGGCATGTCAAAGAACTACAATTAGAGAGAAATGTACAGTTCTATGGAGTATATTACCTTATGTGCCATAGGAATCGACTATCTATACTACCCATTCCACATTCATGACATTCGAAAGGAAAACAAGATTGACAATATTTTTCCATTTAATTGTGTCCAGTGTTTTAGTGCATGAAGGCTGCTGTTACAAAATGCCAGATCTGGGTGGTTTATAAACCACATTGTTTATCACAGTTCTGGAGGTTAGATGTCTAAGATCATTGTGCCAGCATGGTAGAGTGAATGAGCGCCTCACTTACTCTTCTAGGACATATCCCTAAATAGAAGGGATGAGCAAGTATTTCAGGCCTCTTTCACAAGAGCCCTAATTCCATTCATGTGGGCTCTGCCTCATGACCTGATCATTTTCCAATGGCCCCCCTCCTAAAATCGTTACTTTGGGGATTAGGTTTTCAACATGTGAATATTGGGAGACCACAAGCATTTAGATCATTGCACCCATCGAGGAGACTGACTTTTCAAAGCTAACCCAACGTCTCATCCATACTGAATGATCTGTGGTGCTGATAGGAAGCCAAGGACTAACGAAGCTGAGTAAGGACCAGTAGCCCCTGGAGGGTCTGAGATGGCAAACTCCTTCATGGATTTCACAATAGTATATGAGTGTCTCCAGGGTCTTCCTTGGTTATCAGTCATTGAGAAATCCCCCCTAATATACATGTTCCTATTTAAAATATGAGTTAATTACTGATTTCTTAAACAAAGTACCAGTTGACCAACATGGAAACATCACAGCTATGCATATGAAGAATAGGGCCTTCAGTTCAGTTCAGTTCAGTCACTCAGTCTTGTCTGACTCTTTGCGACCCCATGAATCGCAGCATGCCCTGCCTGCCTGTCCATCACCAACTCCTGGAGTTCACTCAGACTCACATCCATCGAGTCAGTGATGCCATCCAGCCATCTCATCCTCTGTCGTCCCCTTCTCCTCCTGCCCCCAATCCCTCCAAGCATCAGAGACTTTTCCAATGAGTCAA
This sequence comes from Cephalophus harveyi, assembly GCA_006410635.1. Classification (NCBI taxonomy): domain Eukaryota; kingdom Metazoa; phylum Chordata; class Mammalia; order Artiodactyla; family Bovidae; genus Cephalophus; species Cephalophus harveyi. The sequence goes on along the minus strand of SJYT01029193.1, from coordinate 74,239 downwards.
CTCTTCGCATGAGGTGGCCAGAGTACTAGAGTTTCAGCTTTAGCATCATTCCTTCCAAAGAACACCCAGGACTGATCTCCTTCATAATGGACTGGCTGGATCTCCTTGCAGTCCAAGGGACTGTCAAGAGTCTTCTCCAACACCACAGTTCAAAAGCATCAATTCTTCGGCGCTCAGCTTTCTTCACAATCCAACTCTCACATCCATACATGACCACGGGAAAAACCATAGCCTTGACTAGACAGACCTTAGTCGGCAAAGTAGTGCAGCTTTGACATACTCCTATTCCTATTTGAAACCAGTCTGTTGTTCCATGTCCAGGTCTAAAAGGGCTTTAGACAGATGCAAATTTCATAGTGGAAAGTCCTTAAGACTTTATTCACTTCAGATAGCAATTACAAGTTTGGAATCTATCAGGACCATTCTTGTTTTCCATAATCAGCTAGGACTCCAAGAGCTCACTGAAAGCTGTTATACATGTGGTTATGGCTTATTCCAGATCTTTGACTTTTAACTCATTTTTTATTTTAGTGCAGTGTAATTGATTTACAATGCTATAAATGTCAGGTTTTTTTGAACAGTGAATAAGTTATACATATACGTATATCCACTCTTTTAAAAAATCATATTATTATTATTATTATTATTATTTTTTACTTTACAGTATTGTATTGGTTTTGCCATACTGGAATTTAGAAAGATGGTAACTATAACCCTGTATGCGAGACAGCAAAAGAGACACAGACGCATATCCACTCTTATTTAGATTCTTTTCTCATGGAGCAACGGATGGGTTCCAAGTAGGAAAAGGAGTATATCAAGGTTGTATATTGTCACTCTGCTTATTTAACTTATATGCAGAATACATCGTGAGAAATGATGGGCTGCATGAAGCACAAGGTGGAATCAAGATTCCTGGGAGAAATATCAATAATCTCAGATATGCAGATGAAACCACCCTTATGGCAGAAAGTGAAGAAGAGCTAAAGAGCCTCTTGATGAAAGTGAAAGAGAAGAGTGAAAAATTTGGCTTAAAGTTCAACATTCAGAAAACTAAGATCATGGCATCGGTCCCATCACTTCATGGCAAATAGATGGGGAAACTGGGAACAGTGGCTGACAATATTTTTTTGAGCTCCAAAATCACTGCGGATGGTGATTGCAACCATGAAATTAAAAGACGCTTACTCCTTGGAAGGAAAGTTATGACCAATGTAGACAGCATATTAAAAAGCAGTGACATTTGAAATGAATCGTCAGTCCAGCTTCAATGCATGATACTGGATGCTTGGGGCTGGTGCACTGGAACGACCGAGAGGGATGTTAGGGGGAGGGAGGAGGGAGGGGGGTTCAGGATGGGGAACATGTGTATACCTGTGGCAGATTCATGTTGATGTATGGCAAAACCAATACAATATTGTAAACTAATTAACCTCCAATTAAAATAAATAAATTTATATTAAAAAAAAGCAGTGACATTACTTTGTCAACAAAGGTCTATCTAGTCAAGGCTATGATTTTTCCAGTAGTCATGTGTGGATGACAGAGTTGGACTATAAAGAAAGCTGAGGGCCAAAGAATTGATGCTTTTGAACTGTGGTGTTGGAGAAGACTCTTGAGAGTCCCTTGGATTGCAAGGAGATCCAATCAGTCCATCCTAAAGGAGATCAGTCCTGGGTGTTCATTGGAAGGACTGATGTTGAAGCTGAAACTCCAATATTTTGGGCACCTGATACAAAGAGGTGACCCATTTGAAAAGACTCTGATGCTGGGAAAGATTGAGGGCAAGAGAAGAAGGGGACAACAGAGGATAAGATGGTTAGGTGGCATCACTGACTCAATGGACATGTTGTGTTTGTGTAGACTCCAGGAGTTGGTGATGAACAGGGAGGCCTGGCATGCTGTGGTTCATAGGATCACAAAGAGTCAGACACGAGTGAGTGACTGAACTGAACTGAACTCATGTAGGTCATTACAGAGAGCTGAGTAGAATTTCCCTTTATATACAGTAGGTCCTTATTAGTTATCTATCATATATATTAGTGTGTACATGTCAATCTCAATGTCACAATTCATCCCTCCCTTCTACCCCGTGGAACTGTAAGATTATATTCTACATTGTGACTTTCTTCCTGTTTGTAAATAAGTTCATTTATGCCATTTTTTAATATTCCACATATCAGTGATATCATACGCATTGGTCTTTCTCTTTTTGAGTTACTTCACTTGGTATGACAATATCCAGGTCCATTCATATTGCTTCTGATAGCATTATTTTGTTCCTTCTTACGGCTGTGTAACATTACTTGTATATCTGCACTACATCTTCTTTGTCCCTTTCTCTGTTGTTGGACATTTAGATTGCTTCCATGTTCTGGCTATTGTAAACAGTGCTGAAATGAACATTGCTGTGCTTAGTTGTTCAGTCATGTCCGACTCTTTACGACCCCATGGTTTGTAACCTGCCAGGCACCTCTGTCCATGGGGATTGTCCCTGTGGAAAATAATAGGCAAGAAGATTGGAGTGGGTTGCCATCCCCTTCTCCAGGGGATCTTCCCAACCCGTGGATAGAACCCAGATCTCCCACATTGCAGGCAGATTCTTTACCGCCTGAGCCACCAGGGAAGCCTTGATGAAGCAAGGAACACTGAGGTGCACGTATTTTTACAAAGTATGATTGTCTCCTGGTATATATCCAGGGAATTGCAGCTTTTAAAAAGATACAGATAAAAACTGCCAGGAAGAAGGCATATAGGGCAGAGTCAAACAAAGTGTGAAACCTGGGAACTTTGGTTTCCTCTTCCCAGGGTGTCATGGGCAGCTTTGTGTTCCCAGCACCGATGTGCCGGCAGTGAGCACTTGCAGATATGGGAGCTCACTCCAGGCTCCGTGTCCAGAGTATTTACTGGGGCTCGATCGCCAAGGCATGACTGATGGTCCACACAGCTGATCTCAGGCTCAAACCTCTCTAGAGGTGCAGCTGATACTGCATGACCAAAACCCCCATCCTGAATCACATCATTCTTGTGGCCCAAAGTTTTTGCTCTAAATCACGCTGTTTACTTCCCTATCAGGCTGGCCCAAGACCCTCACATAAACAAAAGCACTTTTCTCAGTGTCAACCTTTGACACCTTTAGTCACCCTTTCCCAGAGGAAACAACCTAAGGGTTTAGAGAGGAGCTCCCAGGAAACAAGGGCAAAGTGCAGACTTCCCTTTGGATGAGGCTGAGCCCTTCACTACACAGCCAGGTGGCTGGTTTTACTTGACAAGGCTCCCTCGTTGTAACCTCACACTAAGAAAATGTGAAGGGACAAACATTGGTCAAGCATTTATCTTCTGGTCTTTCTCTGAAATGTTTTTCTTGCATATCTTCATTAATTCTTATGCAACTCCATGAGGTCGATACTAGTTTGAATGGCATTATGGAGAGAAGTAAATTAAGGCTGGCCTAAAGATTCAGAGCTAGTGAGTGGTGGAGTGGGAGTATATATAAAGGCTACAGGACTCCAAGGTTCATACTTAGAGCCACTATGTGGCAAAGATCTCAACATTTCTTTTTTTAGGCTTTTCATTTATTTGGTTGTGTTGTGTCTTAGTTGTAGCACATCCAGATCTTCCAACTCTCTATGGCCTGTGGGATCTAGATCCGCGAGCAGGGATTAAACCCCAGGCCCCCTGCATTAGGAGCAGGGATCCTTAAGCACTGGACAATGGGGAAAGTTCCAACACCATTTCCATTTGGGGGAAAGTTTCACATGCAAATGCACATGCAAAGAGGATTGTTGAATCAATATTGTCCAGTCCTGCCATTCTGTTCCACAGTATATATGAATTACGAAAGTTACAATCCTAACTCTTCTTGCTATCTATTTAACAGAAATAAATAAAAGACAGAAAGACATGAAGACTTACCATAACCTCATGATGCCATCCATGATCAAAGAAGCCTTAGGCTACAAGAGCATTTCAAATGGTCTTTTTATCTGGCATCCCAGAAATCAGTACACCCTGGGGCATTAGAGGACAAGATTCCAGATAGTGAAAGGCATGTCTTTCTTTATCAAAGAAAGCTGCCTGCTTTTTAATTACCTTGATTACTGTAGAATATGCCTTGAGGTTAAAATATCTTTTGCTGAGAAAAGGGACTTTTTCCCTACCACACCCAATGTGTCATTTCTTCACTAAATTTCTTATAGCAATGTAAGTTTTAATTTTTAATTTCTTAAGACCCGGTGTCCCCAGGAAGAGTCGCAAATAGTTGGACATGACTAAGCGACTGAACTGAACTGAATACCGACTGTCCCTAGGAAGTAGAAGCTTTATGGAAAATTGAGTATCCTGTCTTAATATAAAGTGTCCCCATGTGGCTACTGTTCTTAAAGACCCAAATGGCATTCTTTCCTACCACCCAGAACTTTATTCAGTGCACATTTTTACATTTATTTATGGTGCTCTTCTTTTTCTCCAATGTCAGCATTAACCATCTAATTTTTTGTTTTACCTTTGTTCCCCTATTATGTCATTAACCAGAGGATTTCTTAGTGAATGTAGTAGATTCAGTGTAAATTTGAGTCATGCTTTATGATAAAGAATACAACTTTGAGGTATAAATCAGAATCATTAAAGAAATACTTTAATTGGTTAAAAAAAGTCAAAATGTGGTTATCCTAAGACTATATAATACTTTAACCACATTTATCTTGATGAAAATTTTGAGTTAGGTATTTGATAGGCCTCACATGTTTTATTTTTTGGGCTCCAGAATCAGTGCAGATGATGACTGCAGCCATGAAATTAAAAGATGGATGCTCCTTGAAAGAAAAGCTATTAAAAAACTAGACAGCATACTAAAAACCAGAGTCATCACTTTGCCAAAAGAATGACTGTATATTCAAAGGTATGGTTTTTCCAGTAGTCATGTATGGATACGAGTGTTGTACCATAAAGAAGTCTGAGCATTGAAAACTAATGTTTTCGAACAGTGGTGCTGGAAGTACTGCTGAATGTCCCTTGGATTAAAGGAGATTAAATCAGTCAATTCTAAAGGAAATCAACCCTGAATATTCAAAGGAAGTCTAATGCTGAAGCTCCAATATTTTGCCCACCCGATTTGAAGAGCTGACTCATTGTAAAAGACCTTAATGCTGGGTAAGATTGAGGGCAGGTGGAGAAGGGGCAACAGAGGATGAGATGGTTGGATGGTATCACCGATCTGTTGGACATGAGTTTGAGCAAACTCCAGGAGATAGTGAAGGTCAGGGAAGCCTGGTGTGCTGCAGTCCATGGGGTCACAAATGTCAGATATGACTTAGTGACAGGACAACAAGAAGAACAAGGCCTCATGTGTGGATATGAAGTCTAATATTTATGAAATATAAGCAGTCTTACATTACACATACAGAATAACTTCAGTAATCTGAGTTGTAATAAAGGCTAATCACAGCACAATTAAAAGGCCCAATGTAATCACAATTCTTTGATTTGTTAATTGTTGTTGCTGTTCAGTTGCTAAGCATGTCTGAAACTTTTGGGACTTCCTGGGCTGTAGCTCCTCTGTCCACGGGATTTTCCAGGAAGAAATATTGGATTAAGTTGCCATTTCCTTCTGCAGGGGATCTTACCTATAGAACCCAGTGCTCTCTCCCAAGGTCATGTGAGGAGGCTTGTCTCCAGGACAGACAGGATTGGAAGGCTTGCTCCTAGGCTCATGAGTCCATGTGTCTGCCTGGAAGTCCACTCATAGGAAGGACACAGCTACAGGGAGCAAGTGAAATGTGTGAGTCACCGGCTAGGGATCTTTTGCTGTTTTTGTCTGGCCCTCCCAAAGATAGGAGAGAGTTGACAGAATTCATCATCTTTCCCCAAACCTGTGGTGCTCTTTGGATTTTAAATGTCTTTTTATAAGCTCTTTTCCAACCTGGAGTCCCATTCCTTTCTACTCCTGGGGAGCTCCTCCAGATCCTATTTCAGTGCCTTTTTGAAAATTCTTGTGACTTTTCCAGAAAGATCAGCTCTACTCTCCTTTGGGTTGCTATGTTAAGTTTTACTTACATTCACCAAAAAGATGAATACAACTGGACTGATTATTTATTCACATATTTATCTCTTTCTCATGAAAAATTTGGGACCAGCAAGATTAAATTCAAACACTAACCCTTTATAATATTTAATAAATATAAGTTGAACAAATGCTCAAAATACATTATTTATTTATAAATGGGTTATTTATGAATTTGTACGGTCATTTTTCATGCCAAAATGCCTTAGGCTATGTTTCAGGATAGTATTGCATTTTTATTAATGTAAAGGAGTAAAGTAGTAAACTCAAAATCAGTGAAATATTTTGCAAACATGAATAATTTCAAAAAGTCATCTATAAATACAAATTCTTAACATGAAAGGATCCTTGAAAATATTGAGGTTTTATACTTAACATTCAAGGTAACTTTTTACTCTTGATCCCAAGTGTGGCAAAAGGCAGAGGGTTTATCAGGAAAGTCTGGGGAATCTTATTTTTTGTTATCCAGGGTCAAATGCCTGTTGAGTAAGTATCACAAGCTAGGCTCTCTTTCTTTCTCCTCCTATGTCAGGAAAACTTCACAAGGCATTAGGTTATTCAGGGCTATATCTTCCTAGATTCTTTTGTCAGTTAGTAAAGTTGAAACAGGAATATGAAGGGCCATAGAAAAACATATGGCCAAAGTCTTCCTCTACTGTTTTCCCCCAAGATGTAAGTTATTTTTTAATTGACATATAACACCATACACACTTTAGATATGCAACACATAGTTTGATATTTGTATATATTCCAAAATTATCTCCACAGTTATTCTAGTGTTAATTTACTAGTGTGATCCATCATCACACACTGCTTCAAATTTTCAAATTTTTCCAAATTTTACTTCAAGATCTACTCTCTTAGCAACTTTCAGGTATACAATACACTATTATTAGCTATAGTCACCATGCTCTGTATTATATCCCCGTGACTTATTTGTAATGGGAAATCTGTATCCACTTCACCCATTCTGGCTCCCCCACCCAAACCCTGCCTCTGGAAACCACCTGACTGTTGTCTATTTATATTTTGTTCTTTGTGGTTATTGATTTATGATTCGTCACTTAAGTGAGCTCATATAGCATTTGTCTTTATCTGACTTATTTCGCATAGCATAATGCCTTCAAGGTTTATTCATACTATCACAGAGAGCAAGATTTCTTCATGGCAAGTCCATACTAATTCATTAAGAGTATTTGCATAATTCTGAGGATAATGTTGGTTAGCTCCATACCCTACTCACCCTCATGGTGAACAAATTGTTGATAACGGCATAATTCATGTAATTTACTCTTTAATTGTTGCCTGTCTGTTTGCTTGACAGGCAAACAGACCTGCCCCTCTGGACCTGAGTCCCAGCGTCCAGTGCAATAGCAAGCATCATTTGCACCTGGCCTGAGAGGTGGGACATGGGACAGTTGCTATACTTTGGCAAAAACCATTACAATTATATGAAAATAAAACTGGAGTGAAGCAAATACAATTTTTACTAGAGAAACTGTATAATATATCAGTTTTTAAATCAAAAAAGCAATGCAGTGACTAAATTTTGTGGATTTTAATGCTTCACAATTGCTTACTATTTCTTTCCTTGGCCATTTCAGTTTATGTGAAAAAAATTATTTTAAGAAATGAACATGTATCACTGTTCATAAAAATACAATGCAAATCTATCCAAAATGCTATCCAACATGGAAAAAAAAAAAAAAGATGAGACACTAATAAAGCTTAATTAACATTCAACATTTAATATGAATTTCTACTACTACTATTACTACTAAGTGGCTTCAGTCGTGTCCGACTCTGTGCGACCCCATAGAAAGCAACCCACCAGGCCCCCCCGTCCCTGGGATTCTCCAGGCAAGAACACTGGAGTGGGTTGCCATTTCCTTCTCCAAAAATGAATTTCTAACTCTAGCTTATTTAATTGTTCCCTTTTATGTAGTTGAAGCCCTATTATGAAGTCAATATATAAAGAAAATTAAAAAGTAAAATCAATCTATTTATTGTATTCCTCTCAATCAAAAATTCCATTTCCTTTATCCTTCTTAAATTTAAATCACCTCAGAGCACTACATTTCTATTTATATTTTGCTCATATCAGAAAACACATAATAAAATAGGGTTACAAATGCATCAATAGTACAGTAGTTGCATCTTTAAATATAACTCCTACATTTCACATGTTTCATTTCATTTCACTAATAATGTATATTAATATTGTCCAATTTAGAATGAATGTCAAATATGTGGTAGATGAGATAATGGATATTTGTGAACTCCATTTTTACCATCACTCATGACCAACTATATAGATATATATGTCTTCAATATCTTTCAGAAATTATTTCTTACAGTGAGACATAGGATTTTTCCTTTGTATAAAAGACAGAGTGAAGTGAGTGAGTGAGTGAGTGAGTGAAGTCGCTCAGTCGTGTCCGACTCTTTGCGACCCCGTGGACTGTCACCTACTAGGCTCCTCTGTCCATGGGATTCTCCAGGCAAGAATACTGGAGTGGGTTGCCATTTCCTTCTCCAGGGGATCTTCCCGACCCAGGGATCGAACCCGGGTCTCCCGCATTGGAGGCAGACGCTTTAACCTCTAAGCCACCAGGGAAGCCCATAAAAGACAGAAGAAGTAGAACATAATTATCTTCTTCGGTAACAATGCAATATATTACCATATTACTACAAGGATTTGTACATATCTATAAGGTAACTACATCTCCTATACCATATATATTAAAATGCAAAAAAGTAAAATAAATAATAAAAGTAATGAAACACATCACAGAATACACAAGCATATTCCTGGGTTGCTTTACCCTGACTAAATAAGAGTGGAAAATTGAGTACTTCCTCATTTCTTGGCATATTCCTTTGTGGCTCAGCTTGTAAAGAATCCACCAGCAATACAGGGGACCTGGGTTCGATCCTTGGATGAGGAAGATTCCCTGGAGAAGGGAACAGGTACCCACTCTAGTATTCTGGCCTGGACAATATATTCCATGGGATCAAAAGGAGTCAGAGATGACTGAGTGGGTTTCATTTTCATTTTTCACCACTGGGACAAAGGGCAGAGGGTTTATCAATAAAATCGGGGGAGTCTTATTTTCTGCTTTCTAAGGTCAAATGTCTGTTGCATGAATATTAAAACTTAGACTCTTCCTTTTCTCTCTTCTTGTCAATAAAATTTCTCAAGTCATCATGTTATTCAGGGCTATGTAGGCATAGATTGTTGGGTCAATTAATATAGGTGAAATAAAATCGGGGGAGTCTTATTTTCTGCTTTCTAAGGTCAAATGTCTGTTGCATGAATATTAAAACTTAGACTCTTCCTTTTCTCTCTTCTTGTCAATAAAATTTCTCAAGTCATCATGTTATTCAGGGCTATGTAGGCATAGATTGTTGGGTCAATTAATATAGGTGAAATAAGACAATTAGGAACATAGAAATGCATATGATCAAAGTCTCTCTCTCCTTTTTTTTATGGTGTATTTTTTAGATTGATATATTAATATAATGACATTTAGCATCACACAAGTTTTAGATGCACCACACAATGATTTGTTATTTGTATATACTGCAAATAGGGGTTTCCTGGTGGCTCAGATGGAAAGTAATCACCACAGTAAATCTAGTTAACATCCATCATCACACATTGTTATTTCTTTCTTTCTTGTGGTGAGAAGTTTTAAGATTTACTCTGTCTGCAACTTTAAAGTGTGTGATACACTATTATTAGCTAGAGTCACCATGCCCTGTGTTATATCCCCATGACTTATATATAACTGTAAATTTATACCTTTTAACCCACTTCACCCATGTTGGCTGCCCACCCAAGCCCCATGCCTGGAAACCACCAATCTGTTTTCTGTATTTATGTTTTGTTCCTCGTGGTGGTTGTTTGATTCTACATTTAAGTGTGGTCATGCAGCATTTGTCTTTCTCAGACTTATTTCATATAGCATAATGCGCTCAAGATTCATTCATGTTATTGAAAATAGCAAGATTTCTTTATGGTTAGTCCATAACCAATACATTAAAAGTATCTACATAATCCTGATGTATAAACTTGGGGTACCTCCACACCCTACACACCCTTATAATGAATAAATAGTTGTTAGTGGCAATGGCAACCCTCTCCAGTACTCTTGCCTGGAAAATCCCATGGACAGAGGAGCCTGGAAGGCTGCAGTCCATGGGGTTGCTGAGGGTCAGACATGACTGAGTGACTTCATTTTCACTTTTCACTTTCATGCCTTGGAGAAGGAAATGCAACCCACTCCAGTGTTCTTGCCTGGAGAATCCCAGGGATGACGGAGCCTGGTGGGCTGCCGTCCATCTATGGGGTTGCACAGAGTTGGACACGACTGAAGCAACTTAGCAGCAGTGCTTGTGTGTCTGATTCACTCAGTCATGTGCGACTCCTTGCGACTCCATGGCCTGTAGCCCATCAGGCTCCTCCAACCGTGGACTTCTTCAGGCAAGAATACGGAAGTGGGTTGTCATGCCCTCCTGCAGGAGATCTTCCCAACCCAGGGATCAAACTCAGGTCTCCTTCATTGAAAGTGGATTCTTTAACATCTGAGCCACCTGGGAAGACCTTAGAAGATGATTAAAAAAAAAAAAAGACAAAACAAAAAAAACTTACTTTAATTTTGACAGAAAATTCAAGATGAAAATTAAAAGTAGTTAATGATAGATTTCACAAGAACGTTCTAGATCATATAACTTTTTAAAACGTAGAAATATCACTAAGCAGGCATCTATAATTTTAAAATACTCTTTTAAAGTATATGTTCTATTATTCACAAAGATCTTAGAACCATCAATTATATAAAACTGGATGCAAAATACTGTTCTAAGTGCAGAAAACAGCAAAAGTATAAATGAACTTTTCTAGTCACACCAGCCCTTCCCCAAGGTCACAGTCAAATGGAGGAAAGCTGGACTCTTTTGATTAACACACATGGGTTCTAATCCAGGTGTGGCCAGAGGTATAACTTGTAAGACTCTGGGCAGGTGACTCAACCTCTCCATTTTTCTGTTTTCTTAAAAACATTTATGTATTTGACAACTGTTTACTGAATGCTTCCCCAGCACCAGATTCTACATTACAGAAAAAAAAAAAAACTTTGATAAATGGGACAAGTGAGGTCACTGATTTCATTAAGATTATATTCCAGCAGAAAAGACAGGTATTTGAACAAGTAATGGAAAACATGAAGAGATGGGGAAACAGGAAGGATTCACACTGTGGGAGCAGAAAGCAAGGGCACTCGGCTCCTAGTCTAAAGGGTTAGGAGTCACGGTCCAAGGAACTGTTGCAGAAGCTAAAAATCTAAAAGATACATGGGAGGCAGCTGAACAAACTATAGGAAAAAACGACTAGGCAGAGCAAATCAAGGCAAGGAAGATGGTGCAGGACTATGGTATGTTCAGGGAACAGGTCAGGTCTGGTGTAGCTGGACTGGAGAGAGGAGAGGACGGGGCAGGAGGGGAGCTGAAGCCCAGGCAAGGGCCAGATCTAGGAGAGACCCAGGAACAGCGAGAAGAAAAGTAGGCTCTCTCTAGGGAAAACGGTAGCCATCCAAGGGTTTAGGAGCAGAGACGTGATTATACATCTGTGTTTAAAACAAAGTCCCGCTGAAGAACGGAGCCAGTATTTGAGGGAGCAGAAGGGGATTTCAGGGATATTAATTCAGGGATTGGGGATCACCCTGGAGATTGCTGGAGCAGTTTGTGGTAGAAGGTCTGGAAAGAAAAGAAATCTTTAAAAGATTTAAGTAAAATAATGTTTATAACTTACAACAAAGTCTAATATGTAGAAGGGATAAGCAAAGCAAGAGAGAAAGAAGTTTTCTAGCTGTAAAATAACTAGAGAATCATCCCTGCCATGTATGATTGTGTGAATAAAAATATAAATGTGACAATGTAGACTACATTAAGCATCTCTTATACTGCCTAGTGCATAGAACAAACTCAAAAGACTGAAAATGGTTATCTTTAGAGTGAAACAACAAGTCACACTCTTTACAAGTGATGTGAAGTTGAATTTATTTCTGGGTCAAATCCCTTATCATTGCACTCTACCATTGGGTGCAAAGACTGCAGTTCACCAATGCAAAGGGGAAGGAATGTAGCAGGAGGCTGAGTATGTGGGAAGAGTCTCCAGTGTGTCCTCCAGATTATGAATGCTCCACCGTTACACGCTGGCAGTCAATAAAAAAATGTTATTTGAAAATATATATCAATCCATTTGGTGAGATTTTTCTCTTAAATTTATGAAGACATTCAAGACCATAATCTTGATCACAGTTTGTGTTCTTTTCCAGGGAGTCTGTTTTTACTCCTATGGAGTATGTCTTTCTGATGAAACCTTTTGGGATGGAATAAAATCTTGAGACTCTGAAGTCTGCACCTCCAGTGGCCAAGACAAAGATTTTGGCAGGGGTGCTATAGAAATGTGGTTGACCCACAGACAAGATACTCATAGATGGAGATGGCCACACAGAGACCTCTCTGGTGGCCAGGGCACAGGAGAACCATCCCACAACAGAAGAAGCCTGTTTTACTTCCCTAACTATAGACACCGACCATCACTATCACCAAGGAGGAAGGTGGTGTTTCTGTATTACAGGTTAACACGCATACATTTAGACTTCGTATCTACAAGCATGTAGTTCTAACAAAAGAACGGGAGTTGAACGGGCTTTTATCTAAATTTGTAGGACCTTCATATCTTTATAAAGAATTATTCTCTCTGAATATTCTGAAAGACAGGGGAGTCTATGTGCTACAGTCTGTAGAGTTGCAAATAGTTGGATACAATTTAGGACTGAACAACAACAACTCTAAATATTCTTTTGTGCCATTACAATGGAGCTGTATATTACTCAGGAATTAAATAAGTAGGAAACTTTGTATGGAGAAAAACTTACTCTTGAACATTCTTTAAATCACCCACAAAGAATGGTATATGTGGTTTTATATGTACTTTGTGGTCTTGCAATAAGCCTAACATGGTCAGGCTTTCTCAAGGATTTAGACAAATTCCTGCCTCTTTAGTGGAGAAACCAGATGAAACACTAGGCCTCCATTTAGTGGTTAGTTTTAAAAAATAAATGTTTGTCTTCTGCTCTTTTACAACAACATATATAATGTTTAAAGGTTGCTTTCTACTTATATTTTACTACAAAACATTGGCTTCATTACCCATGTTGTACAAAACATCCTTCAGCCTTTCTTATATCCAATAGTTTGTACCCCCATCCCTAAATAAACCCCTACCCACTACTAACTGCTAGTTCATTTGCACATCTGTGAGTCTACTTTTCTGATTTATTTTCAAGCACATGTTAGTTGAGTAAGTTAAAGCTATTCAACTCTACTGCATACAAAAGAAACACACTTTTCTAAATCTATTTTCAAAATCAACACTCAAAGTACTATTCTAACTTTTAAAATCAACTCTCAAGAATAATTTGAATCAATTTGTTGTCTAATTTAACTAGTAAATTACCTAACTCTTTTGCCATGCCATTTGAAATAGTGAAACATCATTGACCTAATTAGTCATGCTTTTAATGAACTGGAATATTAAATGTGCAGAAAAGAGGGGGGAGTAACTTAAGATTTCCCTCCTCTTTTCTCACTCATAGGTGTCCATTAATCCAAATGAATCCCAATGTCATGTCCTTCTAGCATTTATTCATTCATTTATTTAATTTTAGAACTGAAAGACAAGTCCACGATTATCTTCCGTGCCAGATTCCTTCTCTTTGTCCTTCTGGATATACTTTCTTCCTTCTCCACCATGTTTATGGCCTCTGTGGGATAGCCTAGTGACCACAACAACAGGCCCCCTTATTTTCCTGTCTTCCTGTTGGGATCAACAAATGGGAAGCCCTGGCAGGAGATGGATGGAAGAAAACAGAATGAGATCCGTGAACTTATTCCCCTGGCTCCCTCCTCTTAAATTTTCCCAGATATAATCACAGTTTCTTCAAGGTGTCCTCCTCTGTAAAACTCTGCTTAAATTCCACAGATGCCCCCTTCTCCCATTTCTTTGGATCTAGGCTGAAAACAACTCATTTAATAGCACCCAACCCCATAACTTGATAACACTCCTGAAATATTTTCACTTCTGTATACTGTTTCTTTGATTTCTAAATGCTACAATTTAATTTTGCACATGAAAACACTGAACCTGAGGAAACATGGCTTCCAAGTTCCAGGTAGCACAGCCAGTAGCCAACCAGTGAATGATGGTGGGAAGAAACCAGAACATTCCTTTGCCAGAAACAGATGCTTCTCTGAAGCAAATTAAACAGACAAAAAGACGGAGACGTTCTTTGGACCACAGAGCAGGGAGTTCAGTGGAACTTATTTGGAGAATGGGAGGAGGCAGAGTCCAGCCTTATTATCAGGAATGTATCTCTTTTCTCCACCCTCTCCTTAGCCCCCAGTTGACAAGCAGGATGTCCCCACAGGACAGAAAATTGAACTACTAGAAGCTGTATCTTTACTCATCCCAAAGTTCTAGCAAAGTCTCAGAGGAAAGTATTTTAAGTTAGCATTATTCAAAGCCCACCATGAACAAATTAGATGAAATCTGAGTGCTCCGATCAAGACAGCTGGAGGTTCTTGGAGTGAGGAAACAGGGTCAGCCCCACCCTCAAAGCATAGACTCAGTTGGGGAACAGATGATTTCTAAGAGAAAGAGACAGGCAGAAAGCAAAGGAAAGAAACATTTCCTAGAGATAGAAGTAGAAGGTGTGTAGAACCAACAGATAACTGGTATACCAAAGCAAGAACAGAATCAGTTATCTGAACCTAATTCAATTTATGTTTCACTATGATACATATAGAAACCAAATAATCTGACTTAAACTAAATCTTATTCCATAGAACCTAAAGAAAATAATCAAACTGTACATACCAATGATCAACATTAGTCTTATAGTTACAAGTCACAGAGAATTATCAGATACATTATCTCATTTACTCAGTTATTCCAGATTTGGAATTCCATATACTTTTCCCTTGGCCTTTTTCAAGGTCAGACAAATGTTTGTGAACTTTAAGAATCCAAAGATTATTTATAAATACTTCAATGGTGTTCACATGTGGTTAAGAATCTACAGTGTAAACATTTCAGAAGAACTCATGCTTGTCAGTTTTATTGTGCTAAGAATCACTGTGGAAATTCAGCCAGAGACCCATTAGGATATATTTCTGGGTCAAAGGCCAAAGTTCTTGGAATGGTCATGTCTTCTTTTCTGCAATCTGCATTTTGCCCAGGCCCCAGGGGTCACTCTAATACTAAAAATATAGCTTCCCCACTCCCCGTGAAAACCACTGACGAAGGCTTTTGCCATAATATTGCAGAAAAGCATGGATATGTGTGCCTACTTACCCAGAAATGTGTGGTTAGTATAAAAATCTCAAACAAATGATCAAGATGACAAGGGTGGCAGACTTTCATGATGGTTTTAAGGTAAACTGTGGGTTTGCTCTGGTGAAATTTAGAGGTCAGATAGTACTAGAGGTTGACCCCGTGATGAAATATTTAATAAGCTGGGGAAGAAAACAAACTTGGTGTGGATTCCACTCAATTTAGAGTGAAAACTAGACCTTGATTCAGAAGGTTAAGAGGAAAGACCAAACACAGTAACATGAAAGAATGAATTTGTTTTGCCCTTTCTTGATAAAGGTAAAAAGTATTTAATACAATAAACCTAGTAATTTATATATATACATATATAAGCATAATTAAGTTTATATACATAAATTATAGCTATATGTAAAACAGTATATAAAAGTACATATATACAAAAGTACAGTTTCAGACATTTTCTAAATTTCTCAGTTATGACCAACAGATAGAAGATTTCCAAAATTTACAACTGAAACTCACATCATGTGATATTTTCAAATGTACTTTTCTAAATAGTGATGGCAACGGGTTGGATCAACCCGTTGGCAGACATGAGGTCAGTAATCCCCAATCAGAGTTTATTTGGTGCTGCTAGTTAGAAAAACTGAAGCTGATATGTCTGTCAAAGCTCAAAACCATTTTCAGTGCATTTCACATCAGAGGCAGGTGGAAACACCCACTCTCTGGAGGAACCGTCTTTGAAAACTGGTGACAGATGTGATATGAGGACAGGAAAGGAGAAGTGAGTAAGCAAAAGGTGACTCTAAAATCTTGAGCCTCTAGCTGTGTATTCACTCAGCTATGCTTACAGAGCCCTTTACTTTTCTGCTGACTACATAACAGTTGGAAAGAAAACAGCCCAAGTCAGCCTGCTTCTTACACCAGTCAGTCACTGAGCAATACAAGAAGGAACCATTTTAGGGGATGCAATTTCATTCTGTAAAGTATTGGGAGGTTCCCCTTAATCTATAAGCTGTGTCTATGGGGACTAACTAAAAGTAAATTCAAAAGAACCTGATCAAAATCTCCGAAGCACTTTCGGAATTTAAGTAGAAATGAAATGCATGTCTGGTAACCAAGATTCAGTCACAGATGAGTCAGATCCAGAACCAGTTTAGACAAATATCTGTGCACTGAATCTGCTCAATCTGGAGTCTTTGCATTTTCCAAACAAATGACTGTGTAGTGTCATTTAAGATCCACAATTCGAATCGCCAGTCCAGGTTCAATGCATGATACAGGATGCTCGGGGCTGGTGCACTGGGTTGACCCAGAGGGATGGTACTGGGAGGGAGGTGGGAAGGAAGGTTCAGGATGGGGAACACTTGTACACCCATGGCAGATTCATGTTGATGTATGGCAAAACCAATACAATATTGTAAAGTTAAAAAATAATAATAAATAATAAAAGGAAAAAAAAAGATCCACAATTTAGTTTTCATCTCAGTCTACATATGAACTTTGACATGTTAGCACTGTGTTGGAAAGAGGATGCAAGCAAGTAAATTTATCAGAGTTTGAGAAGCAAAATAAGAGCTACTGTTGTGGAAGGAAAAATATTGCCTAGCCTAACTGCTGACATAATGTCTAAAGAGTTAAGGAACAGATCAAACAGATCTAACAGATCAATGGGTTAAGGAACAGATCAAACCTCAAGATTCAGTCACTGAGTCTCATGTTTTGAGCTTTACATTCTGAACATAGACTTCCACGATATTATAGTGCATCATCATCATTTCAGGAAAGAATATGGGGAAAGAAAGTTGTAAGGAGAGTTAATTTTCATGATAATATGGTCAATATTCAGTTTCTATATCAGATATTGTATGTAAGATACATATGTCAAGTAAGCACCAATATAATACGTTAAAACATTTGCATGTGTAGACGTACACAGAAGACTTTTTCTATTGATATCATAAAGCATGTTGAACATGCAAGAAAAAAATAAAGAGCGTTATCCCTAAAATGTTGTGTAATCTGAAGATACAATTATACTCTAACTAGGAGAATGACAGACACCCATAAAATGGGTAATCAACAAATACTATAACAACAACAGTAAAAAATCCTACAAATACAACTAATTTTCTGGGACTAAAGGGATCTAAAGGGTGAATCCACATTATCTCTTTCTCACTTTATATTCTTCCCTAAAATGCTATTCCTTCAATAAAGTGTAACTAATTTGCATTCCAAAAGTGTGAAGTGGGTCGTAGTTTGTCACCCTTGTAATCTAAGTATAAAAGATTATCACAGGTACAGGCAATTTATAAGCAGATCGCCTTACACCCAGAGTCCTTGGGGACCCATCACTAGCAGTAAAAGGATAGTTGAGATTTCAGCTCAGTTACAAATAGAATTAGGTAGAGAATATTTATACACCCTGTTCTCATTTTCTCCATTTTCTTTTGAAATTGAGAACACACTTGAGTCACTTTGAAGTGATATTATTGCTTTGCATAACACTTTTTTTTTGCTCGGCAATGTGAATGTGCATTTTTTAAATATCAAGCCTTTGATCTGAGTTGCTCCACCAGAACACTCTATAGAGGCTGGAAACCATTTCTATATAAGGGTTTGCTATGCTGAGAGGAAGACTACGCTAACTTGGAGGAGGTTGGAAATATCCCATCAGAAAGCTCTTTTCAGTCCTCCTCAGCCTAAACACTTTACTGAGAGGGGTCAAAGTCACCAACTGCTAAAACAAAATCCAAATTATACAGTGTTTCCACAAAGAAGCTAAGCTAAGTGGAAACTCAGAGGTCACCAATTGGACTCCTTAATGCAGCAAGGGTCAAACAGTAAAAGTGCCCATAAAAAGCAACAGGTACATTCTCCTAAATCCTACTGATTTTTACAAGTTGTCCAGTAAGTTTAAAAGACTAGCTCCTTAGGCATTATTGTAGAAACTAAATTGAACTATTCAAGACGGAGGGAGTGGTAACAATACTGGTGTGGTCAGTCCAAACTTGGAACTCTCAAAGCAACCAGCCTGCAAACTACAAAGGACCAGATGGTTTTATAAACTTGAAGGTCCATAAATATTTCCTTAAATTTTCCAAAAAAAAAAAAAATTTTGTTTTCTTTGTGGGATTGAGGAAAATGTTTGCCATTGAGTATCTGAGCCCCCCAAACCCTAATAGCTTTTTAAGTTTTCTTGTTCTACATGCAGGAGACGAGCAGAACAGAGGCCAAGAGAATAAGCACAGAGCACCGCCTCATCTGGCAGCTGTCTTACTGGGGAGAGAAGGCTGAGCTTCTATTTTTCAGCCTTGACTGTCTCACTGTAGTCATCACAACTTAATGAAGTTCTAAGATTTTAAACATTTATGGACTGAGTTTACAGATTCCTCCTTCAATTGGAAAATTAGTATATATTTCTGATTTTCAATTACAACTCCAATTCAGCAGTGGCCAGAAAGAGGGAATGATGGGGAAAAGACTTCCCTGATTTTGCTATTTAGTCCCTAATTTGTGTCTGATTCTTTTGCAATCCTGTGGACCATAACCAACCAGGGATTTCCCTGTTATCAATGGGATTTCCCTGTCCATGGGATTTCCCTGCCATCAATACTGGAGTGGGTTGCCATTTCCTTGTCCAGGGGATCTTCACCTCTCAAGAAATAGAACCCAGGTCTCCTGCATTGGCAGGTGGGTTCTTTACTGCTGAACCAGCAGTGTAACTTTAATTTGTAATGGAGTCAACTTTATCACCACAACTTTAATGTGTGTGTTGGAGCTACCCATTTTCCACATCCTCCCTGGTAGAACATGCAGGAAGAGTACAGAAAATTGAAGGGAAAGAGGGGCAGACCAAAGAGCGATTGGTAGTCACAATGCAAATAGGCTTATTTCACTTATCAAGGTCTGTGTACACCCTGTGTGAGGAGCATCTGTGTGCCAACTTTATCAGGATGGGATTCAATCAGGCAAGAGTCTGCAAAAAATATGAGGCTTTGATTTTGCTACAAAAATTAGTGAATCAGAAAAGGGCAATTGTTCTTGGCAGACCCATCTATCTTACATAGTTTGGGCCCTGAAATACGAAAGCATCCCATTATTTCATGTTCTTACATCCATTTCCTGCTCTATTCAACCCTTCATTACACATCACCTTAACTTCCTTCCTTGCTTCCCAGGTTTCTTTCTTCCTTAAGTGCATGAAACCCTTGTCTCCTTGTTTATCACAATGAGACTAAGACCAGCATGGATATAAATATTGCTTTGTAAATTATGAAGATTTGAAACAATTTCAATCATGATTATTTATTCATGTACCAAATATACAAAATACAGAGTGGAAAGGAAGACATGAGAAATGCTAAATGCTGAAGATGGCTTATCCTTAGAAAATTATGTTCAAGATCCTTTAATAATCACAAAAAAGTTTATTAGGAATTATTAGAGTAGAGAGGTTTAAAAGTCTATGGAAAATGGAAAACAAAACATGGAATGACCTCAAGCTTCAAGGTATACATAATAAGAAATTTCAACAATCTGGGTTGTTGAGTCCTGGGGCGGATCATTAAAGGAGACTGTGGACTGACTTCCCAGGAATTGTATGAGGAGCAGAATGGTCACCATCTGATGTGGTTCCCACTCTGTAACCAAGCAAAAGGACTGAGAGAAATCAGGTCACCCCAATCCTATTTTCTAGTTCCAAATATTGATCAAAGCATTAATTTTTTAAAACTCTTATGCAAAGTCCCTATAACTTTAATACAAATACTCATATTTTAAAATGTAAAATTTCCTACAGAATGGAAAAGTAGTCAAAAATTCTAGCTATTATGGTAACAAATAATAAAAATATCTTTTCAAATGCAACACATGTTCATTTTAGGAGCAGCCATTTCAGATGAGGCTTCTGTTGATAAGACGCACCCGGAGGTTCAAAAATCAGAGGTAGTGATAGCAAAACAAGAGCAAGTTTCTCGGTTTTTGCTGTAGCCCCACAAAGGCTTTACGATCTGCAGTGTCCAGAAGGAAAACCATATTCAGCCCCATGAAAAATGTCAAACCTTCAGTGACTTGTCACCATAACACTGTCAGAGACCTTCCACACCAAAGTTAATGACATCCTGGTTAGAAGATCCTTCAGCTACCCTTTATGTGTATCTGTATGAATATATGATATCTATGCATTTATATTTGTTGAATATTTTTATTTTAAGATAATGAAGGAGGAACGTTAAAATTCTCTTCTGATTTGCAGATTTTGTGTGGGATTTTCATGTTTTTTATTCACATTTTACTCTGAAAAGAAGAGAATTAGGGCAACAAGATAAGTCTAAATTTTTTATCTTCAGTCACTGGAAAATGGAAACTTGACTTTCCTTTCATGACAGTCATTTATTATGTGGGGTGTGTTGTGTGTGTGTGTGTGTGTGTGCGTGCGTGTGCATGCGTGTGAGATGGGCATATGTATGCAAGCGTAAGACAGCCACTGCTGCTCAAGCAGCCTGAAAAATTTCACACACCCCCGATCTAGTCCTGACAAGAGGATCCAGCTTGGAAAACAAAACCTCCCCCTCAGTGCTACCCTCAGCCTCTTGGATCTCCTTAGAAACACGAATGATACTGGGGGGCTTTTATTTCACACAGGCAGGTTCAAGTATAAGGGACTTTGTCACCTCTGGGGACTAAGCACCCAGTTATCACATCTGTATGGAAGTTGACTTGTTGAATTTGCCCTCACAGATAAGGAACCTACCAAAGCACTGGAAAGAGAAGAAGAGGGTCCAGTTAAAAGTGAGGCCAGAGGCTGAGGGGCTAGTCGTCCACTGAGAACTACTTAATTATTAATCCTTTTGCTTAAGTGATATTTAAGCATCGGAAAAGTCTCCATTTTGCCTTTCTCAGCAGATACTGCAAAGTTTTTCTTTTTCCTATGTAGACACCGACATATATAAATCAAATGTCATGAATAGTGACTAGCAAGCACAGTATTTTTTGAGACAGAATTGGCAAATAAAACTGTAAGATATTTAAAGTATATAACATGATAATTTGATATATGTATATATTATTGTTTAAGTTTACTTTTTATTGGAGTATAATTGCTTTACAATGTGTTGGTTTCTGCTGTACAACGATGTGAATCAGCCATAAGTATACATGTATCCCCTCCCTCTTGAATCCCCCCACCACGCACCCCATCCCACTTCTCTAGGTTGTCACAGAGCACTGGGTAAGCTTCCTGTGTCACTCAGCCACTTCCCACTAGCTATCCATTAATATTTACATATGGTAATGTACTATGTGTCAACACTACTCTCTCAATTCAACTTACCCTCTTCTTCCCCCATTGTATCCACAAATCTGTTCTCTGTGTCTCTCTTCCTGCCCTGAAAATAGGTTAACCAGTGCCATTTTTCTAGATTCCATATATACATTAATATATAATATTTGGTTTTCTCTTTCTAACTTACTTCACTCTACATAACAGGCTGTAGGTTCATCCACCTCAGCTCAAGTGACCCAAATTCACTTCTTTTTAAGGTTAATTAAAATTCCCTTGTGTAGATGTATCACACCTTCTTTATCCATTCCTCTCTCAATGCACATCTAGATTGCTTCCATGTCCTGGCTATTGTAAACACTGTTGCAATGAATTTTGGGGTACACGTGTCTTTTTGAATTATGGTTTTCTCAGGGTATATGCCCAATAATAGAATTTCTAGGACATATGGTAGTTTTGTTAGGACATCCCTGATGGCTGAGCAGGTGAAGAATCTGCCTGCAATGCAGGAGACACAGGAGATGGTTCAATCCCTAGGTCGGGAAGCTCCTTGGAGGAGGAAATGGCCACCCACTCCAGTATACTTGCCATTTCCTCCTATTCCTCTGCCATAGTGCTGACCCTCATTTACATATGTAATAGAAAAGATTTTCCCTGTTTATTAATAAGTCACATTCCTGTCATCTGATATGTTTACCTTTTATTTTTTGAAGAGAACATAGATAAGTTCCACTCTCTTAGACAGCATCAATTATACAACACAATTTTATCAGTTATAGTCACCTCAGACTTTATAATTTTCATACATTAAAATGTATGACCTTTTACAAACCTGTCCCTATTTCTCCCACTCTCCAAGCCTTGGCAATCACTTACCTATTGTGTTTCTGAGTTCCTTTTTTTTTTCTTTTTAGATTCCTTACAATTGAGATCATAGATTAACTGTCTTTCTCTAACATGCTTTACTTAGCATTAGGCCCTCCAATTTCATCCACACTGCCACAAATGGAGGATTATTTTTTAATGGCTAAATACAATTCACACACACACACACACACGCATATATATATATATATATATATCACATCACATTGTTGGAATCTCTTTACCTGCTAACAGATACTTAGATTGTTCCCATAATAGGTTGTTTCCAGGCTACTGTGAATATTGATGCAATGAACATGGGAGTGCAGATTTCTTTTTGAGATGATTATTTCATTTCCTTTGAATATATATGCAGAAATAAATATATATACAGAAGTGGGATTAATGGGCATATAACAGTTCTTGTGGAATTTCATGAGAAACTTCCAGAAAGTATTCCATGGGAGTTGCACCAATAAACATTCCTACCAATAATCCATTAAGACCTCCATTTTCTACACATCCTCAACCACACTTATTTCTTACTTTTTGGTAAAAGCCATTTAAACAAGAATGAAGTGGTGTATGTTGTACTTTTGATTTGTACTTCACTGATAGTGATATTGAGCATCTTGTCATATATTTCTTGGGCATTCTGTATGTCTGTATGTTATTTGCAGGGGAAATTGTTTATTCTGTAAAAAATAGCATGCATTTTGTATACTGTATTTGAATATATAAAACTCAGTTACCTTTCCATACACCAAAACAAATTACAGAAATACAAATAATCCATTTACAATTGCATCAAAAAATAAAATACTTAGAAATATATTTAAGCAAGGTGTTGAAAGATCTATGTATGAAAATATTCAAGACACTCATGAAAGAAATGTTTAAAAGACACAAAAGGAAACATATTTCATATTTATGGACTGGAAGAATTAATATTGTTAATACACCCATACTACCCAAAGCTATTTACATGTTCACTGCAGTCTCTTTCAAAATCCCAAGGCATTTTTCACAAAACAGAAAAAAGAAACTTCTACAACTTGTATAAAACTGTTGTTGTTCAGTTGCCAGGTCCTGTCTGACTCTTTGTGACTCCATAGACTGCAAGATGCCAGTCTTCCCTGTCCCTTACCATCTCCTAGAATTTGCCCAAGTTCATGCCCATTGAATTGCTGATGCCATCCAACCATCCCATCCTCTGTCACCCTCTTTTTCTTCTGTCTTCAATCTTTCCCAGCATCAGGGTCTTTTCCAATGAGTCAGCTGTTCACATTAGGTGGCCAAAGTACTGGAGCTTCAGCTTCAACATCAGTCATTCCGAAGAGTATATGGGGTTGATTTCCTTTAAGGTTGACTGGTTTGATCTCCTTGGTGCCCAGGCACTCTCCAGAGTCTTCTACAGCACCACAGTCCAAAACATCAGTTCTTCAGCACTCTGCCTTCTTTATTGTCTGTCCAGCTCTTACATGTGCACATGACTACTGGAAAGAGCTTAGCCTTGACTATACAGACCTCTGTCGGCAAAGTGATGTTTTTGCTTTTAACACACTGTATAGGTTTGTCACAGCTTTTCTGCCAAGAAGCAATCATCGTCTAATTTCATGTCTGCAGTCACCATCCACAGTGATTTTAGAGCCCAAGAAGTGGAAATCTGTCACTGCTTCCACCTTTTCCCCTTCTATTTGCCATGTAAGTGACGGGATCAGATGCCATGATCTTAGTTTTTTTGATATTGAATTTTAAGCCAGCTTTTTCACTCTTTTTCACCCTCATCAAGAGACTCTTTAGTTCTTCTTCACTTTCTGCCATTAGAATGATATCTTTCACATATCTGAGGTTGTTGATATTTCTCCCAACAATCTTGATTCCAGCCTTTAGGATTCATCCAGTCCAGCATTTCGCATGACATGCACTGTATATAAGTTAAATCAGCAGGGTGACAATATTCAGCCTTGACGGACTCCCTCACTAATTTTGAACCAGTTTATTGTTCCTTCTCTGCCTCTAACATTATGCTTTTTGAATTGCATACAGGTTTCTCAGAAGACAGATAAGGTTGTTCTGGTATTCCCATCTCCTTAAGAATTTTCCACTTTGTTGTGATCCACACAGTTTGGTGAGGTCAATGAAGATGTTTTTCTGGAATTCCCTTGCTTTCTCTATGTTCCAGCAACTGTTGGCAATTTATTCTCTGGTTCCTCTGACTTTTCAAAATGCAGCTTGAACATGTGGAAGTTCTAGGTTCATATAATGCTGAAGCCTAGCTTGGAGGAATTGAGCATAACCTTACTAGCATGGGAGATGAGTTCAAATGTTCAGTGGCTTGAACATTCTTTAGTACTGCCCATCTTGGGAACTGAGACGAGGATTGACCTCTTCCTGTCCTCTGGCCACTGCTGGCTTTTCCAAATTTTCTGACACATTGAGTGGAGCACTTTAATAGCATCATCTTTGAGGATTTTAAATAGCTTTGCTGCCATTCTATCACCTCCACTAGCTTTATGGGCAGCTGTGCTTCTTAAGACCCACTTGATTTCACATTGCAGAATGTCTGGCTCTGAGTGAGAAACTACACCATTGTGATTATCTGGGTCATTAAGATATTTTTTTGTATAGTTCTTCTGTGTATTTTCCCATCTCTTCTTGGTCTATTCTGCTGTATTGAATCACAAAACACCGAAGAGTCAAGTGATCTTGGGAAAGAAGAGCAAAGTTTGAGACTAGGGTTGCTGATTTCAAATTGTATTAGAAAGCTATAGTAATCAAAACAGAATGATTTGCTTCTGGCAGGAAAACAGACACATAGATCAATAGAGCAGAACAGAGAAGCTAGCAAGAAACGCACACCCATATATTGTCGGTTAGCTTATGAAAAAGGAGCCAAGAATATCCAGTGGGGAAAGGACAAGCTTTTCAAAAATGGCCCTGGGAAAACTGGAGAGTCCTATGAAAAAATGGAACTGTGCCCCTGTCTTTTACCATACACAAAAATCAAGTAAAAACGGATTAAAAAGTTGTACAAAAGACTTTAAGCGATTAAACCCCTAGAAGAAAACATCGAGGTAATCTTCTTGCCATCAGTCTTTGCAATGAGTTTTTGGGTTTCACACCAAAAGCAAAGGCAACAACTGCAAAAACATACAAGTGGGACCACATCAAACTGCAAACAAAGAAACATCAACAAAATCAAATGGCAATTTACAGATTGACAGAAGATATTTTCAAATCATATATTTGATAAGGGCTTAATATCCAAAAATACATGACACAAACTCAAGGGCAAAAAACCAAAAATAATCCAAATTTTTAATGGAGCATAAGAAAAGTAACAGTTTCACTAAATCTGAACATTGGACTGTAGATGAGAGACACAGCAAGGTTTTCCTTCTACAACAACAAAAGCCTGTGCCTTCCTGGCATTACTTTCTTCATTTCCACTCACTTGTTTGACAATTACAGTTCACCGTGTACATTCATCAGTCAATAGCAATCATCCCACAGCGAGCTATAATATGTACTAAGAACAGCCCCATTGGGGGAAAAAAAAACAACAACTAATATTTGCATACTTACTAATGAGGCATATCAAAAGGAAGGTAATTTCCAGAGTTTACCACTCCATTGTTTTCTATGTTTCATTTCAAAATTGAACCACCTAGTAAGGAAAATGAGTTAAGAGACCTCAATAATATATAGATAGAAAGTCAGTTTTAAATGAGAGCATTAATGGATTCTAATTTTGGGGTAACCTATTACTACTGTTGTAACTGTAGTCCTTTTGGTTCTCAATGGCATCAGGATAATAATTAATTATAAATATTAATACCAACATAGGGACACATACTACTAAAGTTATAGTGAATAGAGAAAGACATAGAATATATTAGGCAAGAAGTCAAGATATGGGAAGTCGGCAATGGTAGTAAAGGAAAGGGCAGTATTGCCTTGAGAGGAAGGAAAGTTCTCAAAGTCTCTTGAAACAGTAAGAATGAGCCAGCTGTGAGGAGTTAGCTTAATTTGTAAAACAGAAACTCTACCAGAAGAAATTTAAGTTCATAAAAACATTACGATGCTAAAACCCAAAATGTAGACAGAGAATAGTGTAGTGGCGGGTATATAGACATTCAAAGTTCTCCATTGCTTAGTGCATCAGGCAATCAAGGACCACCCTCACTGAAGTCTTTCTTTATTGCTCAACCTGCAGGTACCAGCATGGAGAAAGAGCACTACTCCACAGGCAGTGGAACCCTGCTTTTATGGCCTCCTGGCTTTCCTTAAGAAGCATCCCATGCAGCAGTACTTCCACCTACCCCTCCGCCATCTTGTCCACCCCCATTTGTGCATGTATTATGAACGAGTTTCCCTTTCTATTAAGTAACATTGCCCTCAGCACATATATTTAACTTTTGCTTTTTGAGGAGAACACAGGTAAGTTTCACTCTCTTCAGTTCAGTCAGTCATTCAGTGGTGTCCCACTCTGTGTGACCCCAGGGACTGTGGCAACACAGGCTTCCCTGTCCATAAATGTTTCCCTTTCTATTAAGTAACATTGCCCTCAGCACATATATTTAACTTTTGCTTTTTGAGGAGAACACAGGTAAGTTTCACTCTCTTCAGTTCAGTCAGTCATTCAGTGGTGTCCCACTCTGTGTGACCCCAGGGACTGTGGCAACACAGGCTTCCCTGTCCATAAACAACTCCCAGAGCTTGTTCAATCTCATGATTAGATCTCATGATTAGATCATGAAGCTCAAACTTAGATCCTCAGACCTTATTAATTTTTTATGCATGAAAATATTTAACTTTTAAAAATCTCCCTATTTGTCCTACCCTCCAGTCTTTGGCAATCGCTTTTCTACTCTGAGTTCCATCTTTTGTTTTTTTGGAAACTCCTTATACTTGAGATCCTATGGTCTTTGTCTTTCTCTGACTTAGTTCACTTAGTGTAATGCCCTCCAGTTTCATCCATGTTGCCACAAATGGAAGAATTTCTTTCTTTTTTTAACGGCTAAATAATATTTACCTATATATGTCACATCACATTGTTTTAATCCATTCACCTGTTGAAACATTGTTGTTTCTATAACAAGGCTACTGTGAATAATGCTGCAATGAACATGGGAATAGGGATATCTCTTTGAGACAATGATTTCATTTCCTTTCACTATATATCCAGAAGTGGGATAATGGATCACATAACTGTTCTCTTTTAAATTTCTTGAGGAACCTCCACAGTGTGTTTCTGTGGGAGTTGCACCAGTATACATCCCTACCAACAGTGCATAAGCACTCCTTTTCTCCACATCCTCAATAACATTTGTCATTTCTTACATCTTTGGTATTAGCCTTTCAAACAGGTATGAGGTGATATCTCTTGTGCTTTTGATCTGCATTTTGTTGGATTGTTACTGATACTGAGCATCTTGTCATATACCTTTTGCTCGTCTATATGTCTTATTTGTGGGAAAATGTCTATTCTTTAAAGTTGTAGCATACATTATGCTTACTATATTTCAATATATGAAACTCAGTTGCCTACCTATATATCAACAATGAATAATAGAAAGTGGAATAAAAAAAAAGCAGTCCCATTTACTATTGCATCAAAAAAGGATAAACCACTTAGAAACAACCTTAAGCAAGGTGTTGAAAAATTTTATAGAAAACCTTTAAGACTTTGATAAGAGAAATTTTAAAAGAGTTAAAGATATGTAAAGTTAGGTTGTCTATTTATGTGTTTCTTGAGGTAGGATTTGTATTACTATAAACTTCCCTCTTAGAATTGTTTTTGTTGCATCCTATAGGTTTTAGATTATCATATTTTCATTGTTCTTAGTTTCTAGGAATGTTTTGATTTCCCTTATTTCTTAAGTAATCTTTTCATTATTTAGAAATGTGTTGTTCAATCACCATGTGTTTGTGTTCTTTAATTTTATTTTTTCCTATTATCGATATCTAGTCTTATAGTATTGGGGCCAGAGAAAATGCTTGAAATAATTTCAATTTCCTTAAATTTACTGAGGTTTGATTAGTGACCCAAGATGAGGAAAATGTTCCATGTGCACTTGAGAAGGAATTGTATTCTTCTGCATTTGGATGGAATGTGCTGAGATATCAGTTAGATCTGTTTGCTCTAACATTTACTTTTAGGCTTATGTTTCCTTATTACTTTTCTATTTTGATGACCTGTCCATTGGTATAGGTGTGGTCTTAACATGCCTACTATTATTGTGTTACTGTCAATTTCTCCTTTTTTGTCAGTTAGTGTTTACCTTATGTGTTGAGGTGCTCTTATGTTGGGTACATAAACAGTTAAAAATGCTATGTCTTTTCCTTGGACTGATCCCTTGATTATTTGGTAGTGTCCTTCTTTATGTCTTATAATAGTTTTGATTTTAAGGTCTATTTTTTTTGATATGAGAATTGCCAATCCGGCTTTCTTTTTCTCTCCATTTACATGGAATATCTCTTTCCATCCTCTCACTTTCCATCTGTATGTGTCTCTAGGACTGAAGTGGGTCTCTTGTAGACAGCATATATATGGGTCTTGTTTTTTTATCCATTCAGCCAGTCTGTGTGTTTTGGTAAGCATGGCAGAAGATAATAGTAAATAAAACCACTGATAAAGGATTTCTTTCCAAAATACAAGCAGCTCAAACAACTCAGTCATCAAAAGCAAAGGCAAGAACTGCAAAAATAAACTAATGAGACCACATCAAACTCAAAACCTTCTGCATAGTAAAAAAAAGCCATCAATAAAATGAAATGACAATCTATAGAATGAAAAAAAAAATTTGCAAATCACATATATGGTAAGGGCTTCCTATCCAAGTATATATGAGACTTATGCAACTCAGTAGGAAAAGAAATTAAAACAACCCAAATGATTAAATGAGCAAAGGAAGAGTAAGTGTTTTGAAAAATCTGAAGAGTAGACTGCAGATGAGAGACACTGTAAGTTTTTCCTTCCGAAACAGAAGCCTGTGTCTTCCTGGCATTGCATTCTTTATCTCCAACCACCTTTTTGGTGACTGCAGTTCACAGTATACATTCTTCACTCAATAGCAATCAGCCTACACTGAGGTATATGTGCTAAGAATATACTACTAATTAAAAAAAAACTAATAATTACATACTTAATCTTGAAGCATATAAAATCCAAGGTGATTTTCATAATTTTTCACTCCATTGTTTTCTACATTCTATTTCAAAATTGAAACACCTAGTAAGGAAAAATGAGTAGGGGACCGCAATAATACATGCATAGAAAGTCAGTTAAAACTGGGAGCATTACTGGATTATAATTTGGGGGAATGTATTATTACTAACACTTGTAATTTTATTCCCTTTAATTCTCTGATATACTAGGTTGATATTTATTTAAAATAGTAATACCAACATAGAGGCACATGGTACTCATGTTACAGTAGATTGAGAAAGACAAAGTTTATGAGGCAGGAAGTGAAAACATAGAAAATTAGCAATGGTATCAAAACAAGGGGCAGTACTGCCTAAAAAGAAAGCAGAGTTTCTAATTTTTGGAGACAACAGGAACAAGCCACATGGGAGCCAACCAGCTTAAGCTGTATACCAGAAACTGCACCAGAAGGAAAATGAAGTTCATAAAATATGTTGATGCTAAACCCCAACATCCAGACAGTAAGAGAATAGGGTAGGGTTTATGTAGATGCTGAAAACTACTCAGAGAGGTAGACATGGAAGCAAATACACTAATGAGCATCAGAAAAATCAAAGCACAAAAGGGTCTGAAAAATAAATCGTAAAGGGACTTGGTAGTCTGATTAAAGGAATAAGAGAATCAAATTAGAAAACCAAAATATAAAGACTTGTGCACATGATAGACCCAGAGAATGCTCAGCAGAGAATATTTCAGCCTTAGTGACCAGTGAACAGAAGCCTCCAGCATCAGGAACAAACACCCTGGTCAGGACTCATGACTGTGTACCTCTGGGAACAGGCTCAGTTTCAAAGTTTGGGCACTATACCACCTAAAAGCGAACACAGACAAGGATTATAGCTTGCTATGGCACTGAATTACAGACAGTAGTGTTTGTTACTTTATTTTTCTCATTCAACTATAAAGTTAGTGAATCACTAACCAATGATAATTGACACCATGAGTTTCCAGTCAGATCCTCTTTAGTCATACAATGGATATCTGAACCTGTTATATGATCCCCAGTAATAGTTTTGATAATTGAATTTATTGATGTTTAATTGAAGGGGAATTGCTTTACAATACTGTACTGCTTTCGGCCAAACAGCAACATGAATCAGCCATAGGTATACCTATGTCCCCTGCTCTTGATCCTCCTTCCCGCCATCCTTCCCGTCCCACCCCTCGAAGTTGTTAGAGAAAAATATGGAAGGCATCACAAATTTGTGTGTCATCCTTGGGCAGGGGCCATGCTAATCTTCTCAGTATTATTCCAATTTTTAAATATATGTGCTACCAAAGCAAACACACGAATAACATTTTAACAGAAAAAAAATCATATAGTTAGTCATCCACCAATAAATGATCAATTACATTAGGAATTAGGGTATTTCGCTATATTTACCAGCTCTTATGAAGTCAAATTTTATAAGGTTCAAAGTTCCATGAAGGAATTAAGCATATTTTTATGCATAACACATGTATACATGAACAGAAATATGTGCACACAAATACATCTATGTTATACAAGCTATTATTCTCCTTTCCTGTCACAATAAGGTCTTTAGTTGATGAGAGAGATAGTCCCAAATTTCTCCAACTTATATGTCTTCCTTTGAGAACCACTTCTTTTATTTTCATCACCTAATTTTAACTAACCATTTTATTCTTAGATACCATACCCCTTTAAACTAACTAAGAGCAGAGAAAACCTAGTAAATGCTGATATCGTATCCTTAATTAAATTACCACTCTTTTGGTAAATTGGAAAAAGAATCATGTTCAGGTCTCATACAGAAGGATAAAATCTCTATTTTATCATTTCTCTTGTTCATACTCAATTCTTGCTCACTTCAGTCTTAAATTCTGCTTGTGTACAAAGGACTCACAGGAAAAGTAATATTAATATCATGCTTGCAAGAGTCTACGATTTTATGCTTTCCTTGGCCAAAGGCAGTGCCAGGAATAATTTCTGAAATATTACAACACATCATGGAAACATGAAGTCTAGCTTTATTATCAAAGAGGAGATGCTTGGAGATAGTTCAAAAACTAAGCCCCATGGGTTGTCAGGATGTACTCCTGAACAGACAGATAAATTTTGTCCCTAAAATGTCAAAGTCAGGAAAGGGCAGGCCTTGTTCGCAGAGCCAATGACGTTGTCTTGGGTGCTGACCAGGTAATATTCTTGTATTATCATTTGGAGAGATATTTGCTATTTTCTCAAAGAAACAAACATAACGAGAGAATTAAAGAAGTATAAAAGTAGAAGAGCTGTCAAGGTGCCTAGAAGAATGGCTAGCCAGGAGAACCAGGCCCCCACACTGATAATTGTTAGAGACTGTAACAGTGAGTGTTTTATAGACAGAGCAGAACAAGTGGATAAAACCAGTGTTCTAGGGTCACTTTGTTTTGCAGTCAAAGACAAAATATTTTTCTCTTTAAGGAGAGTCATCAAGCTCTGGATGTGGTCCTGGTTACACACATGCAGACCGAGAGCCACAGGCATGTGTGATGTGACATCAGGAAGTGAACAGATGAGTGTATTGGTGCCCAGTCACCTGCATCTGCTAATAATGGGACCTGGGGAAAATCTTGCCCTCTCCAAGTCATCACATCTTCATTAACATAACTTGATGATCGTAGTGAAAATTAAGGCTATCTCACAGGGTTCTTGTGAAACACAAATTTTAACATGTTTTAAAGCTTTGGGGAAAGTATCAAAAACATGCATCGGGTTACTAAGGTGAGTGAGCAGATCCAAGGTACAGTATCCTTTTTCTCTGAGTATTCTCTTTGTGCTCAAAAGTAGCGATCAGTCAGTCATGTGTTTCCTCTTACCCCACTGTGATGGTAAACCACACAGATCAACTGGACTTTTCTTGCCATTTCAGTGTCTAAAATTCAAGCGTTAGTCAATGTAGAGTGAAAAAATTACAAACTCCTAGAGGGCCCTGTTGCCAGAGTCTGCAGTGTCCCAACACTAAACTGTCTTTAAAAAATGGCCTAAACACTCCAGCTCAGAATTAAGTTCCAAATGTTTTCAGAGCACAAAAGTACTTCTGGGAGCAATATAAAATTACAGAGAGTAACCTACTTCTCCAGCTATCTATCTGTGCAAATATCATCATCCATTTAAACTGACACAGAAGGCGTTCCTTCTTCCCCACCCCAGCTACTATAGCACCAACTCCTGCTTAGAGCAACAGGGAAAGAGAAGCCTTCCCTCCACCGGATGGATTTGATAACCTCAGGTGACTAGATTATCTCAGAATGGCTCATGTTTTTTATTAAACAGGGTCCTGCCTGCTCCTGCTGCTGATCATGTCGAATCTGCTCTTGTGCCAAGGCAACTCATGCCGGTCCTGCTGTTCTGACGTGTTTGACATCCCCCTGGAATCCCTTACAGACCTGTTTCTCAATGCCTCCAGGCTGTCCCACAACATCTTTAAGCATTCCGCCATAATTTTCCATGAGTTTGTAAGTACTGTGGTGGTGGTGGTTTAGTTGCTAAGTCGTGTCTGACTCTTGCGACCCCATGGTCTGTAGCCTTCCAGGCTTGCAGATGGAACCCTTGCATAAGTGACTGGGCTATACTGTCCTTTCAACAAGAAGGCTGCATCAGCCAAACTTCAAATAACACAGTCTCTAGGTCAAAGAAGCCATCAGCTCATACGATGTGGAAATCGAGAACAGGATCAGTTTTGTGAAATCTCAAAGATTCCTAAGAAGTGCAATAACTTTTTCAATTTCCTTTCATTCATTTTCTTTTGTAAATTTTTAAAATAAATGATTTTGTATCTGTTCTCAAGAATGCCATAAAAGGGGGCTTCCCTGGTAGCTCAGTGGTAAAGAATCAGCCTGCCAGGGCAGGAGACCCAGGTTTGATCCCTGATCAGGGAAGATCCCACGTATCAAAGAGCAACTAATCCCAGGCGCTACAGCTACTGAGCCTGCGCTCTAGAGTCGGGAAGCCACAGCCACTGAAGCCTGCATGCCTTGGAGTCCGTGCTTGGCAATAAGAGAAGGTACTGCAATGGGAAGCCTGTGCACGGCAACCAGAGAGTAGCCCCTGCTCCCCACGACTCGAGAAAAGCAGCAATGGAGACTCAGCACAGCCAAAAATAAATAAATAAAATATTAAAAAAAGAATGCCATAAAAAAATACAACAGACTCAGTGGAATAAACCACAGAAATTTATTTCCTCACAGTTCTGGAGGCTAGAAGTCCCAGATCAGGGTGCCAGCAAGGTGAGGTTCTGGTCAGAACTCTTTCCTCCCAGGCTGGATTCTCCGTTCATCCTCACACAGGGTGGGGGCCTGGGGAAGAGAGATAGAGGAAAAGACACAGAGACACAGAGAGAATTCTCTGGTGTTTTGCTTCATGAAGACACTAAACCTATTGAATTAATGTTCCACCCTAAGAGCTCATTTCACCTTAATGGGCTTCACTGGTGGCTCAAATGGTAGAGAATCTGCCCTCAATGTGAGAGACCTGGGTTCTATCCCTGGGTCTGGAAGATCCCCTGGAGAAGGATATGGCAAGCCACTCCAGTATTCTTGCCTGAGAAATCCCATGGACAGAGGAATTTGGTGGGCTACAGTCCAGGCGATCCCAAAAAGTCGGAACCCTTTTCAAAACACAGTACTTTGGCAGTTAGGGCTCTAACAATGAACTTGAAGAACACACATTCAGTCCACAATACTACCTGACACAAAGCACTTTTAGGTGGGACTAGGGAAAAGGAAGCATGTTGATTTTCTGGTCCTTCATTGTCTCTCTGGGCTTTCTTCTCCAGGCTTAGAGTAAATAGCCAATAAATGAGAACTGCTCTGCAGTGAACTTGGTGGATGGAACATTTTAAACAAAGCTGAATCCTGGTCACAAAATCAAATAATGTTAGTTTTTTTAATGCTACAATTTATTGTTTTAAGATTTGCAGTGAATAGCTTTAGAGCTACAGTAGAAAGGGAGTTTTCAATTGGAAACAATTATTATTTTTCTGAGGAAAGTATTTGAAAGTTGTATGTTAATACTTTTAGTTCTATCAAGGAGCACACAGTAGAGCAGACAGCTAATAAAAAGTGGTTCTAAAGGTTTCTATTAAATTCACGTAGTTTTTTTTACTCAGTAGTTTTTGTTTCATCCTCCATTTTTGACTGTCCATTTTTCTCCAACTCTTCCGAGGAATCTCTTGAAATGTGCATAACTTACGCTAAAGATTAGTTTTTCTCTATCAATGTGTTAGCTAGATTTTTCTACTCTTATTATTCTCAGTCCATTGCTTAGTATTTCCTATAACTTTATGCCGTGTTTTTCTGCCATAACACTTTGTCACCATAAACAACATTGCATTCTGTACCTGGGATGAACACTAAGGTTTTTGGTGGGCGGATTCAGAGATAAGTCAGAGTCACAACTGTATAACTCCTTATAAGGGAATATTTTGGCTCTGCTGCTGCTGCTGCTGCTAAGTCGCTTCAGTCGTGTCCGACTCTGTGTGACCCAGAGACGGCAGCCCACCAGGCTCCCCTGTTCCTGGGATTCTCCAAGCAAGAACACTGGAGTGGGCTGTCATTTCCTTCTCCAATGCATGAAAGTGAAAAGTGAAAGGGAAGTCGCTCAGTCGTGTCTGACTCTTCGCGACCCCATGGACCGCAGCCTACCAGACTCCTCCATCCATGGGATTTTCCAGGCAAGAGTACTGGAGTGGGGTGCCATCGCCTTCTCTGATATCGGCTCTAACCTATAGTAAACAAAAGACTACATGGTAAATATAGGTGCATGCATGCATTTTAAGTCACGTCCAATTCTGTGTCCAATTCTTGGCAACCCTACTGACTGTAGCCCAACAGGCTCCTCTGTCCATAGGATTGGCCAGGCAAGAATACTGGAGTATGCTGCTATACCCTCTTGCAAGGGATGCTCCTCACCTAGCATCAAACCTGAGTCTTCTTATATCTCCTGCATCGGCAGGAATGTTCTTTAACACTACTGTCACCTGGGAAGCACCAAGTATTGGTACAAAAGTACTAGATTTGGTTCAAATACTAAAAAGTAAAAAAAAAAAAAAAAAAGATAATAAAATATAGAAGGGAAAAGGTTGAACTTAGAAAAGTTATATGTAAAATCATTTTTATAGAGACAATGTATAGAAAAAGTAGGAAAAGAATGACTTTTAAATTTTATGATGCCCCCTCTTTAAAAAAATTACAAGACTGTTAAATATGTTAATGTTCTGGTAATGGGTTCATCTACCAAATGCCCAACAACCCTAACTAACTGCCTGATCACTTTCAGAATGAAAAATACGCCCGGAACCTACCGTACACTATCAATGCCACCAAGAGCTGCCACACCAATCCCCTCCAGACTCCCCAAGAAAGAGAAAAAGCCCTAAAGATGAACGTGAGTCTTTCACCTGGGTTTTTTACCAGGTCAAATGAGACAGTATATAGCTTACCAGGCTTCATAATATAAGAGATAATGGTAACTGTACATGCAGAAAAGGGTGGAGGAACCGTAAACAACTGAAGAGAAATTATAGTATGCCCTTGATGAAGCATTAGCGAAATCAAGGGATGACTAAAAATCTGTAGTAGCAAGATAAATAACCGATCTAAATTGTCCATGCAGACAACTTTAGTTCAACGAATGGATTAGACACAGCATTGCAGCTATTATACTGTACGAAAACAGGAAATGAATGGGCACTTCCATGTGTAAAATATAAGGTTGCAAAATTCATGAATATGTAAGAAACACACCCCAGTTTTGAGTCCTCCATGTTACTAGTGACTCCTACTTGGGAATCCTACACTGCACCACCCGAGCCCCCGCATCTGCCTTTCAAGGCTCTCCTGATTCTGCTTCTACTTCTCCTACAACTCCTTCATTCGTCATTCTCAATGACTCCTCTGTCACCTTTTGTTTTTAATTTGTAAATCTCCCCCACAATGATCTATAAAACATTGCTTTGTTTCTCATGGCCACAACAATTGCCTCTGTTCTGAGGACAACACAGTTTACATATCAAGCCTCAATCATTTATGGCCGCTCCAAATTTTCACCATTATAATCTCTCCTTTCTGATTTCCTGCATTATCCTTCGTCCTAACATTATTTAAAATATTTTCACATTCATCCCCCCTTAAAATACTATTTTATGTCTTTGCATCTTTCTTAACGATACTAGCATTCTTTTCCTCTGTTAAACTCATTAATAGTGAGGATGATCAAGTAAAGGAAAAAGGTCAAAAGAGGAAGGGGACTGTTCAATAAACTTAAATTTAAAGTTTATTAAGAGTTACTACATGGCCATACATTTTACTAACCACTTTATGGGACTTCCCTGGTGACTCAGAGGTTAAAGTGTCTGCCTCCTATGCGGGAGACCTGGGTTCGATCCCTGTGTCGGGAAGATCCCCTGGAGAAGGAAATGGTAATCCACTCCAGTATTCTTGCCTGGAGAATCCCATGGACAGAGAAGCCTAGTAGGTTATAGTCCACGGGGTCGCAAAGAGTCGGACACGACTGAGCGACTTCACCTCCTCACCTCCTCACCTTATGTGTATTACTATATTTAATCCTACTCAGTTCTCTGTTCTTTACCAGTAAAACAGTTCATGGCTGTAAAGAAATCAAGAATATTAACTAGAGATCTTCAGGCCCCGGGATTTTCAGGCTCAGTTCTGCTAGTAGTAGTGAACTAAGGAGGGGAAACCCTCCCTTGTGACTCCCACTGATGCTGCTACTAAAGACAATGCTGTG
Organism: Cephalophus harveyi; assembly: GCA_006410635.1. Lineage (NCBI taxonomy): Eukaryota > Metazoa > Chordata > Mammalia > Artiodactyla > Bovidae > Cephalophus > Cephalophus harveyi. The sequence goes on along the minus strand of SJYT01029193.1, from coordinate 36,665 downwards.
CCATTTTCTGCCCGGACACATGTCAACAAAACAGACTCTTCTGATGTCAGCAGGGGGCTGGTGTGGGATCACCTGAGGAGAGGAGCCTGTTTAGGAATGCCATGTCTTCCTCCTTGTCTCTTTGTTGTAATATCATAAAACAATTACCGATCAAAAATCAATATGAAGGACTCATCTGATTCATTAATACAAATGAATCACTGGGTGTCAATGATGCGGGCACAGGTGGAATCCCTCTTTCCTGGGTCAGGCACTGCAGGCACATACTGACTTGCCATAAAATACTTAGATTCTCTCACGCAAATATACAAACACAAAAGAACTCACTGAGTGGTGGTAGAATTTCAGAGGAAAAAAGAAAATTTTTCATGTTATAGATTAGAACTCATCAGAAGAATTAGTTCCTAAAATAACCTAGATTTTTATACTTCAGCAAAGTGTGAACTAATAGCTTACATTTTATACTTTTGCAACATTTACTACCTTCAAAAATCTCTGCATATGCATAGGAATGACCAAGAGTTTTTTAGGTCAGCTGTTTTGAGCAAAGGTCACTTGTTACCAAAACCACTGAATTATGATTATTTTAATGAGACTGTTTCTTCTGATTGTTTAGAATGAAGACCTTAGTAAGTGGATACTCATGTTACTGTACTCCTGGCATAGACCTCTGTATGAACTAATCAGGGACCTGCGGAGTATGAAAGAAGTCTCAGATACTATCCTATCAAATGCCAGAGAGAGTGTGAAAAATCTAATAGAACTTCAAGCATTCATAGAAAGGCAATTCAGCCAGGTGAGCATCCTGCAGAGGGCTCTCTTGCTTTGTTCATGAATGAATGAGGTGACCTCTGTAATGTGTAAGGTGTTTTGAAATATCTCATTTTGTAAGAAAAAGATTCATGACTTCTATATTCTAGACTGCTACTACATAAAGCAGGAGCCTAGTCATTCATAGTGATAGATTCTACTGCAAAGGAATCAGAATTTCACTGCAATTTTTGACATGGGCAGCCTTCCCTGCATTGCACACAATTCCACCAAAAGCTTGGCTCTTTCCTGGGCACAGGTGGTTGAAATATTTTCAAGAGTAAGAGAACTAGAGAACAGAATTTCCAAGATCAGCATTTTCTTCAAAGTAACCCAGGACATATACTATTGAAGTTCCAATTGTCTTCTTTCTCTGTTCTCTTCAAATCAAAGAATGAGAGTGGGAAGGAAGAAAAGACAAAGTTAAAACTAATTTTGAGTATGTTTCTACATTTTAGATTCCTAATAGTTTTCTCATAGGCTGGCTCCAAAATCCCTGTCTAGAGAGTTTTATATTCGTATGTCTTCTCCAAATCTTAATTTGATAATTAGAAGCAACAAAGATAAGCACATACTAATAAAACACATAACAAGTCATTATCATTTGGGTATTTAGGTTATTTACCCAATAAGGCGGACAATGCAAGAGGCTCACATTCACTGGTCAATCGCGTCTTGGGCATCCAGAGATGAATATGTGCGACATTCTGCATTTTATAAGCTGTTCAAGTGCCTGTATAGGGATTCACATAAAGTTGACACGTACACCAAAATCCTGGCTTGCCGAGTCACCAACACGTGCTAAATCCACAGCCATCCCATCCAGCTCTGAGGTGGTCATGATGATGCATCCCACAGCAAGCTTCTTTGAAATTTATAGCTTTTTAATGCATGCTCTGTGAAATGGGTCCCTTCTTAAAAAAAATAAACACAGACTCTATAGAGATGTCAAAATCTAAGAGGGTAATTTCTTAACATTTCTTATCTTCATTTAATATAAACTCAAAAGAAAATTGACTCCTACAATTGAGAGAATGAAGCTCCTATTAAAATTAGTCACAAATAGCAGAACCTGGCATTACAAAGATGACCATTAAGAGATTATTTAAGAATCACAGACAATTATTCTGGTCAAGTTATTAGAATCAAAGATTTAGACAATTGTTCATGGTTCTGGTCATGCCACCAAGAAGACAGAATACTCAGGATTCTTTATGAAAGCCAGCCACACACTGTCAGCCAACTATCACAGTGTTACACCAGACAAGATAAGTGCTTTGCAGTTTTGTATAAATAGCATGAGGTTTACTGAACTGTGTAAAGATTGTTAGGATGCTGTCTTAGTCCTTCTGGGTTGCTATAACAAAACATCACAGACTTAAAAACAATGGAAATGGATTTCCACAGCGTGGTCATGCAGGGTCCTTTCTGGTCACACACTTCTTACTGTATCCTCACACGGGGGAGGGTTCGGGAGCTCTGAGTGTCTCTTATTAAAAGCACTCAACTGATTGAAGAGGCTCCACCCTTATAACTCCATCACCTCACAAAAGCACCACCTAGGGTTACCATAACCATGGGAATCAGGATTTCATCATATGAAATTTCTGGGGACACAAAGGCTGAGACCATAGCAGATACAAAGGTGAACTGGCTCATCCTCCTCCAGGGGCTGTCGTCACCCACACTCCACTGCATCCTCCTCTCCTGCATCACCTTGCAGCCTTTCCACACATTCCATCACTCTGGGTTTCACAAGTCCCGGTCAGTCAAGTGTCAGCTCCATCTCATATTCAGCCTATTCAGTGTTTCCCTCTCTCCTGCTGAGGCCCAGGGGACCTACCAGGAAGTGCAGATGAGTCCATTTCTGCAAGGGTCCTTCTCTCTCCCTCTCTGGATCTTCATTCCTTGGGCCATGTTGGAACCGGTTAGATGGTAACGAGATGGGAAAGTTCTGACATCACTGGCTTACATGGTGCTGTTGTAGCCTCCTCTTGGTCCAGATGGACTGATCTGAAATTCCCCCTGACTGACAAGTGTTTCCCTTGAGGGGTATCCTGGTGATTTTCCAGGACTTTCACAAGTTGTGGATCCTCAACGTCAGAGTTTCCTTTTTAATCAGGGGAAATGTTCTGGAGCCCACAGCTCCCCACCTGCAGTATTCACCACAGCCTCTCTGTTTCTCTCACTCTGCAAGCACCATCTGGAAACTTAAGTAGCCCACAGTGAGCTGCCTAGTAGCTGACCCACAGGATATCCATGTATGATAAACACTCTAAATAATTGAATGGCAGAAATACTGGTGTGCATCTGTCCACTGCTGTGGATTCTGGACAATTGTCCAACTGGTCACATAGACACTGAGTAGATCAGAAAGCTGGTTCAAAAACACATTTATCTGAGAAGTGAGATACCATTCTCTCTTCCTTTTAGAGTAACTATCCTTGTCAGTAATTATTTGGTTTATAAACCTGCCCTAGTAGGTCCCTGAATTATAAAATTCTCCAAATAGACTGAGTCTCTACTGAGACTGGAGCAATGTGACTGGATTAGGGATGCTCAGCTTGTTCAACAGCCTCCAAACAACCTGGGATGAGGGCCAATCTCTTGACTGGATCCCCTAAGAAGTCAGTGATGTTGCTGGGCTGGTTTTGCAGCATCTTTAGGGCTTTAGCAGTAATTCCTGGTAAACAGAAAATGGGAAATCAGAAGGTAGAAGGGAAAGGGGGATGAATAAGAGAGAAGGAAGCAAAAGACAGAAGGAAGGAAAAGCAGCAAAGGGAAAGTGAGTCTAGGACTTGGGTAGTGAAGGATGAAAAGATGTTAGAACACTTTATTTTCAAGCACCCAAATATATATGCTTTTTAAAATATCCTAAGAGCAGATATTTCATATTCCCTTTTATTTCCATTTTCTCTTCTCTTTGAAATTGTCCTTTATATTAGGAGTATTCTTTAGTTGTTACTAAAGGCCATAGTTCTAGAGATGAACAAAGACCGGCAACTCTTCAGGGCAGAATCCAGGCAAATTATTTTCTTTTAGGCAAAGTCACCTTTCACCCACATACAGGAACACTGTCCAGCAAAACCAACCTCTTCCCTCATAGCCAGGGTTATTCTGGCCTGAGTCCTGCCCCTGCCTCTACCTGGGATGACCCAAACCTTTCAGAACATGACAGAATGCTCTGCCTCAAAGCAATCTATCAATCCCTCCTTTGGCTTCTTCATGCATGTAAAGTGTCAACTTTCTTGTACTTTCACTTTCTTCTTCAAAAAGATAAAAGAAAAAACCCCGTAGGCACTTTCTAAGTCATTTACTGCCCAAAACATCTAATTCTATTGTGTCACTTGCTTAACTTTCTTTCCTTCAATGTCTAGATATTTCCAGCAGAGAGGGTGTTTATTAGAGTGAAAATTTGGCAATAAGGGGGACAATGCAATTTGAGGAAATATACACTCACCAATAGACCACATGCATCTTCATGTATGTGTCTCTTATAAAATTTATTTCAAGCATGAATTTAGGACTTTACATCAAGCACAGAGGGGGTGACATTGAGAGTGCTCTCCTTGCTTGGCTGTGACATATAAAGCGAATACTGTAGATTTCAGACAATATTGAACAGAGCCATAGATATTCTATAGAGTCATCAGGAATAGTCAAAGAGGGTATATTTGGACAGGATTTAACAGTCACTCCCTTACCATCCAGAAAGCATTGATTTTCCCCTCCTTTACAGGTTTTCATGTAAGATTACATTTGAAGAAATGGCCCTGCTATATCAAGAATAGTAGCAGTGGTTACACCCACTCCAGTGTTCTTGCCTGGAGAATCTCAGGGACGGGGGAGCCTGGTGGGCTGCCGTCTATGGGGTCGCACAGAGTCGGACACGACTGGGGCGACTTAGCAGCAGCAGCAGCAACAGCAGCAGTGGTTACCCAATGGAAACAAACAAATGAAGAAGTTCACTGAAGTTCACTTCACTTTGAAGTTCACTGACCCTATAGATTAGTAAATCACATGTCATGGATACAATGAAGACTTAAACTGAGGTTTTAAAAGTCTCTATTTTCCAGAAGCAGGGCTGCAATTTTTGGAGAAGGAGAGGGTGATATAAACACAAAAACTGCTATATTGCATGGTAGCGTGAAGAAGAATAAGATGTGATGCCACCACGGGGCTACAGTGGATTGAAGTACAGCTAGGAGCCATCTGAGTGTGTCATAGGAGTGACACTGATGGGATGGCTTTATGATGCAGTTTTTAATGGTTGATGGGATATTGATGTGGAAAAATGGGAAAACAGTATATCTGTCAATTCATTTATGATCACCTTATGAAGTAAGGATCTGCAGCATCCTAGATCAAGGCAACTGAGATATTAATACATATAACATTATAAGGTATCAGTGAATAATCAAGTCTGACAAAAACACAAGAAATTTTCATTTTTTACCATTCATGTTGTATCTCTCATGATTATGCTTCCATGATATACTGTATATATTATTATAGGGTTAGAATGGAGAAATACTTGTATGAATTTTTATGCATTATGGAGAATCATAATATATCATGTATATTATATGATATATAATCATATATAATGATATGATTATCATTAATAATATATATATATAACTATATATAATAATATATATAATAATTATGGATGTGAGTCTGAGTGAACTCTGAGAGATGGTGATGGACAGGGAGGCCTGGCGTGCTGTGATTCATGGGGTTGCAAAGAGTTGGACACGACTGAGCGACTGAACTGAATTGATAATAATTATATATAATTATTAATTAATATATTAATTAATTAATATTAATTATTTATTAATAATATATTATATAACAATATAATATATAATAATTAATTATTATATTATCATATAATAATTATATGATATATAATGATATATATAATATATACAAATATATAAATAATATAATATATAATATATAATTATATATAATATAATTATTAACTAATTAATATTAATTAATTATTAAGATATTAATAATATATATTATATAATATATAATAGTATATAACATGTAATAATTAATTACTATATTATTATTATATATCATATAATAATTATATGATATATAATGATATATAATCATATATTCCAATTTGGAGAGTTTGTCTTTATTCTACAAAGGAACAGGAAACCAAGAACATTTAGTCCAAGAGAGCAGAAAGTCCAGAATTAGAAAAGAGAAACTTTAATGTGGATTGTGGAGTTGTGGCTGTTGGGGCTGGTAGAGAAACAGAAAGAGACCAGAAAGAGCTGGGAATATTATGACACTAAAAATCAAAGAGGGCTCTGCCAAGTGAAAAGACGCAAAGGATGTGAGAGAAACAGGAAATGAAATAGACCTTGACCACATGCAAGGAATGAGGCAGACATAAGAGTCAAAAAAGGGCATCCAACAATATGGAATGAGTTGAGTCAATAAATGACTGAAAAGTCAGGTTGAAGGGAGGAAATAAATTAAGATTTTTATCCAAAAGCACCTGAGCTCTATTTCCCTGTATTTCATCAACTTAGTACCAGAAATCACCAAAAAATGTTAAGGTTCTGCAGCAAATGATAGAAACAAATATTCTATGGAGCCTCTGCTAGACCCTATGGAATACCAGATCCAAAGCATGACTACCCAGTGATAACAAGCAGTAAGTCTCTAGTCACTTTCAACACTTAAATAAGACATACATTGTAAACATAGAGGATGAATGGAATCAAATGGAAACAACCCATACCTTTACAGAGCCAGCCTAAACAAAACCTAAAACCCAAGCAAATTAGAGGTAATGGTCTCCATAATCATATGTCCACTTTCTCCAAGAGTGTCTCATTCTTTTTGCCTGAATCCTCCCTTGTTTGCTAGCCCTTCATTGCCTTACTCTCAGCAGATGATCAGCTAATCACTAATCAAATAAATAATTAAACAGTGTTCACACCTGAAATATATTTGTATTGATGGACTCTTCAAACTGAAAAGCTTTCTAATAGCCTGAACGTAAAACTCTAAAACTGGAAGGACTCCTTCCCAGCCTCTTTCCAAAATGCCCAGTGGGCAGCAATTGCGAGTCTAGCTACTTAGATGTCTTCTGCCATAATTATAACCTGTTTGGATAGTGAAGACAGGAGATGGATGAAGCACTGAAAGATGTCGAGAAAGAAATGCATGGACACGTGGAAAAGATACCATAAGCCTTAAACACCGATCTATGCCTGCACACCAAACCATGTGTGATGGAGCCAGGTGGGCCTAATCAGGGATGGATTTTTCAAGAAAGTCCTATATGAGTTGGCACTGAGTAGTGTGATTCAACTCAACTGTTTCAACATGATTCTTTGATTCTAAGACTCAAAGCCACTTGTCTCATTTAACTGCACTAAGTCAAAAAGGGAATATACTTATTGCCTATTTGAACACTGCTAAGAGTTACCCTGCTTATTTAACTTATATGCAGAGTACATCATGAGAAACGTTGGACCGGAAGAAACACAAGCTGGAATCAAGATTCCTGGGAGAAATATCAATAACCTTAGATATGCAGATGATGCCAACCTTATGGCAGAAAGTGAAGAGGAACTAAAAAGCCTCTTGATGAAAGTGAAAGATGAGAGTGAAAAAGTTGGCTTAAGGCTCAACATTCAGAAAATGAGGATCATGGCATCCATTCCCATCATTTTTATGTCAATATTATCTATTTATAATGATACCTGAAACTGAAATACCATATTTGTCAATGTGACCTATGTATAATGATCATATATTCATTATGTTATATACATAACACATATGCATACCTTCAGTTAAGTTCAGTCACTCAGTCATATCCAACTGTTTGAGACCCCCATGGACATCAGGCTTCCCTGTCTTCCACCGTCTCCTGAAGCTTGCTCAAAGTCATGTCCATCGAGTCGGTGATGCCATCCAACCATCTCATCCTCTGCCATCTCCTTCTCCTCCTGCCATCCATCTTTCCCATCATCAGGGTCTTTTCCAATGAGTCAGTTCTTTGCATCAAGTAGAAAAATTTTTGGAGCTTCAGCTTCAGTATCAGTCCTTTCAATGAATATTCTGGGCTGATTTCCTTTAGTATTGACCAGTTTGATCTCCTTGCAGTCCAGGGGACTCTCAAGAGAATTCTCCAACACCGCAGTTCAAAAGCATCAATTCTTGGTGCTCAGTTTTCTTATGGTCCAGGTCTTACATCCATATTGCCTGCTGGAAAAACCATAGCTTTGACTAGATGGAATTTTATTTCTATATATAAACATATATGTACACAGAGCTATGTAAGGAAAAGTTTTGAAAAGGAATATAATTCTATCTTGGATGAAGAAAATAAATCAACTAGTATATATATTTTTCAAATGTGCATTTTAGCTGTCATATTGGGTCTAAAACTTTAACTTCAAATGTGGGTTATGTTTATGCTGATGAAACAGAAACGTGTCTTAACCTTGTAACATTAACTGCAGAACAGCTTATTTACAACAGCTAATCAAAACCACAAAATTTTGAAACCTGTAGGTCTTCCCGGTACTCTGCTATTTGTCATTTAACCAATTGATCATTGACTTAATTCCTCCTTGACTCAGAAACTCTTATAGGTGCTTAGTTTACATCACTAAACAAAGCAGGCAGACACTTATCCTCATGGAACTGATATTCTAGCTGGGGGAAGACAGATAATCTGCAATAAACATGAATCCAAGTATATTATATGGTATGTTAACAGGTGATCTGTACTAAGGTAAAAGAAATAGTAAAGCAGAGGACGGGGTTTTGGGAATGAATGTGAAGAAAAGGATGTGATTTAAAGAAAAACAATTTAGACCACACTAAAGGAAGCAAACACGCTCTCTTGCATTCAAGATTCAAGTTTTCCCCTGTCCAATCAGGACTCTTGGTCTTCTAACCAACTTCAAAAATGTTTCCGTCTCTGAGGCTCTATGCAAACTCATGCAAACATGGATGTTCTGAACATTCTGCCTCTCTTCAGCTGAATTGGTTTCATAAAAATTTTTGGTGAACTCCCCCAAATTAAGTAACATTTTATGCCACAAATTTTGATAATTTTCTGTTTCCTGAAGAACTAATCTCCAAGTTATTTTCCCTTTTTCAACATACTGTCAATGACCTAATTATACTATGTAAAAATATTATATATGCATTGTTATTCTAATATATTATGACATTTAAAAAATACACGCAAAATATAAACTAAATGAGAGTGAGATAAAAATAAATGGAGATGGTAACATTTTCTTCCCCAGGTGATGAGGATACTCATTTTTATGGCCACTGGACTAATGGATTCTGAATGTACACACATAGTTATACCAGTTGTTTACTATAATAATAATGTAATTTCTTTTGTATATAGCTTCAATCAATGTTCTCAGAATACCACAAGGGGCCAAGAATAAAATTATATATGAATAACTCTCTTCATATGCATATATAAAATTTTGAGCTCAATTAAGTAATCATCTTAAGTTCTTTTGTTATTCTGTCAATTCATCTACTGGTAAATAATCTACTCTACAATAAACTCTACAATATCTTTCTTTTTTTCAGGATTTAAATCTCAAATTATAATAAAAGCAGAGTAATGACCTTGAAAAAAATGGCCTAGTTAAAAAGTTGGCTTAAAGCTCAACATTCAGAAAACGAAGATCATGGCATCTGGTCCCATCACTTCATGGCAAATAGATGGGGAAACAGTGGAAACAGTGGCTGACTTTATTTTTCTGAGCTCCAAAATCATTGCAGATGTTGATTGAGCCAAAAATTAAAAGACACTTACTGCTTGGAAGGAAAGTTATGACCAACCTAGACAGCATATTAAAAACCAAAAACATTACATTGTCTAGAAGGTCCGTCTAGTTAAGGCTACAGTTTTTCCAGTGGTCATGTATGGATGTGAGAGTTGGACTATAAAGAAAGTTGAGTGCTGAAGAATTGATGCTTTTGAACTCTGCTGTTGGAGCAGACTCTTGAGAGTCCCTTGGACTGCAAGGAGATCCAACCAGTCCATTCTGAAGGAGATCAGTCCTGGGTGTTCATTGGAAGGACTGATGAAGCTGAACGCCAATACTTTGGCCACCTGATGCGAAGAGTTGACTCATTTGAAAAGATCCAAATGCTGGAAAAAATGGAGGGCAGGAGGAGAAGGGGACAAAAGAGGATGAGATGGTTGGATAGCCTCACTGATGCAATGGACATGGGTTTTGGTGGACTCCTAGATTTGATGATCTAGGGAGGCCTAATGTGCTGTAGTTCATGGGTCACAAAGAGTCGGACACGACTGAGAAGCTGAACCGAATGGAACTGAAATGGCCTAGAAGAATAAATAAAATGTCATATGGATATCATTATATATATGAATGCATTTGTAAGGAAAATCAATGAAAAAATACAGAAGACTTACCATTTGCTGAACCAGAAGGTGTACTCACTCAGACCTGAATATACATATTATCTAAAAAAAATACTTTTTCTGCTTCTGATGACTTCTAAAGAAAGGGACTCCATGACTTTCATCTCCAGCCTACTGTGGACTTCTTTCCAATTGTCTGCTCAACTTCCCTTCATGAAATCTCTTCTCTAGGTTATAAAACACACTTTGGGCTTCTGGTTCAGACAAGATGGCCTTGATCTCTTTGTGCCCACTCCTCTGTTTGTTCTGGAAAGAAGAGACCACTAAAGGGACCTTGTATATTTGGCAGGAAGAAGGTGAACTAGATTAGGGCCTGAAGAATGGAAGATAAACACAGCAGCACCTGACAGAAGACAAGCCAGGCCCAGCATTCCTGACTTCCAGCCCAGATCAGGAGGCAGCCTGAGTAGGGCTGTCCCTCCCAAGGAATAAATGTGGAGGAACACCAGGTGGTGGGTTAGTTGCCAGGCTGTGGTTGACTCTTTAGGACCCTATGGAATGTAGCCCACCAGGTTCTTCTGTCCATGGAATTCTCCAGGCAAGAATATGGACTCCATATCCTACTCCAGGGGATCTTCCCAACTCAGGGATTGAATCCAGGTCTTCACAAGGCAAATGGATTCCTTACTGTCTGAGTCACCAGGAAAGCCAGAGAAATTTAATAATGGCATGGATATTTGGAAATTAAAAGGATAAAAACATTTGTTAATATTAGATAAAGTAGACTTTAGAGCAAAGAAAATATCTAAGGACAAGGAATACAAGGACATTACATAAGGAAAAAAGAGTCAATCCAGCAGGAATACATAATATTCCTAAATATGTATACATCAGGATTTACCTGGTGGCTCAGACAGTAAAGTGTCTGTCTACAATGAAGGAGATCTGGGTTCGATCCCTGGGTCGGGAAGATACCCTGGAGAAGGAAATGACAACCCACTCCAGTATTATTGCCTGGAAAATCCCATGGATGGAGGAGCCTGATAGACTACAGTCCATGGGGTCGCAAAGAGTTGGATACGACTGAGCGACTTCACTCATGTATACAGCAAACAACATAATCTCAAAATTCTTGAAGCAAAAATAGATACATCATATGAATACTCCTATAAACTTTAATGAGATTGAAACTGTGATATAAAATTTTTGAAAAGGAAATCATCAATCCAAGATAGGTTGACCAGAGAATTGTAACAAATAGTTAAAAAATTAAGATCAATTTGACATAATCTCTTCAAGAAAATGAAAGAGTAGGAAACCATTCCCAACTAATGAGATGGGGCCAGTATTGCTCTGTATCAAAATCAGACAAAGGCAGTTCAAAAGGAAATTTCAGACTAACATCTCTCACAAATTTGGAATTAAAAGTTTTCACTCTCACACATACAAATCAACCAAATGAATCCAACAATGTATAAAAACATCTCTTGATATAGCTTCTGGTCTTTTCCTAAGTCTTGTCCCATTACCTATCTCTCCAAAGGGTTTAAGTGAATCAAGGATACAGTCAGTTAGGGTCCCAGTAATAATATTATCATATCAGAAATACAGTGACAAATACCTGAGTCTAGGTCAAATCAGAAACTGACTTCTCCCATTAAAGTTAATCCTACCCAGTCATCCTAAATACCTAGCAAAAATAACTGCAACTAGATATATAAGATAAATAAAGCATATCTACTACATAGAAATGGTGGGTGTGTTTGATATTCTTTATATGCCCCTCAGGAACCCTGTTGATCATTTTCTATTATGTTATGAAACTTTGGCGGCTGAGAAGATCAGACTTTATCCTTCGAGCTCTCCTGGCCTCTAACTTCTACTTGAGTTTGGCCAGTGGTGGACAAAAGAGATTGGTGAGTCAGTGGAGAAAGAGATTAGTGGATTGATTATTTCCTCTGGCTCCTTTCTTGCTGGGAAGTGGCCAAGTTTCTCAGCTGAAGTCAGAAGCTCTGGTCAGAGGCCCTCGCTTTAAGCTGCAGCTATGTCCATAGCTGCAATATCCATTCTCTTCCTTTGCCCTGTTGCCCTGTAAGTTTTCATGCATCCATGTTCTTGCCTGTCTCAAACAGCTTTCCTTTTCCTTTTAAGCTATCCTTAGCTCTGATATAGGTTCCAAATCCTTAAGTTCATTGTGTGTTAGTCACTCAGGCATGTCTGACTCTTTGTGATCCCCATGGACTTTAGCCTATGAGGATTCTCTGTCCAGAGGATTCTCTGTCCAAAGTGTTCTTCAGACAAGAATACTGGAGTGGGTAACTATTGCCTTCTGCATGGATCTTCCCTGCCCCAGGGGTGCAACCCAGGTCTCCCACATTGCAGGAAGATTCTCTACCATCTGAGCCACTAGGGAAGCCACTTTTCTTTATTTTCCTTATCTGTGTAAATTGTCTTGATTTCTGACAATGATAGGGGTGGCTATGGAGCTGTTAGATAAAGATGGTCCCTCAAAGATCTAATGCTAAACTGCTTACAACAGGTGGGGGACATTTTTTTTCCTGACTCCAAAATCATATACTAACATGTCACAGGTCTTGTAAAAACAAGTGCTGAGAAATCAATGATTTAAGAAAGAATTTGGTAAAAGTGCACAAATTTTAAGCTGTAAGATGATGCATAAGGTCTGAGTATCTAATGTGTAAGCTGGTGACTATGGTTTGTAATGTGTTATTGACATTTGTGGGGCTTCCCAGGTGATGTTAGTGGTAAAGACCCCTCCTGCCAGTGCAAGATGCCTGAGACATGGATTGAATCCCTGGGTCAGGGAGATCCCCTGGAGGAGGGCATGGCAACCCACTCTAGTATTCTTTCCTGGAGAATCCCCATGGACAGAGGAGACTGGCAGGCTATATAGTCCATGGGGTCACAACGAGTTGGACATGACTGAAGTGAGTTAGCACACATGTAAGAGAGTTAAACTTAAAAGTTCTCACCAAAAAGATCTTGAAAGGTAAATTTGTGAGGGGATATTAATAGATATGTTAATTAAATCAATGGGGAAATCCATTAATCATGTACACCTATTTAACTTGTCATGTGTACTTTAAATATCTTGCCATTTTATCTGGAAATTATATTTTAAAAAACTGAAAAAAGAAAAAAAGCAAGAATTTCAATGCTTTTTATATAATACTGTAGATTAATCAGCCATTACTCTGGTATGAAAAATGTTTTTTTTTTCTTTTTAATTCCAGATAATCACCAGTGGGATTCACTGGATATTCAGAAAAGGTAGAAAACTTAGAAATTTTCTAGACAATCCTCCCATATTAAGGATATATAGGCAAATCCAAGAATGATTAAGTCACTTATCTAAACTTATAAAACTCTATGAAAAAGCAGCAATAGAAACCAGGTTACCTAGGTGTAGGTGAATCTCTACTGAATTACCCGGCAAATGGAAATATCCCCTATGCTTCGCAAAACTTGATTCTTATCTGTTTCATAGACTGATCATATTCCTAGTGGGATTCACTGGATATTCAGAAAAGGTAGAAAACTTAGAAATTTTCTAGACAATCCTCCCATATTAAGGATATATAGGTAAATCCAAGAATGATTAAGTCACTTATCTAAACTTATAAAACTATGAAAAAGCAGCAATAGAAACCAGGTTACCTAGGTGTAGGTGAATCTCTACCGAATTACCCGGCAAATGGAAATATCTCCTATGCTTCGCAAAACTTGATTCTTATCTGTTTCATAGACTGATCATATTCCGCCTTGTATTCACTGTCCAGTTAGCATAAGTTTTACCAAGTAAATTAAATTCCTTGAACGTTCAATCCTGGCGTGTCTATTCTTCTACTCTATATTTTCAAATATGCCTAAAGCTCTTTATCAATGCCATTTCTTCTCCCTGGAACACCCTCTCTCTTTTACCTCATTACTTCCCTGACATCTTTTAGATCTCAGTAAAAAACACTTCCCCAAAGCAGCCATTCCTGTTCTGACACAGCTCAGGTCTCCTTGTTATGTGGACATATGGCATTCTGTGCTTTTCCCTTTTGACACGTGTCCCAATTGTGGTGCAACATTTAAGCTTGAAATTTACCACATTTCTGTTTTTTCTATTTAAATTTAAGTCTTAATTTACAAAGTCCACGTGTGTGCTCTTCCCTGCTGTCCATTCTTTGCATCCAACAGGACTTCCTTTGATGTTCATTCAGTGAAATACTTTTATTCGTGCAGAGTAAAATTCCAATGAATTATTGATGCTGCTCTCACAGCATACAGTGAATTAAAATCATTGAGATCTGTTCTTCCCACCCAAACCCTCATACCCTGATTATTTGGACATAATTAGAGAACTAGAACTGTGGGGTCTTCCCTTGTGGCTTAGCTGGTAAAATATTTGTCTGCAATGTGGGAGGCCTGAGTTTGATCCCTGGTTTGGGGAGAGTCCCTGGAGAAGGAAAAGGCTACCCACTCCAGTATTCTGGCCTGGAGAATTCCATGGAATGTATAGTCCATGGGGTTGCAAGTTGGACACGACTGAGAGACTTTCTTAACAGAACTGGGGATGCATTTGGTTTAATTGTTACCCTATTAGATGGAAAGCATTGGATGTTTGATCTTTTATTCCACATACACTAGCCCTCATAGTTTCCTGTCCTAATTAATGTGATAATCGAGTCACTGACCAAAAGGCTGAATAGGACAGAACTAGAGACAGTGCTCTGAACCTGCCACTAGCGTCTACATTTTACCATAGGATTCTCAACTTCACTAGAGGAGTTCAGTTTGTTAGCTGTACTCTCTGATCATGACAGATAAAAATACTTTAAGGTGAACCTACAAATCAAATATTCTTACATTGTACACAAACAACTTATCTCTCTTAGAAGGTATAAAAAAAATTCACTTCCTTGATGAATTGTTATCTACTTTTCCTAGATGAAAGTACCATCTTCCTCCTCCAGCCCAGTTCAGTTCAGTTCAGTCGCTCAGTAATGTCCGACTCTTTGTGACCCCATGAATCGCAGCACGCCAGGCCTCCCTGTCCATTACCATCTCCCGGAGTTCACTCAGACTTACGTCCATCGAGTTGGTGATGCCATCCAGCCATCTCATCCTCTGTCGTCCCCTTTTCCTCCTGCCCCCAATTCCTCCCAGCATCAGAGTCTTTTCCAATGAGTCAACTCTTCGCATGAAGTGGCCAAAATACTGGAGTTTCAGCTTTAGCATCATTCCTTCCAAAGAAATCCCAGGGCTGATCTCCCTTAGAATGGACTGGTTGGATCTCCTTGCAGTCCAAGGGACTCTCAAGTGTCTTCTCCAACACCACAGTTCAAAACCATCAATTCTTTGGCACTCAACTTTCTTCACAGTCCAACTCTCAGATCCATATATGACCACTGGAAAAACCATAGCTTTGACTAGGTGGACCTTGGTCAGCAAAGTTATGTCTCTGCTTTTGAATACGCTATCTAGGTTGGTCATAACTTTCCTTCCAAGGAGTAAGTGTCTTTTAATTTCATGGCTGCAGTCATCATCTGCAGTGATTTTGGAGCCCCCACAAATAAAGTCTAACACTGTTTCCACTGTTTCCCTGTCTATTTCCCATGAAGTGATGGGACCAGAAGCCATGATCTTCATTTTTTGAATGTTGAGCTTTAAGCCAACTTTTTCACTCTCCTCTTTCACTTTCATCAAGAGGCTTTTAGTTCCTCTTCACTTTCTGCCCCGGTGGTGTCATCTGCATATCTGAGGTTATTGATATTTCTCCTGGCAATCTTGATTCCAGCTTTGCTTCTTGCAGCCCAGCGTTTCTCATAATGCACTCTGCATATAAGTTAAATAAGCAGGGTGACAGTATACAGCCTTGACATATTTCTTTTCATATTTGGAACCAGTTTGTTGTTCCATGTCCAATTCTAACTGTTGCTTCCTGACCTGCATATTGGTTTCTCAATAGGCAGGTCAGGTGGTCTGGTATTCTCATCTCTTGTAGAATTTTCCACAGTTTATTGTGATCCACACAGTCAAAAGCTTTGGCATAGTCAGTAAGGCAGAAATAGATGTTTTTCTGGAACTCTCTTGTTTTTTCGATGTTTCAGCAGATGTTGGCAATTTGATCTCTGGTTCCTCTGCCTTTTCTAAAACCAGCTTGAACATCTGGAAGTTCACAGTTCACGTATTGCTGAAGCCTGGCTTGGAGGATTTTGAGCATTAGTTTACTAGCATGTAAGATGAGTGCAATTGTGCGGTAGTTTGAGCATTTTTGACATTGCCTTTCTTTGGAACTGGAATGAAGACTGACCTTTTCCAGTCCTGTGGCCACTGCTGAGTTTTCCAAATTTGCTGCCATTTTGAGTCTGACTACATTCTGACTTATACTATAGTTAATTATCCAAACAATACCAAACCCCACTCCTTTAATTCAGTTCCCCTGGGGCTATAAGGGTACGCCAACTGCCCTGAAGTTACTATTTATTGAGTATCAACCATGCCAGAAACTGGCCAACCATTTGTTCTTTCTGAGGTAAATATTATAATTAAAAGCAAATACCCAGCCTCTGGTATTTTGGATAAACTGACAACTGGACAAAATCTTAACTGCTATTCCAGATAAAAGTTCCTTTTGTGTTAATGTCTTTCTTTTAGAGAGAACTTGAATTTTAGATAGCGTTCAGGTGAATAGAAATGGGACTGATACATTAACTGGAAAAAACCCACTGTCACAGGAGGCAAAAGTAGACAAATCATGCATCTTCTGTATAGTCAAGACCCATTTATTAGGAGCTGGCAGCTCAGACTGTAAAGAGTCCCCCTGCATACAGCAGACCTCGGTTCCATCCTTGGTCAGGAAGATCCTGGAAGAGAGCATGTCAAAACACTCCAGTATTCTTGCTTAGAGAAACCACACGGACAGAGGAGCCTGGCAGGCTGTAGTCCAAGGGGTTGTCAGTCCACGGGGTTGTAAAGTGTTGGACATGACTGAGCAACTACACACAACAAACTTCTCACGTTGATATCCTAACATTTAGAAACAGTTTCGCTCACTAGTGTGGTTAACTACAACTCCTGCTTTTCAGTGGAAGATCAAAGATAAAAGTAATATTCCATAACAGTCAAGTAATTATTTCTATCAAGGTATTTTCTGAACACTAAGCTAGAGAAATACACTGTGGGATAGAGCAGATAATGAGAAGTATAAGAGATCCAAACAGGGAAGCTGCTCAACCAATTGATAATATTCTTTTCAGGAAGAAGAACAAACCTCAGTTGGAATCATGTTTTATACAGCAATTTGCATAATTTTTGAAATTTTTTCTACTGTAATTTTCCTTTTCCAGTTTAGAAAACCAAGCCCTAGAGAAGTGAAGATAGGTTTTCCAAGTCGAAGAGTAGTTATGTTAGGATTCTGATGAGAGCCCAGTGACTGGACTTAGGATCCAGTTTCTTCATCTTTATGATGAGAGGCTGGAGGTTTGGGTACCAGTAATGGTGCCATCTTCAGGCTGAATTGTTTTTATTTTGAGAAACTTCTATCTTTGATCTTAAGGCCCTCAACTGATCACATAAAATGCACAATCTATAGGTTTAAATGTTAATTACCTCTCAGACAATATGTTCCCATGTGAACATGTCAAAGAAGTACAATTGGAAAGAAATGTACAGTTCTATGGAATATGTTACCATGTGCCACAGGGATTGAATATCTATGTTACCTCTTTCACATTCATGACCTTGGAAGGGAAAACAAGATTGACAATTTTTTTAACCATTTAATCATATCCAGTGTTTTAGTGCATGCAGGCTGCTGTTACAAAATGCCAGAAGCTGAGTGGTTTATAAACCACATTATTTATGACAGTTCTGGAGGCTAGAAGTCCAAGATCAGGGTGCCAGCATGGTTAAGTGAGTGAGGGCCTCTTTCAGGACATATCCCTAAATAAAAGGGGTGAGCAAGTATTTCTGCATCTTTCGTAAGAGCCCTAATCTCATTCATGAGGGCTCTGCCCTCATGATCTAATCATTTTCCAATGGTCCCGGTTCCTAAAATCATCAATTTGGGATTTGGTTTTCAACATATGAATTTTGGGAAAACACAAGGATTTAAACCAAGGCACCCAACGAGGAGACTGACTTGTCTAAGATAACCCAAAGCCTCATGCATACTGAATGCTCTGTGGTGTGATAGGAAGCCAAGGATTAAGGAAGCTGAATAATGACCAACAGCCCCAGGTGGATGGTCTGAGATGGCAAACTCCTTGATGTATTTCACAGCAATATATGAGTATTTCCAGCATCTTCCTTGGTTATCAGTCTTTGAGCAATTCCCCCCCTTCTATAGATGTTCCTATTTGAAATATGAGTTAATTACTGAGTTCTTAGACAAAGTACCATTTGACCAACATGATAGTATCAAGACTATGCATAAGAAGAAAAGGGCCTTTGACAGATGCAAATTTCAGAGTAGAAAGACTTCAAGACTTTATTCACTTCAGATAGCAATTACAAGTTTGGGGATCTCCCAAGACCATTCTTAGGTTCCATAATCAGCTAGTACTCCAAGAGCTCATTGAAAGCTGTTATACATGTGGTTATGGTTTATTCCAGATCTTTGATGTATTTTAAATTAATTTTTATTTTTCATGCAGTATAATTGATTTCAGTTCAGTTCAGTTCAGTTCAGTCGCTCAGTCATGTCTGACTTTTTGCGACCCCATGAACTGCAGCACGCCAGGCCTCCCTGTCCATCACCAAATCCCGGAGTTCACTCAGACTCACGTCTATCGAGTCCGTGATGCCATCCAGCCATCTCATCCTCGGTCGTCCCCTTCTCCTTCTGCCCCCAATCCCTCCCAGCATCAGAGTCTTTTCCAATGAGTCAACTCTTTGCATGAGGTGGCCAAAGTACTGGAGTTTCTTTCAGCTTTAGCATTATTCCTTCCAAAGAAATCCCAGGGCTGATCTCCTTTAGAATGAACTGGTTGGATCTCCTTGCAGTCCAAGGGACTCTGAAGAGTCTTCTCCAATACCACAGTTCAAAAGCATCAATTCTTCGATGCTCAGTTTTCTTCACAGTCCAACTCTTACATCCATACATGACCACTGGAAAAACCATAGCCTTGACTAGACGAACCTTTGTTGTCAAAGTAATGTCTCTGCTTTTGAATATACTATCTGGGTTGGTCATAACTTTTCTTCCAAGGAGTAAGTGTCTTTTAATTTCATGGCTGCAGTCACCATCTGCAGTGACCCTGGGATTTCTTTGGAAGGAATGATGCTAAAGCTGAAACTCCAGTACTTTGGCCACCTCATGCGAAGAGTTGACTCATTGGAAAAGACTCTGATGCTGGGAGGGATTGGGGGCAGGAGGAGAAGGGGACAACCGAGGATGAGATGGCTTGATGGCATCACTGACTCGATGGATGTGGGTCTGAGTGAACTCCGAGAGTTGGTGATGAACAGGGAGGCCTGGCGTGCTGTGATTCATGGGTTCACAAAGAGTCAGACACGACTGAGCGACTGAACTGAACTGAATAGAGCTTCTCCATCTTTGGTTGCAAAGAATATAATCAATCTGATTTCAGTGTTGATCATCTGGTGATGTCCATGTGTAGAGTCTTCTCTTGTGTTGTTAGAAGAAGGTGTTTGCTATGACCAGTGCCTTCCCTAGGCACAACTATATTAACATTTGCTCTGCTTCATTCCGTATTCCAAGGGAAATTTGCCTGTTACTCCAGGTGTTTATTGACTTCCTACTTTTGCATTCTAGTACCGTATAATGAAAAGGAGATCTTTTTTGGGTGTTAGTTCTAAAAGGTCTTGTAAGTCTTCATAGAACCATTCAACTTCAGCTTCTTCAGCGTTAGTGGTTGGGGCATAGACTTGGATTACTGTGATATTGAATGGCTTGCCTTGGAAACAAACAGAGATCATTCTGTCATTTTTGAGATTGCATCCAAGTACTGCACGTTGGACTCTTTTGTTGACCATGATGGCTACTCTATTTCTTCTAAGTGATTCCTGCCCGCAGTAGTAGACATAATGGTCATCTGAGTCAAATTCACTCATTCCAGTCCATTTTAGTTCACTGATTCCTAGAATGTCGACATTCACTCTTGCCATCTCCTGTTTGACCACTTCCAATTTGTCTTGATTCAGGGACCTGACATTCCAGGTTCCTATGCAATATTGCTCTTTACAGCATCAGACCTTGCTTCTATCACCAGTCACATCCACAGCTGGGTATTGTTTTTGCTTTGGCTCCATCCCTTCATTCTTTCTGGAGTTATTTCTCCACTGATCTCCACTGAAGGTATCTAAAGGGCTAATCCAGATTATATCTGTTTCTCATTTTATATTCTTCCTTAAAACACTGTTCCTTTAATAAAGTGTAGCTAATTTGCATTCTAAAAGTGTGAGGTGGTAAAAGTTTGTCACTCTTGTAACCTAAGTGTACAAGATTATCACAGGTAAGGCAATTAATAAGCAGATTGCCCTACACCCAGAGACCTTGGGGACCCCTCACTAGAAGTAATGCCTATTTGAGATTTCAGCTCAGTTACAAATAGAATTAGGCAGAGAAACCTTATACACCCTGTTGTCATTTTCTCCATTTTCTTTTGAAATTTAGAACACACTTGAGTCTCATTGAAGTGATATTATTGAGTTGCATAACATTTTTTTTTTTTTTTGCTCTGCAATGTGAATGTACATTTTTCAAATATCAAGCCTTTGATCTGAGTTGCTCCACCAGAACACTCTATAGAGGCTGGAAACCATTTCTATATAAAGATTTGCTATGCTGAGTGGAAGACTACGCTAGCTTGGAGGAGGTTGGAAATATCCCATCAGAAAGCTCTTTTGAGTCCTCCTCAGCCTAAACACTTTACTGAGAGGGGTCAAAGTCGCCAACTGCTAAAACAAAACCAAAGTACCCAGTGCTCCCACAAGGAAGCTAAGCGAAGTGGAAACTCAGAGTTCACCAACTGGACTCCTTAATGTGGCAAGGGACAAACAGTAAAAATGCCCTTAAAAAGCAACAGGTACATTCTCTTAAATCCTACTGATTTTTACAAGTTGTCCAGTAAGTTTAAAAGACTAGCTTCTTAGGTATCAATGTAGAAACTAAATTGAACTATTCAAGAAAGAGGGAGTGGTAACAATAGTGGTGTGGTCAGTCCAAACTTTGAACTCTCAGAGCAACCCGCCTGCAAACTACAAAGCAACAGATGGTTTTATAAACCTGAAGGTCCATAAATCTTTCCTTACAGTTACCAAAAAAAAAAAAAAAAAATTGTTTTCTTTGTGGGATAGAGGAAAGTATTTGCCATTGAGTATTTGAGCCCACCAAACCCTAACAGCTTTTTAAGTTTTCTTCTCTGCATGCAGGAGACGAGCAGAACAGAGGCCAAGAGAACAAGCTCAGAGCACAGCGTCATCTGGCAGCTGCCTTACTGGAGAGAGAAGGCTGAGCTTCTATTTCTCAGCCTTGACTGTCTCACTGTAGTCATCACAACTTAATGAAGTTCTCAGATTTTAAACATTTATGGACTGAGTTTACAGATTCCTCCTTCAATTGGATAAGTAATACATGTTTCTGATTTTCAACTACAACTCCAAATCTCCAGTTTTTAAGTCATATTCAGCAATGGCCAGAAAGAGGGAATGATGGGGAAAAAGACTTCCCTGACTTTGTTATTTAGTCACTAATTTGTGCCTGATTCTTTTGCAACCCCTTGGACCATACAAAACCAACCAGGATCCTCTCTCCATGGGATTTCCTTGGCATGAATACTAAATGTGTTGCCATTTCCTTGTCCAGGGAATCTTCACCACTCAGGAAATCGAACCTGTGTCTCCTTCATTGGCAAGTGGGCTCTTTAATGCTGAACCAGCAGTGTAACTTTAATTTGTAATGAAGTCAACTTTATCCCCACAACTTTTAATGTGTGTGTTGGAGCTACCCGTTGCCGACATCCTACCTGGTAGAACACGCAGGAAGAGTACAGAAAATTGGAGGGAAAGAGGGGCAGACCAAAGAGCGATTGGTAGCCACAATGCAAATAGGCTCATTTCACTTGTCAAGGTCTGTGTACACACCTGTGTGCAGAGCATCTGTGTGCCAACTTTGTCAGGATGGGATTCAATCAGCCAAGAGTCTGCAAAAAATATGAGGCTTTGATTTTGCTACAAAAATTAGTGAATCCGAAAAGGGCAACTGTTCTTGGCAGACCCATCTATCTTACATAGTTTGGCCACTGAAATACATAAGCATCCCATTATTTCATGTTCTTATATCCATTTCCTGCTCTATTCAACCCTTCATTATACATCACCTTAACTTCCTTCCTTGTTTCCCAGGTTTCTTTCTTCCCTAAGTGCATGAAACCCTTGTCTCCTTGTTTATCACAATGAGACTAAGACCAGCACGGGTAAAAAATTGTGTTGTAAATTATGAAGCTTTGAAACAGTTTCAATCATGATTATTTATTCATATGCCAAAATATCCAAAAGATAGAGTGCAAAAGAAGACATGAGAAATGCTAAATGCTGAAGATGGCTTACTCTTAGAAAATTATGCTCAAGAATCTTTAATAATCACAAAGAAGTTTATTAGGAATTATTAGTGTAGAGAGGTTTCAAATTCCATGGAAAATGGAAAACAAAACATGGAATGACTTCAAGCTTCAGGGTATATATAATAAGAAATTTCAACAATCTGGGTTGTTGAGTCCTGGGGTGGATCATTAAAGGAGACTGTGGACTGACTTCCCAGGAATTGTATGAGGAGCAGAATGGTCACCATCTGATGTGGTTCCCACTCTGTAACCAAGCAAAAGGACTGAGAAAAATCAGGTCACCCCAATCCTATTTTCTAGTTCCAAAATTTGATCAAAGCATTAATTTTTTAAAACTCTTATGCAAAGTCTCTATAACTTTAATACAAGCACTCATATTTTAAAGTGTAAAATTTCCTACAGAATGGAAAAGTAGTCAAAAATTCCAGCTATTATTGTAACAAATAACAAAAATATCTTTTCAAATACAACACATGTTCATTTTATCAGCAGCCATTTCAGATGAGACTTCTGTTGATAAGACGCCCCCAGAGGTTCAAAAATCAGAGATGGTGATAGCAAAACAAGAGCAGGTTTCTCGGTTTTTGCTGTAGCCTCACAAAGGCTTTATGATCTGCAGTGTCCAGAAGGAAAACCATATTCAGCCCCATGAAAAATGTCAAACCTTTTAGTGATGATCATCATAACACTGTCAGAGAACTTTCACATCAAAGTTAATGGCATCCTTGTTAGAAGATCCTTTAACTGCCCTTTATGTGTATCTTTATGAATATATTGATGTCTGTGCATTTATTTTTGTTGAATTTTTTTTAAGATAATGAAGGAGGAACGTTAAGATTTTCTTCTTATTTGAATGTTTTGTGTGGAATTTTCACATTTTTTATTCACATTTGACTCTGAAAAGAAGAGAATCAGGGCAACAAGGTAAGTCTAAATTTTTTATCTTCAGTCACTGGAAAATGGGAACCTAACTTTGCTCTGCATGCCAATCATTTATTATGTGGGGTGTGTGGCTGTGATGGGCATATGTATGCAAGCGTAAGACAGCCACTACTGCTCAAGCAGCCTGAAAAATTTCATGCACCACTGATCTAGTCCTGACAAGAGGATCCAGCTTGGAAAACAAAACCTCCCCCTCAGTGCTACCCTCAGCCTCTTGGATCTCCTTAGAAACAGAAATGATACAGGGGAGGCTTTTATTTCACACAGGCAGGTTCAAGTATAAGGGACTTTGTCACCTCTGGGGACTAAGCACCCAGTTATCCCAGTCGTATGGAAGCTGACTTGTTGAATTTGCCCTCAAAGATAAGGAACCTACCAAAGCACTGAAAAGAGGAGAAGAGGGTCCGGTTAAAAGTGAGGCCAGAGGCTGAGGGGCTAGTCACCCACTGAGAACTGCTGAATTATTAATCCTTTTGCTTAAGTGATATTTAAGCATCGGAAAAGTCTCCATTTTGCCTTTCTCAGTAGATACTGCAAAGTTTTTCTTTTTCCTATGTAGACACCGACATATATAAATCAAATGTCATGAATATTGATTAGCAAGCAGAGTATTTTTTGAGACAGAATTGGCAAATAAAACTGTAAGATATTTAAAGTATATAACATAATTTGATATATGTATATATTATTTTTTAAATTTACTTTTTTTCCATAGGTAACTTATACTTTTATTTTTTAATATAAATTTATTTATTTTAATTGGAGGCTAATTACTTTACAACTTTGTATTGGTTTTGCCATATTATACAGAGTGAAGTAAGCCAGAAAGAAAAACACCAATATAGTATACTAACGCATATATATGGAATTTAGAAAGATGGTAATGATAACCCTGTATGCGAGACAGCAAAAGAGACATAAATTTACTTTTAACTGGCGTATAATTGCTTTACAATGTGTTGGTTTCTGCTGTACAACGATGTGAACCAGCCATAAGTATACATGTATCCCCTCCCTCTTGAATCCCCCCACCACGCACCCCATCCCACTTCTCTAGGTTGTCACCGAGCACTGGGTAAGCTTCCTGTGTCACTCAGCCACTTCCCACTAGCTATCCATTAATATTTTACATTTGGTAATGTACTATGTGTCAACGCTTCTCTCTCAATTCAACTTGCCCTCTCCTTTTCCCGTTGTATCCACAAATCTGTTCTCTGTGTCTCTCTTTCTGCCCTAAAAATAGGTTAACCAGTGCCATTTTTCCAGATTCCATATATACATTAATATGCAATATTTGGTTTTCTCTTTCTGACTTACTTGACTCTACATAACAAGCTGTAGGTTCATCCACCTCAGCTCAAGTGACCCAAATTCGCTTCCTTTTAAGGTTAATTAAAATTCCCTTGTGTAGATGTACCACACCTTCTTTATCCATTCCTCTCTCAATGCACATCTAGATTGCTTCCATGTCCTGGCTATTGTAAACACTGTTGCAATGAACTTTGGGGTACACGTGTCTTTATGAATTATGGTTTTCTCAGGGTATATGCCCAATAGTAGAATTTCTAGGACACATGGTAGTTTTGTTAGGACTTCCCTGATGGCTCAGCAGCTGAAGAATCTGCCTGCAATGCAGGAGACACAGGAGATGGTTCAATACCTAGGTCGGGAAGCTCCTTGGAGGAGGAAATGGCCACCCACTCCAGTATACTTGCCATTTCCTCCTATCCCTCTGCCATAGTGCTGACCCTCATTTACATATGTAATAGAAAACATTTTCCCTGTTTATTAATAAGTCACATTCCTGTCATCTGACATGTTTACCTTTTATTTTTTGAAGAGAACACAGGTAAGTTCCACTGTCTTAGACAGCATCAATTATACAACACAATTTTATCAGTTACAGTCATGCTATTCATTAGATCCTCAGACCTTACAATTTTCATATTTTAAAATGTATAACCTTTAACAAACCCGTCCCTATTTCCCCTACTCTCCAAGCCTTGGCAATCACTTACCTATGCTGTTTCTGAGTTCCACTTTTTTTTCATTATATATTTCTTACAATTGAGATCATACAGTAATTGTTCTTCTCTAACTTGTTTTACTTAGCATTAGGTCCACCAATTTCATCCATGCTGCCACAAATGGAAGAATTTCTTTCTTTTTCAATGGCCAAATAAAATTCATATATATACATATATATATCACATCGCATTGTTTTAATCTCTTCACTTGCTGACAGATACCTAGATTGTTCCCATAATTGCTTGTTTTTAGGCTACTGTGAATATAGATGCAATGAACATGGGTGTACAGATTTCCTTTGAGATAATTATTTCTTTTCTTTTAATATGTATGCAGAAATGAATTATATACAGAAGTGGGTTAATGGCCACATAACAGTTTCTTGTGAAATTTCATGAGATACTTCCAGAAGGTCTTCCATGGAAGTTGCACCAATATACATTCCTCCCAATAATCCATTAAGACCTCCATTTTCTAAACATCCTCAACCACACTTATATATTACTTTATGGTAAAAGCCGTTTAAACAGAAATGAAGTGGTCTATGTTGTACTTTTGATTTGTACTTTCCTGATAGTGATGTTGAGCATCTTGTGATATACTTCTTGGGCATTCTGTATCTCTTATTTGGGGAGAAAATTGTCTATTCTTAAAAAATAGCATGCATTTTGTAAACTGTATTTGTATACATAAAACTCAGTTACCTATCCATACACCAAAACAAATAACAGAAATACAATTATCCCACTTGCAATTGCATCAAAAAATAAAATACTTAGAAATATATTTAAACAAGGTGTTCAAAGATCTATGTATGAAAACATTCAAGACACTCATGAAAGAAATGTATAAAGACACAAAAGGAAACATATTTCATATTTATTGACTGGAACAATTAATATTGTTAATACATCCATACTACCCAAAGCTATCTATATATTCATTGCAGTGTCTTTCAAAATTCCAAGGCATGGTTCACAAAACAGAAAAAAAAAAAACAAATTCTACAACTTGTATAAAACTGTTGTTGTTCAGTTGCCAGGTCTTGTCTGACTCTTTGTGACTCCCCAGACTGCAACGTGCCAGACTTCCCTGTCCCTTACCATCTCCTAGAATTTGCCCAAGTTCATTTCCATTGAACTGGTGATGCCATCCAACAATCTCATCCTCTGTCAGCCTCCTTTTCTTCTGCCTTCAATCTTTCTCAGCATCAGAGTCTTTTCCAATGAGTCAGCTGTTCACATTATGTGGCCAATGTATTGGAGCTTCAGTTTCAGCATCAGTCATTCCGAAGAGTAAATGGGGCTGATTTCCTTTACGGTTGACTGGTTTGATCTCCTTGGTGCCCTGGGACTCTCCAGAGTCTTCTACAGCACCACAGTTCGAAAACATCAGTTCTTTAGCACTCTGCCTTCTTTGTTGTCTGTCCAGCTCTTAAATGTGTACATGACTACAGGAAAGAGCTTAGCCTTGACTATACAGACCTCTGTTGGCAAAGTGATATTTCTGCTTTTAACACACTGTCTAGGTTTGTCATAGCTTTCCTCCCAAGAAGCAATCATCGTCTAATTTCATGGCTGCAATGACCATCCACAGTGATTTTAGAGCCGAAGAAGAGGAAATCTGTCACTGCTTCCACCATTTCCCCTTCTATTTGCCATGTAAATGATGGGATCAGATACAGTGATCTTAGCTTTTCTGATATTGAGTTTTAAGCCAGCTTTTTCACTCTCTTTCACTCTCATCAAGAGGTTCTTTAGTTCCTCTTCACTTTCTGCCATTAGTGTGGTATCATTCACATATCCGAGGTTGTGGATATTTCTCCCAGCAGTCTTGATTCCAGCCTTTTGGTCTCATCGAGTCCAGCATTTCACATGACATGGTCTTCATAAAGTTAAATCAGCGGAGTGACAATATTCAGCCTTGACAGAGTCCTTCATTATTTTTGAGCCAGTTTATTGTTACTTGTCTGCCTCTAACTGTTGCATTTTGAACTGCATACAGGTTTCTCAGAAGACAGGTAAGGTTGTACTGGTATTCTCATCTCCTTAAGAATTTTCCAATTTGTTGAGAGGCACACAGTTTGGTGAGGTCAATGAAGCAGATGCTTTTCTGGAATTGCCTTGCTTTCTCTATGTTCCAGCAACTGTTGGCAATTTGATCTCTGGTTTTTCTGCCTTTTCTAAACCTAGCTTGAACATCTGGAAGTTCTAGGTTCACATAATGCTGAAGCCGAGCCTGGAGGATTTTGAGCATAACCTTACTAGCATAGAAGGTTCAACTGCTCAGTGGCTTGAACATTTTGTAGTACTGTCCTTCCTGGGAATTGGGACATGGGTTGACCTCTTCCTGTCCTCTGGCCACTGCTGGCTTTTCCAAATTTTCTGACACATTGGGTAGAACACTTTAATAGAATCATCTTTGAGGATTTTAAATAGTTTTGCTGCCATTCTATCACCTCCACTAACTTTATGGGAGGCTGTGCTTCTTAAGACCCACTTGCTTTCACATCCCAGATTGTCTGGCTCTGAGTGAGAAACTACATCGTTGTGATTATCTTAGTCATTAAAATATATTTTTGTATAGTTCTTCTGTGTACTTTTTCCATCTCTTCTTGGTCTATTCTGCTGTATTAAATCATAAAACACCAAAGAGTGAAAGTGATCTTGGGAAAGAAGAGCAAAGTTTGAGACTAGGGTTGCTGATTTCAAATTGTATTAGAAAGCTGTAGTAATCAAGACAGAATGATTTGCTTCTGGCACAAAAACAGACACATAGATCAACAGAGCAGAACAGAGAAGTTAGAAAGAAATCATACCCATATATTTTTGGTTAGCTTATGAAAAGGGAGCCACTTGTCCATCAGTGAGGAAAGGACAAGCTTTTCAAAATGGCACTGAGAAAACTGGATAGTCCTTCCAAAAAATGAAACTGTGTCCCTGTCTTCTACCGTACACAAAAATCAATTAAAAAGTTGAACATAAGACTTTAAGCGATTAAACCCCTAGAAGACATTGAGGTAATCTTCTTGCCATCGGTTTTTGCAGTGAGTTTTTGGGTTTCACACCAAAAACAAAGGCAACAACTCCAAAAACAAACTAGTGGGACCACATCCAACTCCAAACAGAGGAACATCAGCAAAGTCAAATGGCAATTTACAGGTGACAGAAGATATTTCCAAATCATATATTTGATAAGGGCTTGCTGCTAAGTCACTTCAGTCATGTCTGACTCTGTGTGACCCCATAGATGGAACCCCACCAGGCTCCCCAGTCCCTGGGGTTCTCCAGGCAAGAACACTGGAGTGGGATGCCATTTCCTTCTCCTGATAAGGGCTTAATATCCTAAAATACATGAGACATACAACTCAAGGATAAAAACCCCCAAATAATCCAAATTTTTAATGGAGCATAAGAAAAGTAACAGTTTCACTAAATCTGAAGATTAGACTGTAGATGAGAGACACAGAAAGATTTTACTTCTAGAACAACAAAAGCCTGTGCATTCCTGGCATTAATTTCTTCATCTCCACTCACTTGTTTGACAATTACAGTTCACAGTGTACATCCTTCAGTCAATAGCAATCACCCCACAGCGAGCTATAATATGTACTAAGAACAG
Source organism: Cephalophus harveyi (assembly GCA_006410635.1). NCBI lineage: Eukaryota > Metazoa > Chordata > Mammalia > Artiodactyla > Bovidae > Cephalophus > Cephalophus harveyi. The sequence continues at coordinate 7,256 of SJYT01029193.1, read as the reverse complement.
TCCCACTGGGGCAGGGGGACTAATATTTGCATATTTACTCCTGAGGCATATCAAAAGGAAGGTAATTTCCAGAGTTTACCACTCCATTGTTGTCTGTTTCATTTCAAAATTGAGCCACCTAGTAAGGAAAATGAGTTAAGAAACCTCAATAATATATAGATAGAAAATCAGTTTTAAATGGGGGAATTAATGGATTATAATTTGGGGGTAATGTATTACTACTGTTGTAACTGTAATCCTTTTGGTTCTCAACTGCATCAGGATAATAATTAATTATAAATATTAATACCAACCTAGGGACACATACTACTAAAGTAATAGTGAATAGAGAAAGACATAGAATATATTAGGCAAGAAATCAAAGTATGGGAAGTCAGCAATGGCAGCAAAGTAAAGTGCAGTATTGCCTTGAGAGGAAGGAAGGAGCTCAAAGTTCCTTGAAATACCAAGAATGAGCCAGATGTGAGGAATTAGCTTAATTTGTAAAACAGAAAGTCTACCAGAAGAAATTTAAGTTCTTAAAAACATTATGCTGCTGCTGCTGCTGCTGCTAAGTCGCTTCAGTCGTGTCTGACTCTGTGCGACCCCATAGACGTTAGCCCACCAGGCTTCCCCGTCCCTGGGATTCTCCAGGCAAGAACACTGGAGTGGGTTACCATTTCCTTCTCCAATTATGATGCTAAAACCCAAAATTTAGATAGAGAATAGGTTAGGGTCGGGTATATAGACATTCAAAATTCTCCATTGATTAGTCCATCAGGCACTCAAGGACCACCTTCACTGAAGTCTTTCTCTATTGCTCAACCTACAGGTACCAGCATGGGGAAAGAGACAGCTCTACTCCACAGGCAGTGGAACCCTACCTGGTTTTCCTTAAGAAGCATTCCATGCAGCAGATTTCCTCCATCCCATCCCATCCAAACCTGCTGTCTCCCAATGTCAACAAGAGTCCTCACCCTGGGATCATTCTGCAATCCCCATGGCTCCAGCTCCCAGCTTCCGTGGACACCAGGGGACTTACAACCCTGTCCGAGGTATGAAACGCTGCAACATGGCTTGTCTATGTGGTTCTCACTCTGTTCAGACTGTCACAGATTAGTGAGTTCACTCCCCAACTGCTTCAAATGCCTCCCCCGTCCCAGTGGATGGCCATGGATGCGGGGATCTCTCCCCTGAGCTTTAGCTCCCTCATCCCCGGGTGCAGGCTGGTCCCCTTGCTCTCCTCCTTCTTTCCCCTTCCTCCTTGTCCCTTCTTTCCTTTGTCCTACAGAGTTCTGTATGGATCCGGATACTCCTTCTCAGTAGTCAGGAAGTCCTGTCAGCATTCACCTGTTCTTCTGTAGGAACTGCTGCGTGTTGGGATGTTCTTGATGCATCAGTGGAGAGAGGTGTACCCCACTTCCACCTACCCCTCCTTCATCTTGTCCACCCTGATTTGTACATGTATTAAAAACAAAACAAGTTTCCCTTTCTATTAAGTAACACTGTCATCACCACACATGTTTAACTTTTGCTTTTTGAGGAGAACACAGGTAGGTTCCACTCTCTTCAGTTCAGCCAGTCATTCAGTGGTGTCCCACTCTACGTGACCCCATGGACTGTGGCAACACAGGCTTCCCTGTCCATAACCAACTCCCAGAGCTTGTTCAATCTCATGATTAGATCTCATGATTAGATCATGAAGCTCAAACTTAGATCCTCAGACCTTATTAATTTTTTATACATGAAAATATTTAACCTTTAAAAATCTCTCCCTGTTTGTCCTACCCTCCATTCTTTGGCAATCATTTTTCTACTCTGAGTTCCATCTTTTTTTTTTTTTGGAAATTCCTTATACTTGAGATCCTATGGTATTTGTCTTTCTCTGACTTAGTTCACTTAGCATAATACCCTCCAGTTTCATCCGTGTTGCCAGAAATGGAAGGATTTCTTTCTTTTTCTAATGGCTAAATAACATTTACCTATATATGTCACATTACATTGTTTTAATCCATTCACCTGTTGAAAATTGTTGTTTCTATAACAAAGCTACTGTGAATAATGCTGCAATGAACATGGGAATACAGATCTCTCTTTGAGACAATGATTTCATTTCCTTGACGATATATCCAGAAGTGGGAAAATGGATCACATAACTGTTCTTTTTTAAATTTCTTGAGTTAACTCCACAGTATGTTTCTGTGGGAGTCGCACCAGTATACATCCTTACCAACAATGCATAGTTCAGTTCAGTCGCTCAGTCATGTCTGACTCTTTGCGACCCCATGCATCTCAGTACGCCAGGCCTCCCTGTCCATCACCAAATCCCGGAGTTCACTCAGACTTACGTCCATCGAGTCCGTGATGCCATCCAGCCATCTCATCCTCGGTCATCCCCTTCTCCTCCTGCCCCCAATTCCTCCCAGCATCAGAGTCTTTTCCAATGAGTCAACTCTTCGCATGAGGTGGCCAAAATATTGGAGTTTCAGCTTTAGCATCATTCCTTCCAAAGAAATCCCAGGGTTGATCTCCTTCAGAATGGATATGGCTGCAGTCACCATCTGCAGTGATTTTGGAGCCCCCCAAAATAAAGTCTGACACTGTTTCCACTGTTTCCCCATCTATTTCCCATGAAGTGATGGGACCAGATGCCATGATCTTCGTTTTCTGAATGTTGAGCTTTAAATTCTCCATATCCTCAATAACATTTGTCTTTTCTTACATTTTTGGTACTACCCATTCCAACAGGTATGAGCTGATATCTCTTGTGCTTTTGATCTGCATTTCCTTTGATTATTACTGATGCTGAGCATCTTGTCATATACCTCTTGATCATCTACATGTCTTATTTGTGGGAAAATGTCTATTCTTTAAAGATGTAGCATACATTATGTTTTCTATATTCCAATATACGAAACTCAGTTGCCAACCTATCTACCAACAATGAACTATGAGAAAGTGGAATAAAGAAAACAATCTCACTTGCTATTGCATTAAAAAAAAGATAAAACACTTAGAAATAAACTTAGGCAAGGTGTTGAAAAATTTTATACAAAACCTTTAAGACATTGACAAGAGAAATTTAAAAAGAGTTAAAGATAGATGGATCTGCCAAGAACAGTTGCTTTTTTCTGATTCACTAATTTTGTAGCAAAATCAAACCCTCAGTTTTTTGTAGACTCTTGCCTGATCAAATCCCATCCTGACAAAGTTGGGACACACCTCCACACACAGGTGTGTACATACACTTTGACAAGTGAAATGAGCTGATTTGCATTTTGGCTACCAATCGCTCTTTGGTCTGCCCCTCTTTCCCTCTAATTTTCTGTACTCTTCCTGCATGTTCTACCAGGTAGGATGTGGGAAATCGGTAGCTCCAACACACACATTAAAAGTTGTGGGGATAAAGTTGACTCCATTACAAATTAAAGTTACACTGCTGGTTCAGCAGTAAAGAACCCACCTGCCAATGCAGGAGACCCAGGTTTGATTTCTGGAGTGGTGAAGATCCCCTGGACAAGGAAATGCTAACCCATTTCGTATTCATGCCAGGGAAATTCCATGGACAGAGGAGCCTGGTTGGTTACGGTCCATGGGGTTGCAGAAGAATCAGTCACAAATTAGTGACTAAATAACAAAATCAGGGAAGTCTTTTCCCCCATCATTCCCTCTTTCTGGTCACTGCTTAATATGATTTAAAAACTGGAGATTTGGAGTTGTAGTTGAAAATCAGAAACATATATTATTTTTCCAATTGAAGGAGGAATCTGTAAACTCAGTCCATAAATGTTTAAAATCTTAGAACTTCATTAAGTTGTGATGACTACAGTGAGACAGTCAAGGTTGAGAAATAGAACCTCAGCCTTCTCTCCCCAGCAAGACAGCTGCCAGATGACGCTGTGCTCTGAGCTTGTTCTCTTGGCCTCTGTTCTGCTCGTCTCCAGCATGCAGAGAAAGAAAACTTAAAAAAGCTGTTAGTGTTTGGGGGCTCAGATACTCAATGGCAAATATTTTCCTCAATCCCACAAAGAAAACACATTTTTTTTTTTAATATAAGGAAAGATTTATGGACCTTCAGGTTTATAAAACCATCTGGTGCTTTGTAGTTTGTAGGCTGGTTGCTTTGAGAGTTCAAAGTTCGGACTAACCAAGCCAATACTGCTACTACTCCCTCCTCCTTCTTGAATAGTTCAATTTCATTTGTACATTGATACCTAAGAAGCTAGTCTTTTAAACTTATTAGACAACTTGTAAAAATCAGTAAGATTTAGGAGAATGTATCTGTTGCTTTTTAAGGGCATTTTTACTGTTTGACCCTTCTTGTGGGAGCGCTGTGTAATTTGGGTTTTGTGTAAGCAGTTGGTGACTTTGACCCCTCTCAGTAAAGTGTTTAGGCTGAGGAGGACTGAAAAGAGCTTTCTGATGGGATATTTCCAACCTCTTCCAAGCTAGAGTAGTCTTCCTCTCAGCATAGCAAACCCTTATGTAGAAATGGTTTCCAGCCTCTATAGAGTGTTCTGGTGGAGCAACTCAGATCAAAGGCTTGTTACTTGAAAAATGCACATTCACATTGCAGAGCAAAAAAAAAAAAAATGTTATGCAAGTCAATAATATCACTTCAAAGTTTCTGGCTCAGAATTAAGTTCTAAATGTTTGCAGAGCACAGAAGTACTTCTGGGAGCAATATAAAATTACAGGGAGTAATCTACTTCTCCAACTCTCTATCTGTGCAAATATCATCATCCTTTTAAATTGACACAGAAAGCACTCCTTCTTCCCCAACCCAGGTACTACAGTACCAACTCCTCAGAGCAACAGAGAAGGAGAAGGCCTGTCTCTTATACACATATTTCAAAAGAAAATGGAGAAAATGACAACAGGGTGTATAAGTTTTCTCTGCCTAATTCTATTTGTAACTGAGCTGAAATCTCAAATAGGCCTTACTGCTAGTAAGGGGTCCCCTAGGACACTGGGTGTAGGGCAATCTGCTTATTAATTGCCTTACCTGTGATAATCTTGTACACGTAGGTTACAAGAGTGACAAACTTTTACCACCTCACACTTTTAGAATGCAAATGATCTGAACTTTATTAAAGAAATAGCATTTTAAGGAAAAATATAAAATGAGAAACAGATATAATCTGGATTAGCCCTTTAGATACCTTTAGTGGAGATCAGTGGAGAAATAACTCTAGAAAGAATGAAGGGATGGAGCCAAAGCAAAAACAATACCCAGCTGTGGATGTGACTGGTGATAGAAGCAAGGTCTGATGCTATAAAGAGCAATATTGCATAGGAACCTGGAATGTTAGGTCCATGAATCAAGGCAAATTGGAAGTGGTCAGACAGGAGATGGCAAGAGTGAATGTCGACATTCTAGGAATCAGCAAACTAAAATGGACTGGAANAAGTCCAGAAAGAATGAAGGGACGGAGCCAAAGCGAAAATAATACCCAGTTGTGCATGTGACTGGTGATAGAAGCAAGATCCGATGCTGTAAAGAGCAATACTGCATAGGAACCTGGAATGTCAGGTCCATGAATCAAGGCAAATTGGAAGTGGTCAAACAAGAGATGACAAGGGTGAATGTCGACATTCTAGGAATCAGTGAACTAAAATGGACTGGAATGGGTGAATTTAACTCAGATGACCATTATATCTACTACTGTGGGCAGGAATCCCTCAGAAGAAACGGAGTAGCCATCATGGTCAACAGAAGAGTCCAAAAAGCAGTACTTCGATGAAATCTAAACAATGACAGAATAATCTCTGTTCATTTCCAAGGCAAACTATTCAATATCACAGTAATCCAAGTCTATGCCCCAAACACTAACACTGAAGAAGCTGAAGTTGAACGGTTCTATGAAGACCTACAAGACTTTTTAGAACTAACACCCCCCAAAGATGTCCTTTTCATTATAGGGGACTGAAATGTAAAAGTAGGAATTCAAGAAACACCTGGAGTAACAGGCAAATTTGGCGTTGGAATACAGAATGAGGCAAGGCAAAGGCTAATAGAGTCTTGCCAAGAGAACGCACTAGTCATAGCAGACACCCTCTTCCAACAACACAAGAGAAGACTCTATACATGGACATCACCAGATGGTCAACACCAAAATCAGATTGATTATATTCTTTGCAACCAAAGATGGAGAAGCTCTATACAGTCAGCAAAAACAAGACTGGGGGCTGACTGTGGCTCAGATCATGAGCTCCTTTTTGCCAAATTAAGACATAAATTGAAGAAAGTAGGGAAAACCACTAGGCCATTCAGGTATGACATAAATCAAGTCCTTTATGATTATACAGTGGAAGTGAGAAATTGATTTAATTTTGCTATACATTAGATCCTCAGAGCTTATAATTTTCATATGTTAAAATGTATAACCTTTAACAAACCCGTCCTTATTTCCCCTACTCTCCAAGCCTTGACAATCACTTACCTATACTGTTTCTGAGTTCTACTCTTTTTTTCTTTTTAGATTCCTTACATTTGAGATCATACAGTAATTGTCTTTGTCTAACTTGTTTTACTTAGCATTAGGCCCACCAATTTCACCCATGCTGCCACAAATGGAAGAATTTCCTTTTTTTTTAATCCATTTTCAATGGCTAAATAAAATTCATATATATATATATTTATATATATCATATCGCATTGTTTTAATCTCTTCACATGCTGACAGATACTTAGATTGTTCCCATAATTGGTCCTTTCTAGGCTACTGTGAATATAGATGCAATGAACATGGGAGTACGGATTTTCTTTGAGATAATTATTTCATTTCCTTTGAATATGTATGCAGAAATGAATTATATACAGAAGTGGGTTAATGGCCACATAACAGTTCCTTGTGAAATTTCATGAGATACTTCCAGAAGGTATTCCATGGAAGTTGCACCAATATACATTCCTCCCAATAATCCGTTAAGACCTCCATTTTCTAGACATCCTCAACCACACTTATTTATTACTTTATGGTAAAAGCCATTTAAACAGGAATGAGGTGGTCTATGTTGTACTTTTGATTTGCACTTCCCTGATAGTGAGCATTACTTTACTAGCATGTGAGATGAGTGCAATTGTGCGGTAATTGGAGCATTCTTTTGCATTGCCTTTCTTTGGAATTGGAATGAAAACTGACCTTTTCCAGTCCTGTGGCCACTGCCAAGTTTTCCAAATTTGCTGGCACATTGAGTGCAGCACTTTCACAGCATCATCTTTCAGGATTTGAAACAGCTCAACTGGAATTCCATCACCTCCACTAGCTTTGTTC
>SJYT01029188.1:0-21326 GCA_006410635.1 Cephalophus harveyi | reverse complement strand
AAACTCCAGTACTTTGGCCACCTCATGCGAAGAGTTGACTCATTGGAAAAGACTCTGATGCTGGGAGGGATTGGGGGCAGGAGGAGAAGGGGACGACCGAGGATGAGATGGCTGGATGGCATCACTGACTCGATGGATGTGAGTCTGAGTGAACTCCGAGAGATGGTGATGGACAGGGAGGCCTGGCGTGCTGCGATTCATGGGGTCGTAAAGAGTCGGACACGACTGAGCGACTGAACTGAACTGAACTGACTCAATGGGATTTATGTCCCAATATTATCCATGCACAATATGGCATCATTGTCTGCCCAAGGAGGACATTTGAGAAATGCTGCTGAGGATTATGGAAAAGGAGACTAGGATTAGTATTTTTCTAATTGTTTAACATTAAGAAGTTGAGAGAAGAAAAAAAAAAATCTCAAAAACTCTGAAACAGATTGTGACGTCTTCTGTTTTGCCTTGAGGGAACAGATGGATGGTATTTACTGATCTTGAAATTTCAGAAGAACTTTTATTTCCTCTCCAAGCAAACTCTCAGTCTCTTTAATAAAGCAAATATTTGGCAATTTTCTGATGACCAGACACAGGGTAGATTTTCAAGGCCTAATACTTCCAGTTTGATTATTTGCACCACACTCTATTAGCTGAGTAATTGCCACATTTCCATTTCAGCGAGGACTGTCTAGACAGTATCAGCTGATTCTCCTTCTATTCTAATATTCTCTAGCTGAATTTTCTTTCCCCCAGTACTAAATTAAGATCACCTAGAAATCTTACTCAGCCTAGCCATAACCTCTCTTTAAATCAATTATAACATACTCTTTCATTTTCTAATGATCCAGTGTATGGGTGATTCATACTATTTTGCTTGTTTTATTTTTCCTCCTTTTGGGTCATTTAACCAATCAAGGCTAAAACTTGTCTACTCTTGGCTATTTTGCAAACCATAGGAGGTTGGACCCACTTTTCAGGTGTGACTTGGATATTTTCACTCTTTCAAAAATGTTACTGCATACCTGTCATATGAAAAGCACTATGCTAGGCATTGGGTGAGATTATGATATGGCTCATGTATTAATCAAGTCTTCCAGAAGTTTACATTCTAATAAGGGGAAATGAAGCATAGGTCAAAATAACCAAATAAGGCAGACTTCCATGAGTGCCACAGAATGGTCTTGTTTCACTAGATGATGAAGAAATTGTTTCTAATAGGTGTGGTGAGATATAGAAGATTTCAAGCAGTTGTTGGCCTTAAAAAAGAAAAGGATAACATACCAATATTCCATACATATGGAATTTATTTATTTCTACCATACTGTGTTCCAGAAGGAACTTATACCTACAGTACAATCAGATAAAGTAATATTTAAATTAAGTATCTGAGGAGACTGGGATTGAAGAGTGATAAGGGTAGGAAAGAAAATGTGAAACTGAGAATGAAATAGGTACTTACAATAAATATCTTATGGCACAGGGTTCCAGATAAATTTGGAGAGACTTTACTTATGCAGATCCTTCTTATCTTTTCTTCGTTACGGGTAGGAGATAGTTAGCTATCTGACTGAGGGCCATTCACCTGTGCTCTTGTCCCAACTCCCTAGGTCCTGGGATGGATCCGCAATGGGGAGTCGATGCTCAATGCCAGCCTGGTCAACGCCAGCTCTTTGTCTGAAGCGGAGCAGCTACAGCGGGAGCACGAGCAGTTCCAGCTAGCCATCGAGGTAACACCCAGATCTGACTGCACTGTCCTCCCTTCCCTCTCTGCTCTGCAACTTGGGCAGGATGACTCCTCAAGACGTGGGTGTTCCTTTATGTGGTGAAGCCATTACTCTTTCTTGTGAAATGGGCCGGGTAGCTTCCTTATCACCCAGGAATTGGAAAAGCAAATCCAGGGCTTCATCACCCCCAAGGAAGCCTGGTATTAGAAGACAAGTATTCACACTCCAAATGTGATCTTTTTTATTAGTACCTTTAACCTTCAAGGCCCTTGGCCCACTGAGTCTTTTAATACCTTATGATCTGTGCATCATGTGAAAAATATAAAGCTGGTCTTCCCTGGTGGCTCAGAGGTTAAAGCGTCTGCCTCCAATGCGGGAGACCCAGGTTCGATCCCTGGGTCGGGAAGATCCCTTGGAGAAGGAAATGGCAATCCACTCCAGTATTCTTGCCTGGAGAATCCCATGGATGGAGAAGCCTAGTAGGTTACAGTCCACGGGGTCGCAAAGAGTCGGACACGACTGAGCGACTTCACCTTCAAAAGGTTAGAAGTCACTTCCAGTTGAAGCTCACTTGGAATTGAGGATAAACAACTGTAGGAGTCATTAGTAAATTAGGATTCCATTTTTAAACGTTTGATTTACATGTAACATTTAGATTTCATGGTCAAATCTGCCTTTTAACAAGAGCAGTGAGCACAGGAGCGGACTACACTAGATAGTTTGTTTCACTGAAAGTAGTTGTTCAATAATGCTGGTGGAAGTCATATTTAAAGAATAAACTAAAATCAGAAATTTACCAACCAAGGCTATTTTAAAATAAAGTTCCACTTATGATAGTCTAATATGAATTTTGTCTTGCTTTAAATAATATCTTTAATTATCCTTTGTACTGGAACATTTCCTTCCCAAAGAGACTTGAGCTGATTGCTCTACAACAGTATGGGGAAAGAGTAGGAAATGGGACATGGGAACTATGCTAAAAATAAGTTCAGTACCAATGGGAAAAGAGATAAAGAGATAAAACCTCAAAGACCTGCATCACTCGTGGTTCAGTATAGAACTTAACCCACTTTTGAATGTGTAAGAAGTGCAAAGATATTATCTTCTACTAAAGAAACACAACAATGATAAAATCTTAACTGTCTGTGTCATTAAGTTTATCTTTAATACAGTGGTTCAACTGATTGCTAGCCATTTTTAAACTAGTATTGATGGGTTTCACCCATTTAATTTTCGAAAAGCTTTTTTATATGTGAAAATGTAGCATTAACATGAATGTCGTACTTCTCTAAGATGTTTAATAACTTCTTAGGAAATGTTGCATTTTACTGGCACACCCAAATATTAGGGTGTTAGGATCTATTTATTGTAAAGGAAAAATCAAGATTGAGATTATAATAAAGATTAGGCCCACAGTGGTCAAAGCCCCATTGAGAGGCAGCAATGAAGAAAATGAAAGTTGGGGCAGTCACATTCAAGGCTTGACATGAACCTGTGAGGGATACTAGACAAAGAAAGGACAACTCTTGGCCATACCCCCTCCTTATTTATCTTGAATGTGGAAGTTTACCTGCCCTGTCAGGTAATTCAATTTTCAGTCCCTTAATTAGATGTGGAGGTAGTAAAACCAAGTGTCGTGACACACTTGAGCATCTCAATGAGCTAGCAGAAAATAGTGGGTAAATCCGTTAGTAATGTTACTGAAATAACTAAATTCTATCTGACTTGCTTTTGCAGTGTACACAAATTTGTATTAGATGATGTTGCATCCTTACAGAATAGAGGCTTACTAAGCATCCGTGTCTCTAATTTCATGGATGCAACTTGATCAAATAGTCCTTGGATATATGTTGAGATATAAACCCCTGTAGAGTTTGTCTGTGGACTCAAGAGGGCGTGACAAAACAAATAGGATTTCTGGTAGATCTTGGGAATGGAAGGTAGGCAGGGTCTGCAGCTTGGCTAGAATAATGACAAGAACAGAGCCAGAATTTCAACATATGCTCCTTCTCCAGGTGGCATTATGCTTCTCTCTAAATATGTCAATTTAGACCAGGTTCTGCGCTGGGGGAACATATGCCAGGTAGGATGTAAGCAATTTGGTAGGAGATTTAACTAGTCTGGTTTTATTTAACCCATTTTGATAGTTACTAGAGATCCTTACAGTGATAGGGAATATAATTTGACTTCTTGGGCCCTAAGAAAGAATCCTGGCCTCTAGAAGGGAAAATAAAATAGCTTTATGTAAGACAATTATATAATTTATTGTTAGAACTAAGACTCTTTTAAGAGTAAAAGTGGGAATTAATAATAACTAAGCCAGAAAAATTAGCATGGACTAGAACTCTCATGGGAAAACCGAGATGTTTGCTGCCCCTAGCTTGATTGGCCTCATCTGTCTGAAGGTTTTGGTCTCCTTAAAGAAGGTCAGAATGTTTACCTGAAGTATCCTTGGTTACAGAAAAACTTCCCCAGAGCCATTCAAAATGCAGAGCAGTAGACAGCTCTCCAGAAATACAGCTTTACAGATTCGTATTTGTTAGTATCCAAATGTTGTGACTGATGTGTCTTTAAGAACTATGAACATCATAATGGCACCCTTGTTTTTATAACCTGCTTTTTAAAAATCCATTTTTATTTGAAATCCTCTTATGCATTCTAAGCATAAGTACTATGACAATAGTTAAAACTGGATAATAAATTCAGTTGATTTGGTTTGGTTTTCTTCCATGTCCTCCTACTAAATATGAACATCCTTGATAATCCATGTCTCAAAGACATAGCACTTAATAAGATTAGATAATAGTAGAAATAAATGCAAAATAATGACTCAAGCTTAGTGAAGCAGAGATTATGTCATATACGTAAGAGTTTATCATTTAGGAAATTAAAGGGAAGAAGAGGCTCCCAGGACTATTAGATATTAATGAGTTTCAGAATAAGGAAGAGGATTTGTTACATAGTATAAATTGTAAGAAAATTAAAGTTACTCCTCCACTCTGAGAAAAAGGTACAATAAAGGTTTATGATGACGATTATATGCTGGTTTTATATATTGAGGAGAGAAGATAATTATCAGAATCACTAATTCTACTTGGTGAGCCCTTCCTCTAAATGAGAAACTGTAGATACCATTCTAATTGCTAGATATGAAGTGATGTGATGTGATATGGTAGAAAGGACATAAATTTGGAAATAGGTCAAACCTGAATCTGATTTCATCACTTCCTTGTATGTACGTTTTTGGGCAAGTACCTTGATCAGCCTGAGCCTTCTAGTTTCTTAATCTGTAAAGTGGAAATAAGAATATCCACCTGTAGTAGTGTCATAAGAACTAGAAAAATTCATAAGTACAGTGCCTAGCACAGAAAATACACATGACTAAATGGCTTTTAAAGAGATTTTTTAAAACAGCCCTTGCCTTAAGAGTTTCATTAAGTAAGGAAAATCAGCCAAGTGATATATATAGGCATTCAGAAGAGGGTAGTTTTTAGTAAGTCTCAGGCTATCCAGAAAGGTCTTTGAAGGAGGTCAGAGCTGAGCTGAGTGTCCAAGGGAATAGATGAGAACTTGACGGAAGTGAACCAAAACCAAGAATGGACCTGAGGGTACTTCAACCTTTAGGAGACAGGAAAAGAAAATGGTACCAATAAGTAAAACAGAGAAAGAAGCCAAAGAGTTGTAATGGATTATTTCGACTTGTTAGTTTATTTTTTCTAACTTCATGTAGCAGTTAGGAAGATTGCTACATGATAAGAACGTGCTCATCAGGACTGAAGGCTAAATCAGTGGCAAAGTAAGGGAATAAAGGAGTCTCGATGCTGTAGGAGGTCATGCTAACATAGCTAATGCCGAGGACAGAGTCAGCAGGGGGGAAAGGGCAGCCAGAAGGTAGTTGATAGGCTGTGTAGACTGCAATTTGGAATGAAGGTAAAGGGGGAGGTAGAGGTGAAAAGAGGGGAGGTTGTATTCACACACAGGCAGTGCTTGAATGGATTTGCTCTGGGGAACTGTCCCTGCACTGCAGTCCAAGAAGAGCAGAACTCATTCAGGACTAAGGTGCTGGGCTTCCAGCTGTTCTTTTCCACTGTCAGCTAAGCCATCCTTTCCTGAAAGTGCAAAGGCCAAATTCATGCTATGCCATTGGGTTGAAATGATCCCAGTAGCTGAAGTTGGGATAATATTAGCTGGTTGAAGTCATATGGCTCATCCACATCGGTCTTTTGTTTTAATAAATTGTATTTATTTGGCTGTCTCCCTGCCACCCACTTCTCCAACCTATTCTCCCCACCTCCTTCAGTTAAAGTGAACTCAGAGGATGCAAACCACACTTACCCTGAGTAAGAAAACAAACCTTCTGCAGTATAGATTATCCTAAAGGCAAACGTAAATAATGTAGTAATGCGGGATTATATGTTAAACTGAATTATCTTCTGTACTGTTCTGTTCCCTTGGTAACTAAGAGATGGTGTGAGATTCTACTCTCCTGCTTTACTAACCTGTCAAATGTCTTCCTTCTACAGAACCCTTTTAAAAATGATCATTCATGTTTAAAGTGATTGCATTGTTGGTTGAGACTTGTATTACATGGGGATTTTTTAATGTGCTATGTTTATTTGATCTGCAGAGTGGGACTACAGCAATAGCCTCCTCTGAAAACTGATGATGAATAATTTTATGATTATATTTGAAAAGGAGATTTAATTAATGTTTGAGTCACTCAGGAAGCAGATTTATACACAACTGTGTTTCTCTAGCACAGAAACTAAAATGTCTTTAAAATGAAGAGTGATGCAAATAAATGAGAAAGGGATAGGGACAGGAGTTAGGGACCTGAGCAGTTAGTTAATGAAAGTTTGATATTCATTTTTAAAATATGCTTTTAAAACAGTGATGACAACATGTTTGAATCAGTCATTTAAAGCTCTTTAACTTTTCTGCATCTTTCCACTCACGCCTCACTCCACCCCTTCCCATACCACGCCTGGGTTGTTCCCACGGACCTCTCTCTCCTCCCCTTGTGCCCAGTCCCTCTTTCATGCCACTTCCTTGCAGAAGACACACCAGAGCGCCCTGCAGGTTCAGCAGAAAGCTGAGGCGCTGCTCCAGGCTGGCCACTATGACGCAGATGCCATCCGAGACTGTGCTGAGAAGGTGGCCCTCCACTGGCAGCAGCTCATGCTCAAGATGGAAGACCGACTGAAACTGGTCAATGCCTCAGTGGCCTTTTATAAAACTTCTGAGCAGGTGAGGGAGAGGGCTGTGTGGGCCTGAGACCAATGGAGGGCAGTTTTCTGCCACACATGGCAAATCTGTAGGATCTACCTTAGCAAGAAGCCAATCCTCTCAGCACTAGCCTGAGAGTACAAGAATTATTTGTGGAAGCACCATGGTTTGCTTCCGTATAATTATTTCCATTAAAGGAGTGGACCATGTGATTTGTTTCTTATAAATTTCTCAAACTCACTAGACGTAGGTGTTGAAGTAGAAATTGGGTGGGCATATGCTGAATGCTAGGTTTCAGTGATGTACCAGTTAGCTCTGGCCACAATAATGCTGTATAACAAATCACTCCCAATCCAAGTGGTGTAAAACAATGAAAATCTATTTTTGCTTAGGTATCTAGTATTCAGCTGATGTTGGCTGAGCATAGTAAAACTAGGCTCCAAGCTACAGGTTGGGTCTAGATCTGTTCCTGTATTTCTCTTCCTTCTTGACTGGCAGCTATTTGAGCCACATTTGTGGTGAAAGGCAGGGGTGCAAGAGCCCAAAATCTACCACGCAAGTGCATTTCAAGTTTGCCTGCATCACATGCTGTAACATCCTTTTGGCCAAAACAAGTCACATGGCCAAGCCAACATCAGTGAAGTATGCCTCCTGTGAGGATTGTGAAAAGAGAGTGATGAGTTACTGAACACAGTTTAATCTACCACAATAGGGAACTGTGCACTGCTTGAAAAGCATACAGCTCTTTCATTCATGGGATTCCCAGTGCAGTACAGGAAACACGGCTCTCTGTCATTAGAGAAGTGTGAGTCTAACTAGTAGAATGGTGCAGCTGTGGAAGAAAAGGCAGGAGATACCTACTTCAGGGCCAGAAAGTTGCAAACTCATTGTTAATATATCTGTACAGTAATATGCACAAGGGTTAAGAGAATTTTTAAATGATTTGGGTGCTGTTATGGGAGTCTTTTCATGAAATAGAGGTTTAAGACAGGATAGCTCCCTGGTAGAAATAGATCAGAGAAACAGGCCATGGGACGAAAGGGGCCGTGGGAAAGTCTATCTCAGAGCAGCTGTAACCTGTCTGTCAGTGGGCCCTGCAGCCAGCATTCATCTTTACACCTTCTCTCAGTCCTCCTTTCAAGCATTTCAGAGAGATGGTGTCTTACATGGCCTCAGAAGTGAGAGCAGCAGATTGACATAATAAAGAGCTTCTCCAGTTGATTTATAAATTAAGCACAGCCCAGTCACACCTCAGCAAGCTTTTTTAAAGATAGAAATTGATATGCTAATTCTAAGATTTACACGGATATGTGAAGAACCTAGAATAGCCAGAAACAATCTTGACAAAGAACACTGGAGGCTTTATTCTCCCTGACTTTAAGACTCTAAAGCTGTAGTGACCAAGACAAAATGGTAATGGTGTGAGAGCAGACGCAGTGGGACAGAGTAGAGTGTCCAGAAGTAGACCCACATATACAGGCGATCGATTCTTGAAAAGGCGATTCAGCAAGTTTTTTAACAAATGGTGCTGGACAACTGACTATCCATATGAAAGAAATGAGGCTTAATTCCTTTGTAATATCACATATAGATTTTAATTTGAGATGGCTCAAGATGCTGAAGAGAGGGTAATGGCACCCCACTCCAGTACTCTTGCCTGGAAAGTCCCATGGACGGAGGAGCCTGGTGGGCTGCCGTCCATGAGGTCATGAAGAATCGGACATGACTGAGTGACTTCACTTTCACTTTTCACTTTCATGCATTGGAGAAGGAAATGGCAACCCACTCCAGTGTTCTTGCCTGGAGAATTCCAGGCATGGGGGAGCCTAGTGGGCTGCCGTCAATGGGGTCGCACAGAGTCAGACACGACTGAAGCAGCTTAGCAGCAGCAGCAGCAAGATGCTGAAGGGGACGAAACACTAGATTAAGAGTCAGGAAATTTGACCCTGAACTGACCTTACCAAAGGTCACTTTCTCCCTCTAGATTTTTGATTCTTCACCTATTAAATTAAATGACTTATACTGGGTAATCTTTCCATTTCTTCTAGCTCCCAAATTGATTGGTTTTAAAACTAATACTACCTTGGGACAAATGTTAAGCACTCATTTTCTCAAAGTTGTTGCGTGTGTATAATCTGTTCTCTCCCAAGATGTGAGCCTCCTGCTTGTTTTGAGGCCTTGCCTCAAGAGAGATGCGTGGTGCTAAAGAAACTAGCTAGAGTTCAGGGATAGGCCTTCTCATGACATCGGAAGCGTGTTGGCAATGGGAGTGTTCTGCTTTGGACATCTTTCAGCTTATTTTTCAGTTCAGTTCATAACTCAGAAAGCATCCTATCCAATGCCACGTCGTTTACCAAAAGAGATGACTTTCTCAGATAGAGGAGGTCAAGGATAGTTAGAACCACTTTCCCCTGCTGCCCTAGCCAGGCAAGTAACCACAGATTGTTGAAGGAAAGTATAGCAATGGTTTCTATTTTCTGCATCCTTCCTTAATCCCTGACACTAGGCTGCGCTGTGTCTCCTACTGATGCACCCAGCCCCATTTGAAATGCTTTTGGTTTTTTGAATTTTCTATAAGGTCAATTAGAGCATGGCCTCCTAGATTTTTTAGAACTGAAAAACCATCTTAACTATCTTTTAAGTTAACCCGAATTTGTTATTCCTCTGAAGGAAATGTACATTTTGCAATAGCAGGCCTGGAGATGTCATTGCCTATGGTAGCACCTTGAAACATTTTTGCTGGAATATTTTTCCCAGGGAGGGGAAAGATAGCATTCACTTATGGAGCATAAATTACACAACATAGGCAACTTCCTCCTTTATCTCTACTTGAGGCTACTTCCTGTAGGACAAGTACAGATGGCTGGACAACCCAAATATCTTCCCTAAACCTCCTTTTCCTGTTCTACCTAATTCATAGGTTATCATAAGATTATAGCAATTTAATATATAAAAACACTTTGAAACTCCCCAAATTATTAGTCTTTCCTCCTTTCTTCTGTGTACACTATCCATAGGTGATGTCATCAATCCCTGTAGCCTTCAACCATCAGCTGTCAGAAAATGATTCCAAAGTCCATACCTCAGTTGTAACCTGTCTTCCAAGCTCCAGACACTGGATTCTCACTGCCTCCTGGACTTTTTCTTAGACATCTCAGGGGTACTGCACACCTAAGGCCACAAATTGGATTTTGAATGAAAAATGTCACTTACAAGAGGGGTCTCTAAGCCAATGGTCCTTATAAACCACTTCTTAAACAATTACGGAGTCTTTTCATCCTTGATTCATTAGGTCTGTAGTGTCCTGGAGAGCTTAGAGCAAGAATACCGAAGAGATGAGGACTGGTGTGGTGGACGAGATAAGTTGGGGCCAGCAGCAGAGATCGACCACGTCATTCCACTCATCAGTAAACATTTGGAACAAAAGGAAGCCTTTCTTAAGGTCAGAGCACATTGTCATCCCAGTTCTGGGACTTTAGCCTTATTTTTCATCTACTGTCTCCCCCTCTCTCAGCCTCCTCCTCCCCTTCCTCCTCCTTTCTGTCTCTGTCTTTCTCTCTCTCTCTCTCTCACTGCTTCATGTGGGCTTCCCATACCCCTGTATTTTCTAGTTTCTTATCTAAAGGGAGGCATTTGTAGAGAGTCCATTTGAAAGGTTGAAAAGTTACACTTCAAACATTATTTCTCTTAACACTTTTTGTATAATTAGGTAATTAGAATGCTCCATTTCTGCTGGTGCTATGTATAAATATCCTGATATCCCATTGATGTTTACTGAGGAAAATGCATACTTTCACTTAGTTATGTTTTATCTATAAAAATATTTTAATTTAAATATATAAGCCTAGATAGAAAACTATTAAAATACATCTTTTATAACTGGATGACACAAAATTTAGAGCAAGAGTTAAAAAAAAAATGTTTAGTCATTTATTTATCAATCTAACAATTACCAGTTACCAATAAAAGTGACACTGTTTATTCTGTGTATGAAGACAGAAATACCTAGCTTCCGGGGGGGGAAACACAGTCCAGCTCTGAACAGCTTTGAGCTGGTGTGGGAAGACCTCCGAAGCCTCTTTCCTTCTGCCTTTGATCTTCTCTCTGACAGAGCCTTCAGTGTGAAAACTTTTTCAAAGGCTCCATTTACTCTCAAATTCCTTGCTTTCATGTTCTGCTTCCTTTCAGGTTTCTGAAAGCACGCTAGAGAATTTTTATGCCCTAACATGTTGCCACTGATTTTCTACAATTCTGTAATTAGCTGCTTTTCTTTCATTAAGGATTTTCTCTACTTGACCACTTCCTTAAGTTTCATTTTTATTCTTGTTTAAAGATGACCCCCTGCTGCTCTCCTCCCATCTATCTGGTATCTGCACCTGTGTTTGACCCTTAGTAATCAGCTCTTACTCATAAGATTAAATAGAAATTCTTCCATATAGGGCTTAAGATGATTTTAAAAGTCTTCCCTCTGATAAAACAAAGTTTAAAATGAAACAATTTAAGTAGAGCATGTCAAAGTTCTTAAATAGAGGTATAGAGGTATTTCTTGATAAAATTAAATGTTTCTTTTAAAGAAGGAAAAAAAGTGTTCTGAGGTTTTCCATATGTGCCTTAAACCATAGTTGAGGAACTCTGTTGTGGGAATTACAAGCCAAATGGACCGAAGACCAAGCTCTCTGTATACATTAGTTGATGTACTTTGGATTCTTTAGCTTTTGGACCACTATCCAGCTGTTAAATTCATGGGCCTTAGGGTGGTAGGACCATGAACAATCTTACCAGAGCTCCCAGAAACCGTTATTGTGAAATCAACATTTAAATTAATTTTTTACCATGTGACTTGTAGAATCAGATGCTAAATATAAAAAAGCTTAGTTTTGACCATATGATTTGTAGAATCAGATGCTAAGTATGAAAAAGTTTAGAAGTTAACAATTTTGTTTAGAGATAATTTAGTTCTGAAAGCTGTGGACTGAAAATTAATGGACTAACTAACATGTATTACTTCTACCAACAGGAAAAATACTGCTTTGTAAAGAAATTTCAGAAAATCTCTGGTCTTGAGAGAAACTAGAAGCACTCTATCAGTAGACCTAGATTCTAGTCCTGACTTGCTCAAGACTCCTGCCCGTGCTGGGCCCCAGCCTCCTTCCGGTGCAGCAGCATGGGGCAAACCTGTCCTCTCTGCCACCCACTGCTCTGTGAGCCTTTAGGGGATGGTACAATGGCTCTTACTCTTTTACATGATATATTGTGCCCAGCAATAGGATGTTTATTAATCTTATTGAGGTGGAGGTGGGTTTTATAGACAAACATGCTTCTAAAACGTGGGTAATTTCCATTTATATTTGGAACGTGTGGTTAATAGGTTTGATTACTATATTTGCTTTCTCGAGTCTAAATTAAGCTAATGTTAAAGTGACTTACACCAAGGTCATATACGAGGCACTCTTATATGTGGCAGAGGGAAATCAGCCTGAAAGGTGATGATGGTCATGCTGAATCAATACATGTAGTAGTCAAGGAGTAGCTGATTTCTTTTTTCACTTGTGAAGGAAAGGGGAGAGGAACAGGGAGCTTTTCTTTTTTAAGCTTTTCACTTAAAAGAATAAATGAACCTCTTCCATTAGCACTGGAACATCCATGTTGCTCCAGTTGGCCTCCAGGACTCTGCTCACCCAGAGACCCAGAAGCCTCATCGCCAGCATCCCTCCTCTGGTGTCTTAGATCATGTGCACCTCTGGACTGGGACTTATGTGTAGGACTTCACACTTTGTCTCTCTCAGGCCTGCACCCTGGCACGGCGGAATGCTGAGGTCTTTCTCAAGTACATCCATAGGAACAATGTCAGCATGCCCAGTGCTGCCAGCCACACCCGAGGACCCGAACAGCAAGTGAAAGGTCAGTGTGAGCCCTGCCAACCTGAAGCCATTCCAGCCACATGGACCAGAGCTTGGTACCTGGTCTTCATGTGACCTCAGATTTCCTGGTTCTTCCCCTTAGATAAGAAAAAGTGTGATGTGGGATGGTATGGACAGTGGCAATTCATCATGCATCAAAATTTGGAATGGAAAAATGACTATAAAATTTCTCCAAGTATATTTTGTCTTATCTTAGAGTTTCAGTTCAGTTCAATTCAGTCGTGTCTGACTCTTTGCAACCCCATGGACTGCAGCACACCAGGCCTCCCTGTCCATCACCAACTCCCAGAGTTTACCCAAACTCCTGTCCATTGAGTCGGTCGTGCCGTCCAACCATTTCATCCTCTGTCATCACCTTTTCCTCCTGCCTTCAATCTTTACCAGCATCAGGGTCTTTTCAAATGAGTCAGCTCTTCACATCAGGTGGCCAAAGTATTAGAGTTTCAGCTTCAACATCAGTCCTTCCAATGAACACTCAGAACTCATCTTCTTTAGGATGGACTGGTTGGATCTCCTTGCAGTCCAAGGGACTCTCTTAGAGTTTAGAACAATGCTAAGAGAAATAACAAATAATCTCTACATATCTACACTGTGCAGTATCATAGCCACTGGTCACATGTGACTTTTGAGCAGTTGAAATGTACCTGGTTACTCCCACTGACTATTAATTACTTTAAGTGTCATAGCCAAACATGGCTACCATATTGAATGGCACAAGATTGAGTTACCTTACAGCCTGAGAACGAGACATGGACTGAGATTCATAAAACCACATTCTAATCCTGGTTTCATTGCAATGTACAATGTGCTGCACGCTCAGTCGTGTCTGACTCTTTGCAACCCCACGGACTCTAGCCTACCAGCTCCTCTGTCCCTAGGATTTTCCAGGCAAGAATCCTGAGGTGAGTTGTCATTTCCTGCTCCAGGGGATCTTTCCGACCCAGGAATCAAACCCAAGTCTCCTGAGTTACCTGCATTGGCAGACGGGGTGTTTTTTTTTTTTTTTTAACCATTGAGCCACCTAGTTTTATTACTTACTGCTTAAGCTTTAGAAACTTCAGTTTTCTTATTGAAAAATGAAGAAGGATATGTAAATTCTTGCTGCTTAAAATATGGGCCCCAGACCAGTAGCATTGACAACACTTGGGAGCTTATAAGAAACATTATCTCATGCCCCACTTAAACCTACAGAATCAGAACCTTCTTTTTTGGCAAGAGCTCCTCCATCCCACCAGAACCAGGTGATTTTTGTGCACGTAAAATTTAGATAAGTACTGGTCTAGATAATCTTCATTATTTCTCTGAATTCTGTAAAGTCTACAGTTGTATGGATAAAAATCAGTAACCTTTAAAATTGTTCATTTGCTGACCAACATTAAGCTCAACATTCAGAAAACTAAGATCATGGCATCCAGTCCCATCACTTCATGGGAAATGGAGAAACAGTGGAAACAGTGTCAGACTTCATTTTTGTGGGCTCCAAAATCACTGTAGATGGTGATTGCAGCCATGAAATTAAAAGACGCTTACTCCTTGGAAGAAAAGTTATGACTATGGACAGGGAGGCCTGGCGTGCTGCGATTCATGGGGTCACAAAAAGTCGGACATGACTGAGCGACTGAACTGAACTGATTATTGGTGGAATCACTTACTCTGAACCTGTCAGAAATTAGCCTTTGAGTGGGTGAAGAATTTAACAAATGTCATCTTGACACGGCAAAGCAATACAACGCTGGAGACCAGTGCTAGGCAGGGAAGTGATACAGGCTTGGCAAGCTGCTAAGGGGACAGTGGGAAGCTTGGACCTCTTTTAGGAAGGGCCTCTCTTCTGCTTAAGGAGCTCGGGAGGTGGCAAGATCAGAGGACACCAGGAAGAATTAAAACTTAAGAATCAAAGTTCCCTACAGAGAAGAGGGAAGAAGTTTCCTTTTCCAGATGTGCTATCCTGTTTGCAGCTGAGGGGCCCTGTGGGTGGCTGGCATTATGTCACCTTTCCCTTACTGCAGATTTTTTAAGGTCTGTGTTCTGATGTCTAAATGTGACTTGAGTGAGGCCAGCTACCTGCTGAGAGCAAGCATACCCCACCTCCGCCCCAGTGTGCCAAGAGTGCTCTCCCAGGGAGAGCAGGATGTGCCACATCTTGGTGGGGGCCAGAGCAGGGTATGCCCTCAGGAAAGCTTACAAGAGGGTCAAAAATGAAACCCGAAACTCATTAGGACATTCACCTAAGCTGGGCTAATTCTCTCAGCCACCACGGAGGGACCTCAGTGAACAAAGCTCTAACTTGGAGACAAAAAGACTAAAGGTAACACGGGTTCTCACTGTCTTTGCCCAGTTGTAGCTTTCACCTGAGCAGAGACCTATAACCTCTTCTATATCCATTTCCTTTCCACCTGCTGCCTGGGCCCAAAGCCAGTGCCTCTTATTTTAAGTTTTTCTTATAGGAGCAATTATTACTATATAACAACCCCTGAAATTCAGTGGCCCGTAACTCTAAGCATTTATTGTTCATTGACTGCATTGCCTGGGGACCAGCTGCCTTGGCTGGGCTCAACAATGCACTTCTGCTTGAGACTGCAGGTCTGGCTGGCTTTGCCCCTTCACTTCAGGATGGGTTCATGTCTGCTCCATGTGGATTAATTCTGGGACCTTGTTGAAGGGGCAGTGGTCACTCAGGAGAACTTCTTAGGGAGGTAATTGCAGAGATCAAAGGGGCAAGGTCGACTGCACAAGCACACTCCAAGACCCTACTTATGTCCTGTCAAAGACCCATTTGCCAAAACAAGTCACATGACCAAGTGTGAGGTCACAGGTGAGGAAGTACACTTGGTCCTTTGGGGGAAGAACTAAAAAGCTATATAATAAGAGCATAGATATAGATAGAAATCAATAATAGGGACCCATATAAGTTCTCAGCCTAAAGGAGAAGAGACAGATTCTATCCTTCAAGTGTTAACTTCCATAGTGCATTAAAAGTTCACAAAAATCAACAAGCACTACAATTTGGGCTGTGCCCTCTGTGTAGAGCACACTGTTACTGAGTCCAAGCTTGCTCTGCTTATCCCATGAGCCAGTAGACCTAGAAGATGGCAGACTAATGTCTCAAAATAACAGTCTTATTGGGGTATTAATACTGGGTTCTTTTATAGATCAGAGATGAGGGGAGGTGAAGAAACAAAGTATACGGGCCATTAATCTTGCAAATATCTCCTATAATGACTAGCCTCAGCCAGGGAATGTGTTGATTTCTTCCTTTCTGCCATCCACAAGTGGACAGGATTCTGAGCAAAGGCACTTTAGTTTAACAGTCAGGCAGAGGGGCAGGATTCTCTGAGACAGACCGTTATGGGTGATTATGGATTATTATTACAATCCATTATGGATTATAGTAACAAAACAAACAAAAAGCAAGTCAAAGAAACAGTTCCAACATGCAGTCAGAATTGGCTTTTCCCTGCAACATAACTTATGCTTTACAGCCCCAGTAACCTGGGAGCCCAAGGTGGCTAAGAAGTCATAAAGTTCTACTCTTTTCCATAAGAATGACCTTGGGCCAGTTGCCTACCCTCTCTAAACCTCAGTTTCTTCATCTGTAAAGTGGAGATAATGGTCCGTGCATAATGAGGTAGTCTGAAAATACGTGTCTGCCATATAGTGAGCACTGAATAAGTGTCAACTTTTCATAGCATCATTCTTGTATATCTTAGTAGTATCTAATGTAGTTAGTGGAAAGTCAGAGGCAAACAGTACAAAATAGATTTGATGCTTCAAGTTTAGAACATACTATTAAACACTTTGGAAATCTATCCACATAGCCAGCTGCTTCTGGAACACCAGGAGAAGTAGGGAGAGGGAGGGAGGTGACCTGGACAAATGCCTCCCACAGCCTCTGCTGTGCTTCATGGCCTCATGCACATCCTCACACCTAGCATCATTAGAGATGACTGAGAATAGATTTAGCTTTTCTTATGATTGGTCCCAATCACCAGGGGAGTTTGGGCTTAGAGACATGATTCCATGATGACATGATTTCAACACAACTTCCCTATGCCCATGATTTAGAGGTTTTTAAGCTGAGGCTATGCTGTTAAAGTACTAAGAGCACAGCCCTTTGTATAGGCAGAGTATGTGGCAAGTGGCGTGGTTGTCCATGCAGTTACCCCAGTCCTCGTGCCTGTTCACCTCTGGCCCTCCCCTAGAACCTCCAAGAGTGGCTGGGATTCCTGTCAAGGCCTTTCACTCTCTACAGGCTCTAAGGGTCTGATTGAATTAGTTATTATTTTCAGCACCAATACTTCCCAAGGTCTCCTATCATCAAGGACTAGCTTTGGTGTGAAGAAAATCAGGGTCACTTTTAAGTCACCCTGGGGACATCCTCTCCCCCACTTTATTGATGCAACTTCACAGGAGGCCCTCCCCCAGTCTCTCCGATCTTGCTCTCCTCTGGGAAATTCTCTCTGAACCAAACTTTGGCCCCTTGCTTCTGGTGTTGAATTAGTCCTGTGGGGAGAGTCGAAGGGCACAGTTATCTGGCATCTAGGATGTGGGGCCCGAGTGGCTGGTCAGATTTGATCAGAACCTTCCTGAGACCAGCACCTGCTCTCTGCCCTGCAGCCATCCTGAGTGAGCTCTTACAGAGGGAGAACCGTGTCCTGCACTTCTGGACATTGAAGAAGCGGCGGTTAGACCAGTGTCAGCAATACGTGGTGTTTGAGCGAAGCGCCAAGCAGGTATGTTCAGAGCTTTCCCTGGAGTTGTCTCGGACAAGGACCATACAGAGGCCTAGATGACCAAGACTTGGACAGTTCCAAAGAGGGTCATCACACCAGACAGGGCAGAGATGGGAGATGGGGGTGAGAAGGAGAGCGCTTGCACTGACAGCAATTCAACCCTCACCAAGCACTCTACTCAGAGTTTGGTGACAGGAGTTGGGAGGAGATGCCGGGGGCAGATTGCCCTAACTCATGGATAATAGTGGACCTGGTCTAGGAGAGTCCCTGGTTTAATGGACAAGACACTGTCTTTGCTGGTGGGTTTTTCCAAGTATAACAGAGAAGGGCATTTTCATAAATCAACTTCCAAGCTACGTACTGATTAAATCATGCCAGGGTTTCCTGGGTCCATCATATTGTTCCCAACCACAAATGTTCACATCAGAGCATGGCATGTTTTCCTACTAACAACTGGCTTTGGGGAGAACTTAGTGGGTTGTTTCTTCCCACAGGCACTAGACTGGATCCAAGAAACAGGTGAATATTACCTCTCAACACATACCTCCACCGGGGAGACCACAGAGGAGACTCAGGAACTGCTGAAAGAATATGGGGAGTTCAGGGTGCCTGCCAAGGTAGGAAGCGTCCTGGAGCCCTCCCCTTCCACCCAGCACACCCCATTCTGGCCATTTTCACACTGTGAGCAGGAGAATAGCCTCTGTACAGAAATGCTTGACTACGGAACCAAGGCGAGGCACGTAGGTAGAATCATCTCCTTTGAAATCTGAACATTCAAAGAGATGCAACTGCTGGGTAGAGCTCTGTACACAGGGTCTCAACTCCTATATGCTGTGCTTCTGAATAGACCTCATCTTTGGGCTCCAGGTTCTGGAATCTACTGTGTTCTTTTAGACCAAATACAACAAAGGAATGTATTCATGTGAAATGCGTGAATAGCTTGGGAAGTCCACCTTTTGAGAAGGGCCAGTGGCTATGGGTGGCTTCACAAAGCAAGTTCCAGAACTAACTATTTCCATCTGGCCTTGCCCAGGAAATGAGCTGGGCTGGGGTCCCTGGGAAGCAAAACACACTCTGGTGTATGTACCCACATCCTCACACCCCCATTCACACTGAGATGGAGAATGCTGTAATAGAAGGAAATCTTGTTTTCATGTTTTCCTAGCCAGGATTTGATCTGAGGACCTTGGGTTTGAAGGAAATCTATCTCAGTGCCCTCTTTGTAGCTTCCTTGTCCCTCACCGTGGGCTCCTTGCCATGGAGGACCACCTTTGGCATCACTTCCAGACATGGCAGATGCTCTTCCAGGATGAGAGCTGCTTTTGTGGGAGTCAATGGAGGAACATATTGGTGCCTACCTTACCCAGAGATCCCTGTGACACTATGGCAAATTTCCCTCTAATTTGCTGTAACAAAATTAGACTCAGTCTCATTCCTGAGATATTTCAGAAGCGGTTTTACACTTTGTGAATCCTACACCCTGAACTCATGATAGTGGAGAGTTTTCCTCTGCACACTTGTGAGCTTTTGGGCCTTGTCACTCAATATGAAAAGCTGTCAATCAGATAAGAGATTCATTTCAACACCAGCTAGAACAAACAGCACTAGGGATGTGGCAGATGCACAGAACCCTTTTCAAATCCAAATGAAAATGGTTTTGAATTACCCACATTGCATCCATCTGCCCCTCTCCAGATAGTGTCAACAATGAATCATTAGTAGTCTAAATAGTATCAGATCCATTGTGATCCTATTCACATAGGATGGATCACAGCAGATACCCAGAACTTCCTAGGATCAGAATCTGCCCATCACGAAGGTAGAAACGTGGAGAATCATTTATCAATTTATTTTATTCTTCCTTTACAATCTTCCTATCTTTCTCCTTTCTATTCACATTGTTGTCACCCTAATTGGGTTCTTTGCTTTCAGCCTTTCCTTCCTTCCAGCCCATCCTGTCCTTCATTGGTGTTCCTCTCTAAAACACGACTTTGGTCATATTACCAACCAGCTTGAGAGCTTTTATGACTCTCCAGTGCCTTCAGGCTAACACTCAACAACGTCTACATCTGTGTCACCGTTAACACCCCAGCTGTATCTTCAGTTACCCATTTATGCAAATTTTACACTCCAGCTGAATGGATTTATTTTCTTACCCTCTAAGAAATACATAATTTATTTTCATGCCTCTGTATCTTTTCTATACTAATTTTCTCCTTAGATTAGCCTTCCCTTCCCTCTAGTTTGTACTTTTTAAAAAGATGCCGCCATTCCACTTCAGTGCTTCCTCCTCTGTGATCCTGCCTACCTGCCAGGATACAATCTGGCCCTCCTTGGACCGCAACCATTGTCTGTACAGCCCTTAAGACACCTGTCACGGACCATCCTGTTCTCCCAGTAATGTGTATGCAGTGTCGTCTCTTGTATGAGCCTGCAAGATACGAAAGGACAAGAACAATGCTTTATTCACTTACATAACTATATCTTATGGTGGCTGCGATGGTGCATGGGTGCGGAAGCTGCGACCGCACACGAGCACGGCACCAGATGGTCAACACTGAAATCAGGTTCATTATATTCTTTGCAGCCAAAGATGGAGAAGCGCTGTACAGTCAGCAAAAACAAGACTGGGAGCTGACTGTAGCTCAAATCATGAACTCCTTATTGCCAAATTCAGACTGAAATTGAAGAAAGTGGAGAAAACCACTAGATCATTCAGGTATGACAATCAAATCCCTTATGACTATACAGTGGAAGTGAGAAACAGATTTAAGGGACTAGATCTGATAGAGTACCTGATGAACTATGGATGGAGGTTCATGACATTGTACAGGAGACAGGAATCAAGACGATCCCCAAGATGGGTACACGTGTGCACACATGCATACACCTGCACACACACACATACACAGGCACATATACACACACCTGCACACACATGCACACGTGCACACATGCACACACCTGCACACACACGCACACGTGCACAGCTGCACACAGCTGCACACACACTGCCCTTGGTCACCAAGAGCTTCATTTGTATCTTGTGTAAATAGCTGGTCCAAAAAAGGCTCCCTTTATTAAAAGATGATTTTAACAAGAAAGAAAAAAACGGGCATCTAGGAAAGATACTATTTAAGAAAAAAAAGAGGGAAGGGAGAAGTTGGATAAAGGGGAACCGACAGGCTGGGGTGAGTGCTGAGATCAGAGAAGGGCTCCCCTCATGACACGGGGGACGCTCGGGCATGTGGGGAGAGGTGGGCACTTCTGGCCCCTGTGCCCGTATCTGAGGGACACGCAGGTCACTGCAGATGCGCAGCCACCGTAGGAAGGGCCGGCAATGAGGAGGAGGATGGAGGCAAAGGGCTGGACATGATGATGTCAAGGCCAAGAGGGGGAAGAAGTCATGAAGGCAGAGGCTTAAATCAGACTGATACGGAAAGAAGCATAAATCGCCACGTGCAGATTGCAGGCCAGACACTAAGGAAACACTGGCCGCGGATGAGGAACAGGCATCTATAAGACGTGAAGGAAAGTTCCTTTAAGTGTCCAGGCCAAGGAAACAAAGAATGAGATGTTTCTAAGGGAAATTCGGCGGCCCTCACACTCACCAATGATGCTCATTCTTGGGAGGGAGTAAAGCCACCTGGAGCGTGCAAGACCCAGGGGCTAGTCTCTGGGACCCCTCCCGGGGGCGTCTGGAACATGGCTCTGGAGGGAATGGAGAGGCT
>SJYT01029174.1:614220-635908 GCA_006410635.1 Cephalophus harveyi | reverse complement strand
ATATATATATATATATTCCTTTATTACTCCTTTAACTTTTATTTTTATAACCTACTATTACTTTACAAAAAAAGACCCTATTTTTTAAAGCAAACTTCATATATGTATATTATATAATTTTTGTGACTTTTTTTCTTTAATATTTTATCTTTGAAAATGCAACTTCTATGTTTTTCATCTTTGCTTTTTGGTATCTGTTATCAATTTTGTGCTTTTAAGAACCCAACCCTCAGTACCCATTTTTACTTGGGAGCAAGATTGCTGGCTTGACTATTCTCTCCCCCTTGGACTCTCTTTTTTCCTTCACCAAGTTGCCTCTATCTCCTCCCTCCCCTCTCTTGTCTACGTGAAAGGTTGTTGTTGAATCATGCAAAGACGCTGGGATTCTTGGCCCCTGGAGGAGAAGAATTCAATCTGGGGCCAGAGACGAGGTTGATCGCTAAGAGCTTTTGTGTAATAAAGTTTTATTAAAGTATAAAGGACATAGAGAAAGCCTCTGACAAAGGCATCAGAAGGGGGCAGAAAGAGTATCCCTCTGCTAGTCTTTAGCTGGATATTATATAGTCACTAGCAGTCTGTTAATAAAAGAAAGAAATGTCTTAAAACTCAGAATGGCACCAGGCCCTTCACCCATAAGATGCATTTTGGGATAATCTTGGCACCAAATGGTTCATCTTGGGCCATAAAATTATTAACTTGAATCTTGAAGAAGGGCAGGTCACCATACAAATAGTTTCATTTATATAGATTAGGGGAACAATATGTGAATATAACATACTGGTTGGTCAAGTAGATTCTGAGCCCTTTGACAGAACCAACTTGAAGACAGAGTTTATGGTAAATGCATAATACTTTAGAATACATAGCTTCAGACAAATATTTCCTTAAGAAAAATGCATTGGTTATCTCAAGGTTTGAGAATAGTTAACTTTAGGTGAAACCAGGTGTCATTATGTCAACACAATATTTTAAGAGAAACCTCCTTTTAAATCTGTATAGAGAAGGAAAAAAAAAAATCTCACAAGTTTGTTTCCTCCTGCCGCTTAAGAGAGAGAAAATGTCTGACACTTGCAGGCTATTTCCTCCATTTGGAGACCCCTGGCCTTCCTGCCTGTTACCCTCTCATACCCAACTCTGTGAAACTCTTTGTGTGTTCTAGATTGTGGAGAACACTTTGGGAACTGGTTACTGTCTGGATCTGTCTCCTTTTGATTTCCCCCTTTATGCTCCTGGCCTCTCTCCTTTCTCCCTCTTCTCTTCTGTATATAAATCCGTGAACATCTCTGACATCCCCAGACTTTGGAGAGCGCATAAGGAAGTGATTTTTGTCTAGCTTGCTCTTTCCTCTTATGATTCCCCCTCTTCTTCTCCTGGTCACCTCTGTCTCCCTCCTCTGTCTTCTCTTCTCCATGTAACTCTGAACCACTCTGGGTGTCCCTCACTGTGGAGAAACTTTTCATCTTTAACCTACATATTTTATCATTGGTGTTGTATAGATGGAGAAATATTGAGGCTACTGTAAGAATAAGACAGAAAACCAGAAGGAGGAGGCTTAAATCCAAATCCTAAGTACACCAGAGAACGCCTGACTCCAGGCAACATTAATCGATAGGAGATCATCAAACACCTCCATACCTGCACTGAAACCAAGCACCACCCAAGGGCCAACAAGTTCCAGAGCAAGACATAACATGCAAATTATCCAGCAACACAGGAACATAGTGCTGAGCTTAAATACACAGGCTGCCCAAAGTCACACCAAACCCACTGAAATCTCATAACTCATTACTGGACACTTGATTGCACTCCAGGGAGAAGAAATCCAGCTCCACCCACCTGAACACCAACACAAGCTTCCCTAACCAGTAAACCTTGACAAGCCACCCGTCCACCCCACCCACAGCAAGGAACCTCCACAATAAAGATAACTCCACAAACTGCCAGAATATGGAAAGGCCACCCTAAATGCAACAATATAAACAAGATGAAGAGGCAGAGAGATACCCAGCAGGTAAAGGAACAGGATAAATGCCCACCACACCAAAGAAAAGAGGAAGAGATAGGGAATCTAACGGATAAAGACTTCCAAATAATGGTAGTGAAAATGATCCAAAAATCTGAAATCGAAAGGGTATGTATGTGTGTATACAGATAAATAGCCAGGAGACAAGGATTGGGAAGATGCAGGAAAGGTTTAACAAGGACCTAGAAGAAAAAAAAAAGTTAATATATAATGAATAATGCAATAAATGTTATTAAAGAACACTTTGGAGGGAACCAACAGTAGAATAATGGAGGCAGAAGATAGGATAAATGAGGTAGAAGAAACAAGGGTAGAAATAAATGAAACAGGAAAAATGAAAAAATGAATTAAATGAGGACAATTTCAGAGACTTCTGGACAATGTTAAATATCCCAACATTCGAAACACTGGACTCCTAGAAGAAGAAGACAAAAAGAGAGGCCATGAGAAAATACTTAAGGTGATAATAGTTGAAAATTTCCCTAAAACGGGGAAGGAAATAGCCATACAAGTCCAAGAAACCCCAAGAGTCCCAAACAGGATGAATGCAAGATGAAACACCTCAAGACACATATTAATCAAATTACCAAAGATCAAAGACAAAGAACAAATATTAAAAGCACCAAGGGAAAAACAACAAATAACACAGAAAGGGATTCCCATAAAGATAACAGCTGATCTTTCAATAGAAACGCTTCAGGCCAGGAGGGAATGGCAAGACATACTTAAAGCGATGAAAGAAAATAACTTATAACCCATATTACTGTACCCAGTGAGGATCTCATTCAATTATGAAGGAGAAATTGAAAGCTTTATAGGCAAGCAAAAGTTGAGAGAATTCAGCACCACCAAACCTTCTCTCCAACAAATGCTAAAGGATCTTCTCCAGACAGGAAACAAAGAAAGGGTGTATAAACTCGAACCCAAAACAATAAATGGCAACAGGATCATGCTTATCAATAATTACCTTAAATGTAAGTGATTGAATGCCCCAACCAAAAGGCAGATACTGGCTGACTGGATACAAAAACAAGACCCCTGTAAATGTTGTCGATGCCGACCCACCTCAAAACAAGGGACACGTATACACTGAAAGTGAATGGCTGGAAAAGATATTCCATGCAAACAGAGGCCAAAAGAAAGCAGGAGTAGTAATACTCGTATCAGATAAAACAAAGGCTGTGAAAAGAGACAAAGAAGGACAATGCATAATGATCAAATGATCAATACGGGAAGATGATTGCCGGGGTCCAGCCCCAGGGGGTCCAGGGAATTGGAAGGGTGGACGGCGTTGGCGAGGGAAATGTATTTATTTATTAATATAAGATTAGATTAGAAAGAGATAGTATAGTAGGAAAATTAAGTGGAGAAAAGAGGTTGAATAACTTGGTTTACAAGCTGAACTAATAAAACTTCAGACAAGAAGTTTGCATCATCTATGTTCGGCCACTCTCTCACATATGTATTTATTTATTAATATAAGATTAGATTAGAAAGAGATAGTATAGTAGGAAAATTAAGTGGAGAAAAGAGGTTGAATAACTTGGTTTACAAGCTGAACTAATAAAACTTCAGACAAGAAGTTTGCATCATCTATGTTCGGCCACTCTCTCACAGTACTTAAAAGCCAGGGCAGGTAAGTAGACATGATGAGTTGCCCGCTCCAGATGGGAATTCAGCCTGAAATTAAAGTAGAAAGAGGAGACATGGGGGAAATCAGTCCAGCTACTGATTCCATTCCTCTGTTGTTTAGAGGGCCTTTTATACCCTTGATTGTACATAGAGATCAATGGCTAATACAAAATTATGCGGTGTCAGCAGCCCTGACTCTTATCAAAACCCAGGCTTTTCTCTCTACATACCTTATTGTATACACAAGTCTTAGATCATTGACATCATCTTCCAGCCCAAAAGGGCCAATTAACATTTTGATAAGGGTTTGTTAACCAGAAGACTTATTTGTGTTGATCTTCCCAAAGTCTAGTGTCACTCTCAGAAAGCACTAAATAAAGTTACATTCTTACATAGCAAGGACACAAGGGGAGTGCAGTGATATACAACAAAGAAAAGTAATTAACTCAAAAGTCTAGTGTTGCTAACATCAAAACTACTATCTATCCTTTTCCATATCCCGTTTACATTGATTAACATCCTCCCAGGTGCCTAAAAGATAAAGAATATGGAGGTCTGGCAGCAGTCATTGAGTCAACAGTGAAAACCTTCACCAATGTAATTTTTAACTCCTTAGAAAAGGCTCTGTTTCTTTAAGATGCTTTTAAGCTTTGTGCTTCTCACGGTTGGGGGCTGTAAGAATTCACAAGCTGTAAGAGGTCTAGGGAACCTGTTAGGCAAGCAAGCTAGAGAGTTATCAGAGGGCATTTACCTGAAACATCCCTTTCAAATGCAGAAGACTAAAGCCTTGAATTGACTTTTCCAGAGAATATCAGAAGAGTGGAAAAGCAGAGTACAAAGGCCGGCAGATTCTTATTTTTTGGGGGGTGGATGCTCGGGAAATTCCAGGGGGAACCCCTGAAACCTGAACACGCCTTGCGTTTGCCAGGCTTCCTACTGCATGACCTTGTCACGGGCGGGATTCCTCACACTGGCTCCCGGCAGATGATATAACATATATAAATATATATGTGCCAAACATAGGAGCACCACAATATGGAAGACAAATACAGCTATGAAAGGGGAAATTTACAATAACAATAATAGTGGGAAACATTCGCACCCAATTTACACCTATGGATAGATCAACTAAACAGAAAAATTACAAGGAAAAACAAAGTTTAAAAGATACAATAGACAAGAACTAATTGATATCTATATGACATTTCACCGAAAAACAATGAATTTCACCTTTTTTCTCAAGTGCACAGGCAACCTTCTCCAGGATAGATAACATCCTGGGCCATAAATCTAGCCTTGGTAAATTCAAAATAATTGAAATCATCCCAAACATTTTTTTCTGACCACAATGCAGTAAGATTAGATCTCAACTAGAGGTGAAAAACTGTTAAAAATTCCAACATATGGAGGCTGAACAACACGCTGCTGAATAACCAACAAATCACAGGAGAAGTCAAAAAGAAATCAAAATACTCATAGAAATGAATTACAGTGAAAATACAGCAACCCCAAGCCTGTGGGACACTGTAAAAGCAGTATATATGTATACACAGGCATATATACACATACGTACACAGATATACACGGGCATGAATACACATGCTCATATGTGCAGATATGCCAGTATACATACACAAATACATACAAATAAATGTGGATGTGTCAACTCATACAGATGCACATACAGTGAAAATACAGCAACCCCAAACCTGTGGGACACTGTAAAAGAAGTATATACGTATACACAGGCATATATACACATACGTACACAGATATACACGGGCATGAATACACATGCTCATATGTGCAGATATGCCAGTATACATACACACATACATACAAATAAATGTGGATGTGTCAACTCATACAGATGCACATGAGTGTATACGTGTGATGTATACACACAGGTGTGGGTGCATGTATATGCATACACATACGTACATGCTTACATAGATGCATCTATCCATGTGCATATATGCACATGTGTATGTACACATGTGGAGAAGGCAATGGCACCCCACTCCAGGACTCTTGCCTGGAAAATCCCATGGACGGAGGAGCCTGGTGGGCTGCAGTCCATGGGGTCGCTAGGAGTCGGACACGACTGAGCGACTTCACTTTCACTTCTCACTTTCATGCATTGGAGAAGGAAATGGCAACCCACTCCAGTGTTCTTGCCTGGAGAATCCCAGGGACGGGGGAGCCTGGTGGGCTGCCGTCTATGGGGTCGCATAGAGTCGGACACGACTGAAGCGACTCGGCAGCAGCAGCAGCAGCATGTACACATGTATACATACATACGGATGCATCCATAGACGTCTACGTATAGCATATATATGTACACACAGACATATGAGTGTATCTGTGTCTACATACATGTGTGTATATATAAGTAGACATGCATGCACCTACATACAGGTGAACGTGTCCATCTAGAGTGACTATACACAGGTTGATGTGCATAGATGCACACACACGTATGCATATGCAAATGCGCGTGTATAAATACACATACATATAAGTCTGTGTACATGTGCATATGTGCATAGATACCCATGTGTCTCTGTAGATGTCTACATGCGCGCTTGTATCTATAGGTATATATATGTACATATATATACTCACAAACATACACATACATACACAGACGGAAACACCCATCCATGTGTGTGTGTGTGTGTGTGTGTGTGTGTGTGTGTGTGTGTGTGTCACAGGCACACATGCCCGTATATATGGGGAAAGGGCAAGCATATTGCAAAAAGGGCTTTTCTGGCTAAAACTGATCAACAAAGATGAGCTCGATGAAGGACAAAAATGGTATGAACCTAACAGAAGCAGAAGATATTAAGAAGAGGTGGCAAGAATACACAGAAAAACTGTACAAAAAAGATCTTCATGACCTAGATAATCACGATTGTGTGATCACTCATCTAGAGCCAGACATCCTAGAATGTGAAGTCAAGTCAACCTTAGAAAGCATCACGATGAACAAAGCTAGTGGAGGTGATGGAATTCCAGTTGAGTTATTTCAAATCCTGAAAGATGATGCTGTGGAAGTGCTGCAGTCAATATGCCAGCAAATTTGAAAACTCAACAGTGGCCACAGGACTGGAAAAGGTCAGTTTTCATTCCAATCCCAAAGAAAGGCAATGCCAAAGAATCCTCAAACTACTGCACAATCACACTCATCTCACATGCTAGTAAAGTAATGCTCAATTCTCCAAGCCAGGCTTCAGCAATACGTGAACCGTGAACTTCCTGATATTCACGCTGTTTTTAGAAAAAGCAGAGGAACTAGAGATCAAATCACTAACATTCGCTGGATCATGGAAAAAGCAAGAGAGTTCTGGAAAAATATATATTTTTGCTTTATTGACTATGCCAAAGCCTTTGTGTGGATCACAGTAAACTGGAAAATTCTGAAAGAAATGGGAATACCAGACCACCTGACCTGCCTCTTGAGAAATCTCTATGCAGGTCAAGAAGCAGNGAGAGTTCTGGAAAAATATATATTTTTGCTTTATTGACTATGCCAAAGCCTTTGTGTGGATCACAGTAAACTGGAAAATTCTGAAAGAAATGGGAATACCAGACCACCTGACCTGCCTCTTGAGAAATCTCTATGCAGGTCAGGAAGCAACAGTTAGAACTGGACATGGGACATGTCCAGTTGGAACATCCTATTTGGAATCCAAATAGGAAAAGGAGGATGTCAAGGCTGTATATTGTCACCCTGCTTATTTAACGTCTATGCAGAGTACATCATGAGAAAAACTGGGCTGGAAGAAGTACAAGCTGGAATCGAGATTGCAGGGAGAAATATCAATGACCTCAGATACGCAGATGACACCACCCTTTTGGCAGAAAGTGAAGAGGAACTAAAGAGCCTCTTGATGAAAATGAAAGTGGAGAGTGAAAAAGTTAGCTTAAAGCTGAATATTCAGAAAACGAAGGTCATTTCATCCAGTCCCATCACTTCATTGGAAATAAATGGGGAAACAGTGGAAACAGTGTCAGACTTATTTTGGGGGTCTCCAAAATCACTGCAGATGGTGACTGCAGCCTTGAAACTAAAAGACGCTTACTCCTTGGAAGAAAAGTTATGACCAACCTAGAGAGCATATTCAAAAGCAGAGATATTACATTGCCAACTAAGGACCGTCTAGTCAAGGCTATGGTTTTTCCTGTGGTCATGCATGAATGTGAGTGTTGGACTGTGAAGACGGCTGAGCACTGAAGAATTGATACTTTTGAACTGTGGTTTGGGAGAAGACTCTTGAGAGTCCCTTGGACTGCAAGGAGATCCAACCAGTCCATTCTGAAGGAGATCAGTCCTGGAATTTCTTTGGAAGGAATGATGCTAAAGCTGAAACTCCAGTACTTTGGCCATCTCATGCAAAGAGTTGGCTCATTGGAAAAGACTCTGATTCTGGGAGGTATTGGGGGCAGGAGGAGAAGGGGACGGCAGAGGATAAGATGGCTGTATGGCATCACTGACTTGATGGACGTGAGTCTAGGTAAACTCTGGGAATTGGTGATGGATCAGGAGGCCTGGCGTGCTGCGATTCTTGGGGTTGCAAAGAGTCAGACACGACTGAGTGAGTGAAGTGAACTGAACACAGGGTATCTGATCCCATCACATCATGCTAAGTAGATGTGGAAACACTGGAGACAGTGTCAGACTTTATTTGACGAGAGGGCTCCAAAATGACTGCAGATGATGAATGCAGCCAGAAATTAAAAAAAAAAAAAAATACTCCTTGGAAGGAAAGTTATGACCAACCTAGATAGTATATTCAAAAGCAGATACATTACTTTGCCAACAAAGGTCCATCTAGTCAAGGCTATGGTTTTTCCTGTGGTCATGTATGGTTGTGAGAGGGAATGTGAAGAAACCTGAGTGCCGAACAATTGATACTTTTGAACTGTGGTTTGGGAGAAGACTCTTGAGAGTCCCTTGGACTGCAAGGAGATCCAACCAGTCCATTCTGAAGGAGATCAGCCCTGGGATTTCTTTGGAAGGAATGATGCTAAAGCTGAAACTCCAGTACTTTGGCCATCTCATGCAAAGAGTTGGCTCATTGGAAAAGACTCTGATTCTGGGAGGTATTGGGGGCAGGAGGAGAAGGGGACGACAGAGGATAAGATGGCTGTATGGCATCACTGACTTGATGGATGTGAGTCTAGGTAAACTCTGGGAGTTGGTGATGGACCGGGAGGCCTGGCGTGCTGCGATTCTTGGGGTTGCAGAGAGTCAGACACAACTGAGTGACTGAAGTGAACTGAACACAGGGTATCTGGTCCCATCACATCATGCTAAGTAGATGTGGAAACACTGGAGACAGTGTCAGACTTTATTTGGCGGGAGGGCTCCAAAATGACTGCAGATGATGAATGCAGCCAGAAATTAAAAAAAAAAAAAAATACTCCTTGGAAGGAAAGTTATGACCAACCTAGATAGTATATTCAAAAGCAGATACATTACTTTGCCAACAAAGGTCCATCTAGTCAAGGCTATGGTTTTTCCTGTGGTCATGTATGGTTGTGAGAGGGAATGTGAAGAAACCTGAGCACTGAAGAATTAAAAATTTTGAACTGTGGTTTGGGAGAAGACTCTTGAGAGTCCTTTTGACTGCAAGGAGATCCAACCAGTCCATTCTAAAGGAGATCAGTCCTCGGAATTCTTCAGAAAGAATGATGGTAAAGCTGAATGTCCAGTTCTTTGGCCACCTCATGTGAAGAGTTGACTCATTGGGAAAGACTCTGATGGTTGGAGGGATTTGGGGCAGGAGGAGAAGGGAACGGCAGAGGATGAGGTGGCTGGATGTCTTCACCGACTCAATGGACGTGAGTTTGAGTGAACTGTAGGAGATGAACAGGGAGGCCTGACGTGCTGCTATTCATGGGGTCACAAAGAGTCAGACACGACTGAGCGACTGGACTGAAATGTAAAAAAAAAAAAAAAACTATTACAGGCCAATATCACTGATGAACATATACACAAAAATCCTTAACAAATTTCTAACAGAGACTCCAACAACATATTAGAAAGATCATTCATCATGACCAACTGGGCTTTATCCTAGGGATGCAAGGATTTTTCAACATCTGCAAATCAATGCAATACACCACAATAACAAATTGAAAAGTAAAAACCACTATTATCTCAATCAGTTCAGTTCAGTCGCTCAGTCGTGTCTGACTCTTTGCTACCCCATGAATTGCAGCATACCAGGCCTCCCTGTTTAATAGATGCAGAGAAAGCCTTAGATAAAATTCAGCATCCATTTATGATAATAACCCTCCAGAAAGCAAGAATAGAAGGAACATACCTCAACATAATAAAAGCTATATATGGCAAACCCACATTAAACATTATCCTCAGTGGTGAGAAATTAAAAGCATTTCCCCTAAAGTCAGGAACAAGACAAGGGTCTTGTTCACCGCTACCATTCAACATAGTTTGGAAGTTTTGGCCACAGCAATCAGAGCAGAAAAAGAAATAAAAGGAATCAGATTGGGAAAGAAGAAGTAAAACTCTCACTGTTTGCAGATGACATGATCCTCTACACAGAAAATCCTAAAGACTCTGCCAGAAAATTACTAAAGTTGATCAATGAATATAATAAAGTTACAGGATATAAAGTCAACACACAGAAATCCCTTGCATATCTATATACGATTAATATAGAAGAAGTAAAACTCTCACTGTTTGCAGATGACATGATCCTCTACACAGAAAATCCTAAAGACTCTGCCAGAAAATTACTAAAGTTGATCAATGAATATAATAAAGTTACAGGATATAAAGTCAACACACAGAAATCCCTTGCATATCTATATACGATTAATAAGAAAATAGAGAAATTAAGCAAATAATTCTATTCAGCACTGCAACAAAAAGAATAAAATACTTAGGAATATATCTACCTAAAGAAATAAAAGACCTATATGTAGAAAAGTATAGAACACTGGTGAAATTAAGCAAATAATTCTACTCAGCACTGCAACAAAAAGAATAAAGTACTTAGGAATATATCTACCTAAATAAAGACCTATATGTAGAAAAGTATGGAACACTGGTGAACGAAATCAAAGAGGGCACCAATAGATGGAGAAATATACTGTGTTCATGGATCAGAAGAATCAAAATGAGTATGTCACCCAAAGCAATCTATAAATTCAATGCAATTCCTATCAAGCTACCAACGGTATTTTTCACAGAGCTAGAACAAATAATTTCACAATTTGTATGGAAATACAAAAAATCTTGACTAGCCAAAGCAATCTTGAGAAAGAAGAATGGAATAGGTGGAATCAACCTGCCTGACTTCAGGCTCTACTACAAAGCTGCAGTCATCAAGACAGTATGGTACTGGCACAAAGACAGAAAATTAGAGCAATGAAACAAAATAGAAAGCCCAGAGCTTAATCCACACACCTATGGACATCTTAATCTTTGACAAAAGAGGCAAGAATATGGAGAAAAGACAATCTCTTTAACAAGTGGTACTGGGAAAACTGGACAATCACTTGCAAAAGAATGGAACTAGAACACTTTCTAACATCATACACTTGTAAAAGAATGAAACTAGAACACGTTCTAACACCGTACACAAAAATAAACTCAAAATGGATTAAAGATCTAAATGTAAGAGCAGAAAATATAGAACTCCTAGAGGAGAACATAGGCAGAACACTCTCTGAGATAAATTACACCATGATCCTCTATGACCCACCTCCCAGAATATTGGAAATAAAAGCAGAAATAAGCAAGTATGACCTAATTAAAAATAAAAGTTTTGCACTACGGAGGAAACTCTAAGCAAGGTGAAAAGACAGCCTTCAGAATGGGAGAGAATAAGAGCAATGAAGCAACTGACAAAGAATTGATCTCAAAAATATACAAGAAACGCCTGCACGTCAATAGCAGAAAAAATAAGCAACCCAATCAAAAACTGAGCCAAATAGCTAAGTAGACAATTCTCCAAAGAAGACACAGAGATGGATGACAAATACCTGAAACATTACTCATTATCAGAGAATGCAAATCAAAACCACATTTCACCCCAGTGAGAATGGCTGCTATCCAAAAGTCTACAAGCAATAAGTGCTAGAGAGGGTGTGGAGAAAAGGGAACCCTCTTACACTGTTGATGGAAATGTGAACGAGTACAGCCACTATGGAGAACACTGGCGATTCCTTAAAATACTGGAAATAGAACTGATATACGACACAGCAACCCCACTGCTGGGTATACACACCAAGAAAACCAGAGCTGAAAGATATATGTGTACTTCAATGTTCATTGCAGCACTGTTTATAATAGCCAGGACATGGAAGCAACCTAGATGTCCATCAGCAGATGAATGAATAAGAAAGCTATGGTGCATAAACACAATGGAGTATTACTCAGCCATTAAAAAGAATACATTTGAATCAGTTCTGATGAGTTGGACGAAACTGGAGCCTATTATACAGAGTGAAATAAGCCAGAAAGAAAAACACCAATACAGTATTCTAACACATATATATGGAATTTAGGAAGAGGGTAAAGCTAACTCTAAGCAAGACAGCAAAAGAAACACAAATATATAGAACAGTCTGTTGGTCTCTGAGGGAGAGGGAGAGGGTGGGATGATTTGAGAGAATGGCATTGAAACATGTATGCTATCTTTTGTGAAACAACTCACCAGTCCAGGTTAGATGCATGATACAGGATGCTCGGGGCTGGTGCACTTGGATGACCCAGAGGGATGGGATGGAGAGGGTAGCTCAACATTCAGAAAACTAAGATCATGGCATCTGGTCCTATCACTTCACGGAAATAAATGGGAAAACAAAATAAACATTTGAGATAATCCCACGGAGGTGGGGGGTGGACTTCAAAATCACTGCACTCCAAACGTGTTGGAGAAGACTCTTGAGATTCCCTTGGACTGAAAGGAGATCCAACCAGTCAATCCTGAGGGACATCAGTCCTGGGGGTTATTTGGAAGGACTGATGCTGAAGGTAAAACTCCAATACTTTGGACACCTGATACGAAGAACTGACAGACTGGATAAGGTCCTGATGCTGGGAAAGATTGAGGGTAGGGGAAGAAGGGGATGACAGAGAATGAAATGGTTGGATAGCAACCCTGACTTCATGAACATGATTGTAGTTCTGGACGTTGGTGATGGACAGGAAAGCCTATCGTCCTGCATTTCATGGGGTAGCAAAGAGTTGGACATGAATGAGCAACTGGATGGAACCTCTAACTTAACATTTCCCTTGTTTAGAGCAGCACAGAATGCATTGGAAGTCTGTAGAACTGAGAGGAAATTACAAGCTTGAAACCTGTCAACATCCGTTCTTTATCTAGGAACAGGCTATTTACCCCTTGAACAAGACTGGCATTAAATCACAGAAC
This sequence comes from Cephalophus harveyi, assembly GCA_006410635.1. Classification (NCBI taxonomy): domain Eukaryota; kingdom Metazoa; phylum Chordata; class Mammalia; order Artiodactyla; family Bovidae; genus Cephalophus; species Cephalophus harveyi. Next base: position 622,840 of record SJYT01029174.1, on the reverse strand, counting down.
CACAAACTTCTCATCCAAGGGAACATGGCTCTTCTCCTGTCTTTACCATGCTGTCATGTCTGCTTTTATGCCACAGTTGACAGAAGTTAAATATTCCATGGTATTCCACAATTCTTTCCATAAAAAGGATGTGAATCGTGCTCATATTCAGTCCCATCAAGCTACAGGTCCTTTCCCCAGATTATATTAAAAAGGATGAGTGTCCCATTTCTGAAGCAGTTCTAGGGTATTAGTGAAGTTTTCAGAGTCGTTTAAGGTATTTGCCTATTTCATATTTTAAAAAGATTGATAAGAGGTCATGTGGGTGGTCATAAGTGTCTTCATGAGACACACATAAGAAGTACTGATGGAGGTATCTGGATGCTCAGGGAAAGATGTGGATAATGTAGAAAGATGCAAGGATGGCCTCCACAGTGGCATATTGAAGGTGTCAGAAGCAGTGGGCTGGACTGCTCATTGCTATAATAAAGCAAAAGGGGATAGCCAATGAAGTCATCAGTAATCCTTCCATGACATAAAGGAAGAAGTTGAAATATGTGCTTTAGACTTGAGATCAAGCAGGATCATCTGCTGTAGGCAGTTTATATAACGAGGGGAGAGACTTAATGAGAACATGCTGGGAGAAATAGGGCCTTATTGATACCTATGAAAAATGAAATATTTACAAGGGTTTCTGATTTACCATCAGAACTTTCCCCACACTACCTTGTCAACCAGCCAGCTCTTAGCCTATTTTCCCNGGCAGTTTATATAACGAGGGGAGAGACTTAATGAGAACATGCTGGGAGAAATAGGGCCTTATTGATACCTATGAAAAATGAAATATTTACAAGGGTTTCTGATTTACCATCAGAACTTTCCCCACACTACCTTGTCAACCAGCCAGCTCTTAGCCTATTTTCCCATGGCCTTTCTTTATTTCAGACACTTTTCAGAAACTTGGCTTCCCTATGCTTTTGCATTTTGTATGACTTATTTTCTTGAGAGCCTCTAGTATGCAGGAGGAATTATTATGAAATGTGCCATTTAGTGACAGGAAGTCGTTTACCATAATTAGTACAGTTCAAAAAGTGAGAGAAGTGTCTGTCATAATAGTAAAATGTGTCTCCACAATATCCTGTACCAAATAATGTTACCATTAAATATTCTCAGTTGATCATGTCTTTGTCCTGATGTGCTGCAGTACAGAATCTGTCTTTTACGTTTGGCTAAGATGGAACATTGAGAGATCTTGTTGACATAATTTCTCAGGGTGGTAGATGACTTAAAGTCGGAAATTTTTACCAGTGCTTGTAACATGTCGATGGCATGGCTTTTGATGTTAATGGTAAGGTTGCCTGGAGCTGTGGCTTTGTTGTTCATCACAGACCTTGCTAGATTGAGGACCATGTGCATTTCCATTTGTTGGACCCCTTCAGTTTGGACTGGATTGTATTCCTTCTTCTTCTTCTTCTTTTTTTTTTAGGCATGTAGTTTGCAAACTGGATTGGTAGGCTCTAGGAGTTCTCAGGAATCCAGAGGACTGGTGATAAGAGTGGCAGCCATGGGCTACAAATTCTGCTGTAGAGTAGGTACCACCAGTAGGCCTATTAAACTCTGGGGGAAAGGCCCACATAGCTCCAATGGTTTGGGAGATTTGTGATCCTCTAGGCTTCCCCATGGCTAGTGCAGACTAGTGTCTTGGTTACAGGAAATTTAGAGGGGTATGGGTGCCATGATATCACCACATTGTGACATCACTCAAGCAATAGGCAGCAATGCCTTGATCACTTGCCTCATAGGGATTTAGAAAGATATCTATGGTAATGATAAAAGGAGAGAATTGTATCTTTTTACAAAGTCAGACTTTCTTCTTGATATGCTTATTTTCTTCTACTGCTTCCTGTAAATTATGATAATTTAATATTTTTAGATCAATCTACCCATGAATTAGAAATATGTTCTCACCCATTGAGTCTCTAATAATAAGGATCAGTTTCCTTAAAAGAAGCTTAAAAGGAGGCCTCATTAGAAATACAAAGCCCCCTTTCAAGAGAAAGTGGGTGTATTGCTTTTCTAAGGTTGCCATAACAAGGTGTCCCCAGGTAGCTTAAATAAATACTTTCTAAAACTTCTGGGCATCAAGTCAGTAATCAAAGGGTCTGCAGATATATTTTCTTATGGATTGTGACTGGCCATATTCTGGTTTTGTTTTCACTAGTAATGGCTCTGTGGTGTCTAGGACTGATATCCTTTTCTTATAAAGAGTCAGTCATATTAACCCAACCACCTATTTAGAGGTCCAATTTCCAAATAGGGTCAGAACAAAATGATATTTTGCTCTCATTTTGACTATATACAAAGTACACAGATTTAGGTCTTCAGCATACACATTTTGAGAGAATGCAATTCCTCATAGTATTGCTTTTCTTCTTTCCACTTGTATATTCATCTTTCTCCCAGAGTTCACCCCACTAACCAGGTCTCCTGAACCCAGAAAGCAGATGCATAAGAAAAATAATTTATTCTATAGTAAAGCAGATGAAATAAAATTCCGACTTTCTTCAGTTCAGTTCAGTTCACTTGCTCAGTCGTGTCCGACTCTTTGCGACCCCATGAATCGCAGCACGCCAGGCCTCCCTGTCCATCACCATCTCTCGGAGTTCACCCAGACTCAAATCCATTGAGTATGTGATGCCATCCAGCCATCTCATCCTCGGTTGTCCCCATTCTCCTCCTGCCCCCAATCCCTCCCAGCATCAGAATCTTTTCCAATGAGTCAATTCTTCGCATGAGGTGGCCAAAGTACTGGAGTTTCAGCTTTAGCATCATTCCTTACAAAGTAATCCCAGGGTTGATCTCCTTCAGAATGGACTGGTTGGATCTCCTTGCAGTCCAAGGGACTCTCAAGAGTCTTCTCCAACACCACAGTTCAAAAGCATCAACTCTTTGGCGATCAGCCTTCTTCACAGTCCAACTTTCACATCCATACATGACCACAGGAAAAACCATAGCCTTGACTAAACAGACCTTAGTCGGCAAAGTAATGTCTCTACTTTTGAAAATGCTATCTAGGTTGGACATAGCTTTTCTTCCAAGGAGTAAGTGTCTTCTAATTTCATGGCTGCAGTCACCATCAGCAGTGATTTTGGAGCCTAAAAAAATAAAGTCTGGCACTGTTTCCACTGTTTCCCCATCTATTTCCCATGAAGTCATGGGACCAGATGCCATGATCTTCCTTTTCTGAATGTTGAGCTTCAAGCCAACTTTTTCGCTCTCCTCTTTCACTTTCATCAAGAGGCTTTTCAGCTCCTCTTCACTTTCTGCCATAAGGGTGGTGTCATCTGCATATCTGAGGTTATTGATATTTAGAAGCATTATTTTTTATAGTTGTAAACCAGACAGGTATTTATATATATAGCATATATTCATTTGTAAGTTTCTTTTTTTTTTTTTTTTCAGGTAGTTTCTGTTTCTTCCACCTTATACTAATTAAGATGCTCCTGGAAGGTGATAACAATTAAACCAATCATGATTATGGGGATCAGATTCTATATTACTTATTTAAGTCTTGGAACAATGAGATAATTGAGTTTTGATATGTATCTAACACATTAAAAAGATATTTCATTTTAATTCATTATGTCCAGGCCATGTTTAAAAATCTAGCATGATTAAACAAAGAAAAAAAAGTTCTGTTTATCATTAAAAGTGAAAGTGAAAGTTGCTCAGTTATGTGTGACTCTTTGTGATCCCATGTACTATATAGTCCCATACAGTTCTCCAGGCTAGAATGCTGGAGTGAGTAGCCATTCCCTTCTCCAGGGGATCTTCCCAACCCAGGTATCAAACCCAAGTCTCCGCATTAAAGGGGGATTCTTTACCATTTGAGCCACAAGGGAAGTGCAAGAATACTGGAGTGTGTGGCCTATCCCTTTTCTAGTGTATCTTCCCAAACAAGGAAATTAACTGGGACCTCCTGATTACAGGTGAATTCTTTACCAACTGAGCTAGCTATCAGGGAACTCTATGTTCTTGGCAAAACTCTATTAGCCTTTGCCCTGCTTCATTCTGTACTCCAAGGCCAAATTTGCCTGTTAATCCAGGTGTTTTGGAGAAGGCGATGGCACCCCACTCCAGAACTCTTGACTGGAAAATCTCATGGGCGGAGGAGCCTGGTAGGCTGCAGTCCATGGGGTCACGAAGAGTCGGACACAACTGAGCAACTTCACTTTCATGTTTCACTTTCATGCATTGGAGAATGAAATGGCAACCCACTCCAGTGTTCTTGCCTGGAGAATCCCAGGGACGGGGGAGCCTGGTGGGCTGCCGTCTATGGGGTCACACAGAGTCGGACACGACTGAAGCGACTTAGCAGCAGTAGCAGCCAGGTGTTTCTTGACTTTCTACTTTTACATTCCAGTCCCCTATAATGAAAAGGATATCTTTTTTGGGTGTTTGTTCTAGAAGGTCTTGTACGTCTTCATAGAACCATTCAACTTCAGCTTCTTCAGCATTATTGGTTGGAGCATAGACTTGGATTACTGTGATATTGAATGGTTTGCCTTGGAAACAAACAGAGGTCATTCACTACATGATGTTATATGTGGAGTCTTAAAACAACTTAACTCATAGGTACAGGGAATAGATCAGTAGTTGGCACAGGCAGGGGCTGAGGGGTGAATTTAATGGGGTCAAAAGTTCACAGACCTCAGTTACAAAATAAATGTCATGTGGATATAATGTACAGCATGGTGATTGTAGTTAATAATGGTATATTGCATATATTAGAGCTGCTAATCATGTAAATCTTCAAAGTTCTCATCATAAAGAAAAAAACTGTAACTGTGTATGGTGATGAATGTTAACTAGCCTTACTCTGGCAANCAGACCTCAGTTACAAAATAAATGTCATGTGGATATAATATACAGCATGGTGATTGTAGTTAATAATGGTATATTGCATATATTAGAGCTGCTAATCATGTAAATCTTCAAAGTTCTCATCATAAAGAAGAAAACTGTAACTGTGTATGGTGATGAATGTTAACTAGCCTTACTCTGGCAATCCTTTCATGAGACATACAAATATCAAGTCATTATGTTGCATACCTAAATTTAATATGATATTACATGCCAAAATACCTTAATTTTTAAATTTTTAATAAAAAATGAAATTTTTTAAAGAGATGCTTAAGCCACAGATCAGCTAAGAGCTACACATAAAGAGAAGACTCATGTGACAAAGTAACTTCAACTGACTTCAGCCTCCAGATTGACTAACACCTCCTGATATCTGGCACTACAGTTAAAATGGCACTATGCTCTCGTTCCCTAAGAGATGAGCCAGAAATGCACTGTGGACAACATATAAACAGGAGGAAATTCCTATTCCAGAGATTGGGGGAGGGGAGAGTTTTAACACCAATTTATTTTGAATCTTATCAAATGATTAATAATTACTAAATTCTCAGTAATAAGATGCAAATGCAAAGTGATAGGATTATGCTGTGAGTAGAGTCTTAATTTTTAAAATGCATGTTTTAGTACAAACATCAAATATACATATGCATGATTCTTGCACTACTGCAAATGATCCCAAAATCTAGTCTAAAGAGAGGTCTTATTATAGTAGGATTACTCTTATCAGGATTCTTAGCAATTCAAGACTGACATGGTCCAGAATGATGCAGAAGTTTAGAAATTAGTAACCTGTGCACGCTAACACTGTCTATGTCTTCTTCATTGGTGAAAATGTGAAATCAAAGCTTTAACTTGGCCAGCTTTGTATTGGAAACCAATAGGCTTGGGTTGTTTTCCTTCTTTATTTTGATGGGATGGCATTTTTTAAATAAGTTCTTGTGAGGAATTCATATTCCCTTTGGGCCTTGACTTTGTCTCCTAAAATATTCAGGTCCCTTTTTAAAGCTATGTCCTTTCAAAGACTATATCAATGATGAAATAATTATTAGGATTAGCTTGTGTTGCAAGTGACCAAAAGCCCCAACAACAGTGGCTTTAAAAAGATTGAAATTTAGAACTTCCCTAGAGATCCAGTGGTTAGGAATCTGCCTGCCAATGCAGGGGACAGGTTCGTTCCCTGTTCTGGGAAGATCCCACATGCCTCCAGACAACTAAGCCCATGTACCACAACTACTGAGCCCCTACAGCCTGTGCTCCACAACAAGAGAAGCCACCGCAATGAGAAGCCTGTGCCTCACAACGAAGAACAGCCTTCACTTGCTGCAACCAGAGAAAGCCCATGAGCAACAGCAAAGACCCAGTGCAGCCAAGATAAATAAATAAATGAAAAGTTTTTAAAGAGTCCACGCTTCCACTGCAGGGTGCATGGGTTCAATCCCTGGTTGGGGAACTAAGATCCCACATGCCTCAAGTGAAAGTGGTAGTTGCTCACTTGTATCCAGCTCTTTGCAACTCCATGGACTGTAGCCTGCCAATGTCTCTGTCCACGGAATTCTCCAGGCAAAAATGGTGGAATGGGTAGCCATTCCCTTCTCTAGAGGATCTTCCTGACCCAGGGATCAAACCTGGGTCTCCTTCATTGCAGGCAAATTGTTTACCACATGAGCCACCAGGGAAGCCACAATTCAATGCCCGAAAAAAAAGAAGTGTATTCTTTTTCCGATAAGCATCAGCAGTCCAGCACTGAGCTGGTAGCTCCATATTCATAAAGGATCCAGTCTCCTTCATCCTTTAATGAGGTCCATACCTCAGAACCCAGATAACTGTTCCATACAAATACAGCCATCAACATCAACATTCCAGCAAGCAGAGGAGGAAGGGAAGGAAAGAGCACACAGTCTCTCTTTAAGGAAATATAGGGTAGATGGTACACCCTGCTTCCTCTCCCCACCCATTGTCCTTAGCCACACCCCTTACAAAAGAGGCCGAAACATGAAGTCATTATTCTAAGCAGCCATGGGCCATCTATCACGGAATGATTATGTTAGAGCAGGAGAAAAGGAGAAGAGATTTTAAAGGAGAATCAGCAAACTCAGCCACACTATTCCTGAATAAAACAATCACTTTTATGTGTTATTTCCCCTCTTGAGATAACTATTCTGGTATACTGTACATTTTCCAGATGTTACATTTTCTATCAAAAGGAGAATAAAAAAGCAAAACAGTTTTCAACTATTTCTAGTATTCAAGAGATATTGGGCATTGTACTGGTGCTTTCACATTTGTTATCTCCTTTAATTCTCACAACAAGGTATTGTCCTCATTCGGGGAAATTAAGATTCACAGCACTGATATGAGAAATGGGAGTATTTAAAGCTTAAGCCTCTCCTAATTTTCCCCGCTATGAAATGTATTTAGCTAAGTTCTTTTCCTCCTTAGAATCTAATCAATGACCCCTATTCAACTCTCTCCACGACCAAGACCTTTTTCTGAAGCACCAGTAAATAAGTCAGGATTCTGCTGTGCATCTGTAGAAAGGTAATTACCAACATTTGCCATGAGAAACAGAAATTCTCAAATGTTTCAGTCTTTAAGTCTCAAATTCGTGTTCTTCATACCCCATTATTAACGGGATGTTTTATTTTACCATGTGCTGCTTAGAAGTATCATGTGATGTTATCTCTGGCTCTAGTGCCACGTAACATCGCAAAGGAACCACTTGGCTTTCACTGCAGAAATATTCGTGTTCTTCATACCCCATTATTAACGGGATGTTTTATTTTACCATGTGCTGCTTAGAAGTATCATGTGATGTTATCTCTGGCTCTAGTGCCACGTAACATCGCAAAGGAACCACTTGGCTTTCACTGCAGAAAAACTCCCAACTTTCACGATGTGCCTCAGCAATCCCACCTTTCTGTCCACTCTGGAATATGTATCATCATATCACTGGGACTTCCATGGTCACTGAATTCATACTTGTAGCAGAAGATATTTATTGAGTGTTTCATATGTGCCAATGATGTGGAAATGATCTATGAAATAGAATGAACTGCTGTCACTATTATTATCACTATTTTTTGGATAAAAACACAGGACCTTAGAAGTGCTTAGGAACATGCCCCAATTCCCATAATTACTATGTAGGAGAGCTGAGACTCAAACTTGCTTCTCTTTGACCAAATAGCTCACTCTCTTAACTTGCCTACAAGGAACCAGATACCAGCTCAGATGTTGAAAACACAGCAGCTGTGCCACAACCAGTCCCTGTCCTCAAAGAATCACAGTCCAGTGGGATAAATGGCACTGTGCCTTTAATTGTACTGCACTGTGACAAGTTCTAGGACTGCCCAAGACCCACTGTTGTTGATGCCAACGCAGGTGTAGCTAATCCCACACTCAGGATGTAAGACCCTGCCTCGTCTCCTATCTCCTATTGTCTCCAGCATCTCTCTACCTGGGGACCAGAGTCTCATACATCTGTCTTTCTTTAGTCCCTAACACAATTCCTGACACAAAATAAGTATTCATGAAGTGACCCATACTATGAAAGCAGTATAACCCAGAATGGAGAGTGGGTACCCTGACATGTAAGACAATCTAGGACTAAATCCACACTTTCTAGCTGAAAGTCTACCAGCATAGACTTACACCAATCTCATTTCTCGTCGAGTGGTATTAGAAGACACATGAACTAGTTCAGTTCAGTTCAGTCGCT